>OVBL01000061.1:0-449115 GCA_900406555.1 Pseudoturritis turrita
ACAAAGGAGATGGCAAAGACAACGAAGGAGAAGGAATCAAGGTTGTTGCCTCTGGCTCCTTTTCAAATGAGAAAGTAAGAGATGGCAAAGAAAAAGTAACTGATAATGGCATCGAGGCAGAGGATGCCAAACAAGAACAAGTAGGAGATGATGCAAAAATATATTGGAGTGAAAAGGCAGAGGATGCCAAACAAGAACAAGTAGGAGATGATGCAAAAATAGATTGCAGTGAAAAGGCAGATAGCATCGAGGCAGAGGATGCCAAACAAGAACATCTTCAAGATATGTTCCATGGGGAAAAAATATACAAATGTGAAAAGGCAGAGGATGCCAAAGAAGAACATCTTCAAGATGATAGTAATGATGGAGATGTGAGTGAAAAGGAAGCGGATGCCAAAGAAGATAAAGGAGAAAATGATGCCAACGCCTGCCTTCAGGCAGAGGATGCCACTGCAGCTGATGGTGGTAAAAAAAGGTTATATCTGATACGGCAGCTCTTTCCAACGAAGCAACTGTCGGTGAAAAAATTGATGGGAGTGTAGAACATCTTCTTGCTGATGGTGGAGTTGGATATGCTGAAAAAATTGATGGGAGTGAAAAGGCAGAGGATGCCAAAGAAAACATCTTCAAGATGATGGTAGAGTTGGAGATGTTGAAAAAATTGATGGGAGTGAAAAGGCAGAGGATGCAAAGAAGAACATCTTCAAGAGGATGGTGGAGTTGGAGATGTTAGAAAAATTAGATGAAAGTGAAAAGCCAGCTGATGGTGGTAAAGAAAAGGTTATATCTGATCAGGCAGCTGTTTCCAACAAAGCAACCGATGGTGAAAAAATTGATGGGAGTGAAAAGGCAGAGGATGCCAAAGAAGAAAAAGGAGATAATGATCCCAAAGCATGCCTTCAGGTAGAGGATGCCACTCCCGCATATGAAAGCAATGTCTGCATTAAAGATGCCGCTGCAGTAGATGAAACTAATGTATGCATTAAGGATCACATTACGGCATTGATAACCAACGTCTGCATGGAGACAGTTGCTTCCACTGCTGAAGATGGTAAAGGCTCATTTGATTGACACTGAAATCATTGAAGAAAGAGGAAGAGGAAGAGGAAGAGGTAGAGGAAAAGAAATCTCCCAGCCAGTTAATATCATTGAACCAACAGTTGATTCAGTCCACCCAACTACATCTCAAATCAAAATATATGAAAGCTCCAGAAATCTTCGCCAGACCAACAAGCTAACAACAAGGAGGAGTGAAAGGTTAAGCAAATCGAGTGCGCTTCCTATGGTACCTAGCAACAACGCAAAACCACTGGCCCAGAAATATGCTTACGAAATTGTATTTGGAGATGTGACCAAACACTGGTGGACAAGATGAACGTATTCAGAGCCGATGAGTAAGTACACACAGCCTATAAGATCGTCTATTTTATCTTGCACTCTAACTTGAATGTTGATTTTCTTCGACAGAACAAATATTTATCCATTTGGAGGGAAAACAACGGCCCATCAATTCTTCAACTTACTTTTGAAGCCGAGGGAATGGTTACACGATATGGTAAGTACATTCTTCCTCGTCAACAGTGGATCTGGAAAAAGTGTTTATTTTCTGTTTAGCTGGCAGACCGTTGTTATTGTGTGTCGGGCAGACTCGGCTTTTTGTTGTTGTTGTTGTGTGTCGGGCAGACTCGGCTTTTTGTTGTTGTTGTTGTGTGTCTAGTAGACTCTGCTTTGGTGCCTAACATTTGTCCTTCTTTTATTATCAGCACTTTGACGCAACACTGAACTTGTATAGACTAAGGCTAAAGAGAAATCCTAGTTCTTTCAAGAGTCTGCGGATTGCTATATTGGATGCAGCATTTCAAATACTTTGGAAGAATAGGTACGACGAGTGGCTTGAGCTTGAAAGATGGCCTGGTGGTACTTACGAGAATGTACACGGTATTCTTTCAGCTTATGCCGCAACAAAGTTGGCCTGGGGCAAAGACGTTGATACGTTATACTTCGTTCTACACGTGAGCTCGAATCATTGGGTTGGGACGGTCATATCATTGGTTGACCGGGTTGTCTACATATATGATTCCTTAAATACTCCAGAATCAGATATTGTGGCAGCAGCGAGGCCTTTTGCTGAAATGGTTCCTGCCACAATTCATATGTGCTTTCCTCAAGACTACGATCAAGTAACTTTTACAATCACAATTGTAAAAGACGTTCCCAAAATGCGTCCAGAAGTAGGTGATTGTGGAGTATACGCACTCAAATACATTGAGTGTCACATGTTAGGATTGCCGCTATCAACAAGAGAACTGTGTAATGCAAAAATGATGACCTGGAGGACGAAGCTCGCTGCAGAGGTGTTGGATGAGACATCTTCGTATACCGATCAACGCATGTGTGATGAGACAATTATTGCAAGTATCTACGATCCCTACGACGTTCAAATTTAATAGCATGGTTAGTAAATATATGTATGTAGTAAATAGGGAGATTTGTTCTAGTAAATATTATATTAACCAAACTCTGCGGCGTACAAGCAGAATTTATGTTTTTTCTTCCTTAGTAGAAGAGAACTTATTCTGCTTATTCTTCGTTTACACGCATCATAAACTACGCTTATAGATTGTAAACCGAGAATACGCAGCACCTGCTCATACTCTGCATCTGCTTTGCTTACACTCAGCATAAACATGGGCATAATAAGTTCTCTTCTACTAAGGATGAAAAACATAAACTCTGCGGCGTACAAGCAGAATTTATGTTTTTTCTTCCTTAGTAGAAGAGAACTTATTCTGCTTATTCTTTGTTTACACGCATCATAAACTACGCTTATAGATTGTAAACCGAGAATACGCAGCACCTGCTCATACTCTGCATCTGCTTTGCTTACACTTAGCATAAACATGGGCAGAATAAGTTCTCTTCTACTAAGGATGAAAAACATAAACTCTGCGGCGTACAAGCAGAATTTATGTTTTTCCTTCCTTAGTAGAAGAGAACTTATTCTGCTTATTCTTCGTTTACAAGCATAATAAACTACGCTTATAGAGTGTAAACCGAGAATACGCAGGACCTGCTCATACTCTGCATCTGCTTTCTTACACTCAGCATAAACATGGGCCCATAACTGTTATAAGAGTATACGTTTGTGTTCCATTTAGTATAATAAAAATCAGCAGAGTTTCATTGAAGTTGGAATATCTAGCGTCATCACTCTTGTAATTTTAAGTGGATTTCGTCAACCACTCTTGTATTTATGAAGTCCACTCTTGTATTTATGACGTAGGTTATCTTCAACACTTCTTCTTTATTTGCAGAGCACATATAGCCGACTTTTAATGGAGCCATCTGTAGCCTCTGTCTTCAATCTGATGAACGATAATGAATCTTCCGCGAGTTCAACAACTTTATTTGAACGATCCGGATTAAAGATTCCTTCAGTTTTACTCATGAACCATAACCCGAGATGTTTTCAGCAATCCACGGAGTTCATAACTAAGGTAAAGGTGTTGCATGTTTTTCAAGAGTTTTCCATTGCTGTTCCTTATGTATCTATAATTTATTTTATGAAGCTTAACGAGAAGTACCGGCGAGCAATCAAGACTCATGAGAAAATCTTGAAGAAAAAGGCTAAACTTCACAAGAAACAGAAGAGAATCGAGAAGATTATAAAACGGCTCGAGGCCCATCCTTCAGAATGGGAACAGCTTGGATTTGACAAAATATCCCCTATCCCGAAAATTATCCGCCAGGTATTTCACAATGATCAAGACGAATAAGAACATCTACCAGTTTTTTGCTCGAATTTTTTTGTAATAAATTTAGAAAAGGAATATGAAGAATCATCCCATTTTCCAGCATTGAAGTTGATGTTTATTATAAATGCAGAGAAGTAGCAGTACTAAACGCAGAATCTGCAGAAACATACATGGTACGTATATAAACATAAGTTCAAAATCTGCCTAAAATATGCTCCAAACCTAGGTCCTCTGTTTCGCATACTTTTTTGGTACTCTGCTTCTATATCCAAGTCTATTTGTACTCTGCACCAAAATCTGCCCGTAGTTTGCATCCAAAACGAGATGTAGGTTACTCTGCACCAACCGTAGTTTGCATCCAAAACGAGATGTAGTTTGAAAGTTTAGAATACATACAGAAACACAAATCGAAGAAAAGAGTACAAACAACAAATCCAAGAAAAGATAAACAACATCAAATAAACTAAATGTTGTTGAAATTTTAAGAAAAGTAAAATAATTAGGATCAATTCGTAAATTTTAAAAATATGGATAACAAGAGTTCTACATAACTTTAGTCCTCCATAAACGAAAGATCAAGTTTTAACCAATCAATATGAAGAACTGTAATTCCTCTCAGCTCCTCCTCAGCAATCATTTCTTTCTCTGCTAACTGCTGCCGCCTAGCATCCATGACCACTTGTTCTTCATGCATCATCTTCTCCAACATAGAGCGTTTACCGGCTGTTCTTTCCAACTTGAGTTTTACGCGGTGAGTTTCATCCTTCGCTCTCATTTGAGATCGCACCAGAAGAAGAATTGCCCTCAGACGATCCTTTCCTTCCTTTTCCGCCTCCATAACTGCATCATTCCGCTTCTCTTCTGCTTCCAACTCCAGGTCTGACATTGGTGTTTTTCTTTTCTTCGAATGATCTGCGGCCATGATGTCTTGAATATGTACCTGTAAAAGAGTAAAACGCAGAGAATGTGCCTATTAAAAATAGGAATCAACTGCGCAGACTAAAAAAAAGATTCAGTTGAAGAGAAGCCGCAAGTTATTTTGAGGGTTCTTCTTTCTTTTATAGACGAGAGGGATAAAGCAAAACCACGTACGTCAGTTTTTTCGCTTAGCTGTCATTTCAAAGGTCCACCTTCCCATCATTTCAGCGGTCCACCTTCCCATCATTTAACCCGTTATTTCGTAGAATATATGCAGAGAAGGTGCCTAAGCAGAGTACTATTAAATTTATTACAGAATATAAACAGAGTAGTCGCAATCACTGTCATTCCTTATTTAACGTGTTCTATCATGTATGATCGACACGTGGCGTATGACGTATTGTAGTAGAACAATTAATAATGTACCTTGTTTCTCGTGTTCAATAATGCGATGATTGACACGTGGCCCTTCGAATGGCGCAACATCATCTTAGAGGCGTCCAGTAATAGCTGCAAAGTATGACTAATTAGGGCTTCCATACCGATACGGTTTCCCTTCAACGAGTATAAAAGATCTCTTCTTTATTTGGGTGTACAAACAAAGAAATTTATCCTTTCCTCCCATCAGTCTCAAACAAACAAAACAAAGATAATCCAAAAGCTACCAGAACGCAAGCGTATCTTTTATTCTTCTTTTCTACCCATCAGTCTCACCAATCTTCTTTGAATTCGATGTCTGCCTTTTCCTCATCTTCTTCTCCCTCTGACAGGAGCGAACCCAACAGTGTCCATCCTGTTCTGCCTTGGAATTCGGATTGGTTCAAATATCCAGAGGTTCAAGACGTGCCCGGTATTCCTCTGGTAGGCTATATCACCGTCTATTGGTCTTCCTTTCGGGCAGGTTTCCGTCATCGCCTGTCTTTTTTGATGATGGAGTTTTGTAAAGAACTTCGGATTGCAAAATGCCCTCCAAATACTGTCGGACTTATCTGGAATCACTATTTCAAGTGCTATGATTTTTGGGGCTTTTGAGGTTAGGAGTATAGACCCCTGGTCTAATAGATATGAACTTGTTCTTTGTGACGGTTGCAGATCTCCAGTTGAACTTCCCCTCCAAATTCAGGGTGGTGATGATGACAAGATTTACTACTTAAAACTTCAGCAGACTCCTGGCAGAGTTTAAAACTAGCTTCCTAGAGAAGATTCAACAAAACTTCTCCATATTAGTTAATTGTCTATATAAGTGTAGTCTCATGTAAAGGAAAAGATATACAGAAATATAAGAATTATTCAGATACTCTCTCTTCACTCTCTCTCTCTCTATACTCTCTGATCTTCATAATCTATTCTCTAAATTCCTACATATTTATCTGCTGATAATCTCGTAAATGCCTTAGCGACTAAATAATGATGACGTGGCAAGAAATGCCAAATGGATAGAGATGTAATTAACACTACACCTATATGTTGTCCTTTGATTCTTCTGTTATATAACAAATGCGTGATTTTTTATCGTTTATTTTCGGTAGTACCATTAGGATCACTTCTATATATGGGTATGAGCCCGTATTTGCCACGAGATTGATAATGTTTAAAAATTCAAAGATATTTAAATTTTCAAATTTTCCCCTAAATGCGCTTGATGCACACTCTCTAAAGAAAAACCGCAGAATCCAAATAGACTTTTCCTAGCCTCTTCTGTAAAATGCAGAGTAAAAGCAAACTCACCACATAAATCTGCAGTTTATGCAGCATATTTTTACTGCAAGTTATATCAAATATAACATCTACTGCAACTCAACTTTGATACTAGATGCTACAAGTCGGACCCATCATTTATTAGTTTCTTCTTCCTCAGCTGATAGAGCGTCCAGCAAAATGGGCCCCAGAAAAGAATACGCAGATTAAAAATAAAGGTCTGCGATTATCGACACGTCGTAGGCAGAGTAAGAGTAGTATATTAAGTTTGCTCGTACTCTGCTGTCTTGAAGTTTGAATATTATACTATAATTTTCTACTAATTATCTCCAATGACCAATTCAATAAGTTTATTCGGTTTCTGCTAAAAAGTTATTTATAAAAGTAGTTCTACGTCGAATCAAAAGTAATTGTCGTACCTATTAAAGAATCGTAGAAACTAGCAAATAAGGCCCCTTCAGCAATGCCTTGTTTCTCGTGTTGCATTTGAGATTATCGACAGAGTATGCCCATATGAGAGTGCATGATATGATGTGAGTTGATATTGCTTTGACTCTTAACATTTTTAATGGAACCGTGAAAAGTAAGTTTCATTTTTACTATATATTTTTAATTTATTATATGCGTGATTACGTATTCACAATCGTAAATGTTTTTGAGACAATAAAAATAATATTGGTTTTTGGGGAGTTTAATATAAGGTTAGGATAAATGCAGAGACAAAGCAGTACTAGGCGTAGAGAATTCGCAGCGTCTGTTCGTACTCTGCAGTAGGAAAGTTTGTTTTACCAATTAAATGCAGAGTAAGTAAATGCATGACACTACGCATTCTAAAAATTACGGCAATGCCTTGTTTCTCGTATTGCATCATGCGATTATCGACACGTGGCGCTTCGCGAACCACACTTGTGATGTGATATTGCCTTTACTCTTAACATTTTTTGGAACCGTAAAAAGTAAGTTTTGATTATTTACCGTTCTTCAATCCAATCGTTTCTTCAAAAGAATCAAAACTTCTCATGCTCCAACACTTTTCTCCAAACATTTCAGGCTCAAAACTTTTCTTCCAAACTTTCTCTAAAACTTTCAGTCTAAAAAAATGGCTCATTTAGATATGGTTTTAGACTTGTCACTCATGAAGAATGGTGGAAGAATCTTGGTTCAAGTCGTAAGAGAATTTGGAGAGCACTATCCACGCTTTCAACCTGAAAGACACTTGCTTCTCGCTAATTATCACGCTGTAAGAAATGCATGCTTTGATGTCCTTATGTTGTCTCTTAGGAATACATGATTTTGTTTCATTTTTAGAGGAATAGATACAATCTTTGGTTTTATGGTTTAAGGTGTTCGGATCTCTACAACCATTCGAAATCATCTGGTGTCAAAGTTCGAAGACGTGGCTGAAGAGGAATGGTATTTGATTAGGGATTTTGAAGTGACGACGAGGCCGGGTCAGTGGAAACTAACACACCTTGAGTTCCATATCTTCTTCCATGAAGAATCGATCATTAAAAAGGTAGCACGAATCTGTGGTAACCATATGGTGCGTTATCTCCATTTTGCAGAGTTCTAAACGGCTCATTGCATAAGAAGATTAGTGTTGGTAAGTATTGATGGAATATTAGTTGTTTGATTTTCCATTTCACGTCAGATCAAATAATCTATATTGATGTTGCTCTATAACAAAGTTGATTTGCTTGGTGCTATTGTGAAAGTCAAGAAATTAGAAATTTATCAAGGCTTCACATATGACGTTTACGTTGTCCCTGATCACAAAGATCTACACTTCACATTGAGGAATTTCAGGTAAGTTAATTATGTTTATAGTTTAAGATGTCTTTTGAGAACGAAGTACTATAAATTCGTCTTTGTGAGCTGCAGCAGCGAAGATATCAATTGTATTGCGAAGGGAACATTTGCTGATGAATTTGAGTACTTCTGGCGACTTCAGCCAATTGGAAAGGTCATATTCTGCGTGCTACGAAATTGGAATATGGACTATTTTGGAGGTAGTGTTACTACTTCATTCAACCATAGAGAATTATTGCAACATATATGACTAGGTGACTCTTTGGCATTGCAGGTGAGATACGTGTCTCGGCTCTCTACCCATTCTCTGAACTCCTCATAAATCCAGCAATTCCTGTCGTTGAAGAAGCAATCCAGCAACTAAGGGTTGTTAAGACCGGTGGTTTCTCAATGGTTGAAGATGTATACATTGATGACCCTATTCATCGTAACAATACCACCTAGAATAAACCTCGTCAACTGTGTTGTTTAATGTTATTGCACTCGATCTTTTGAGACTCGGAGTAACACTTATGTATGTCTCGTTATAATAGTTCAGTAATTTATATATACTTTATTTTGTTTTGTTAGACCTTTGTGGATGAAAACAAGTTGAGAAGATGCAGTTTATGCGCAGTGTAAGCGATGTAGATGCAGCCTAAATGCAGAGTCCGCCCATCATCTGCTTTAAGATGCAGAGTACAAGCAGATACTGCGCCTTCACTCAAAATAACCGAATTGATCCGCGAGTTAAAAATGAAACACTTATAGCAAACCAGTGTTCAGAAGATACTAAAGCAAACATAGAAAAGATACTAAAGAACACACAGGTGAGACAGCTCCTTTCTTTGCCTCCACCACCTCACTCTGATCCCATGGCATACTTCTCCGTCCAGCTTCGCGTAGTTGTCAAACCTGAATTTGTCAGTCTTGTAAATATGGGCTACCTCCGGCACAAAAGGATCATCTAGGATTGGGTCAGTCATCAGCGCGCAAATTGACATCAAAACCTAATTCCATAACAAAAATCCATCCCATTAACACACATGTTTGGTTGAAGTATTTTTTTCGACAAAACTTTGTTAAATCTGAAAAAATTCCAAACCTGGGACACGGTTAAAGCAGGAGACCATTTTTCCCTCAAGATATCATAGTCAATCGCTCCTTTTGCGTTGATATTTTGGTGGTAAATCTTTGTTTTGAAAACCACATGCATGCAAAGAGAAAGAGAGTATCAATTAAAAGCAAGATGAAAAGCAAGATGATCAAGAGTGAAGTTTCATCCTGCAACAAATAACAATTAACTGAAAAAGCAAAAAGCAAACCTTTGGCGCCTTTATCGGATAATCCGGAGGAAAATGGATGGTAAGCAAGAAAATCCCTCCGGCATAGGGACTGTCGAAGGGTCCATTGATAGCGGCTTCCCATTCGTAAAAACAATCACCAACGGGACCTAAAACATATAAGACTTAACTCAGACATTTAATCTAAATAATACTACATCCATAAAGTTCATATTATCATCCGTAAATTATACTACCTCTAACTGCATAAAAGACTTGGGAGTTCTAGATTTTATACCTGCCCTGATGAACTGTGTAGGAACATCCTTCTGGATCCGCTTAAGTTCCATTTTAATTCACCTTACACTATAACCCATGGTCACAAACTTGGTAAGAGAGACGAAGATGATGAATGTTGTGTCTTTGGTAAACAAATAGATGTAGAGACAAACAGACACGACTTTCTCCTATATGAACACGAAGCGTTACTCTAGGGTTTTGGCAGACTAGGGAATGTATTTTCAACTACTGCAATAAAAACATGTTCATTGATGTATACTTTTGAAATGAGTTGTCATTCATCTCCTCATGTGTAAAAAATGACTTGTCATTTATTCTTATGGGTGTTCGCGCCATTTATTGCGCGGCAAATTTACGCGCTTTCTCTGCCAGTTCTTATTAAATTGAGTTGTCTTTTCCAAGGCAGAGTATCTTAAATTGGAGAGTCGGACACATCCTCCGAATAGGGCGGATCGGTAGAGATGTAGTGTACAGTGATGAAGTCCTCCAGGAACTTAGTCTCGACGATCTATGTGAGGACACAGATAAAATTCTCCTAGACGGGGTGAATCGCAGCTTTTTTGTAAGATGCTTAAACGCCGGAAACCCAACTGCTATTTATTATGAGGCTACAAGACTCATGACCACAGAACAAGACATCAGCGCAGCCATGGAGCTTTTGGAACGGCTTGTCCCTTTCAGTGCTAACGCAACTTATCTCTGTGGAATGCTGTGTGTATGTGCTGGACGTACAAAAAGGGCTGCACAACTTCTCAAATTATGTGTCGACGTACACGCTGAAGGTGATTTTGATAAACTCACAAGGCTTGGGGATGAGAATCTGGATGCGGTTGTAGCTTTCTATCCACCCATGAATCATTCTTTTGCATCAACGTGGCAATACCCTGACTGTCCAGATTTGCCTTTTCCAAGTTGTGCCACTGAGCACGAATATCAACCTGGATGCGAAAACTGCTACCTGTATTGGTTCGCAAGACAGCTTTACCGCATTACATAGAAGATTTGAACTATTTCTTCTAATTTTATTTGTTTCTATATTTATAAATCCTTGAAAAGTTATGATTCCGTAATTGAAGATGTGGATTTTAATTGAATAACATGTTTTACCCTCGGATTTGTTGAGCATATATATTTTTTGAATGAAAATAAAAGTAAAATCTATAGTAAAGCACAGGAAGATTAATAGCAGATTACTGGATGATTTATGCAGATATCAGATGCAGGCTTCGCGATACTTGATGCAGATGCAGACTCTGCGATAACAGATGCAGACTCTGCGATACCAGATGCACACTTTGCGATACCGACTATTTTATGATACCCACATCAAACTAAAGACTAACATAAAATAACGGAGCACCATAAATAAGGACAAATAAATAAAGTTATAAACTAAGATTTGTTTCCTTGTTTAAATAAACTTGAAGCCAGAGTGAAGCCAGAGTAAAGCCAGAGTGAAGCCAGAGTGGCCAGAGTCAAGAAAATGGGCATGTTTTTCGATTGTGTCCTGCATTATGGCATTTTGAGCACATGTGATGAATTTTTGGGCTACTCTGGAAAAGACTCTTTTTCATCTGTGGGGGTGGAGTACTCTGCGAAAGTTTAGCTTTCTTATTTGGTGTTTGAGTAGTCGGAGAATTACGAGATCGTTTCCTTCTCACCTTTGGGGATGGAGTAGTGGGTGAAATATTATCGCTGAATGGAGTACTCTGCTTCGTTTTCTTCGTAACGGATGGAGTCCTCTGCTTCGTTTGATTCGTTGTGGATTGAGTCCTCTACTTCGTTTTTTGCTTTGTGGATGGAGTACTCTGCGAAGGTTCTGTTTTTTTCTTTTTCCATTGATTACGTTTGAACCTCTTAGCCTTTTCAATAGCAGAAAGGTATCTCTTTGCCTTCGGTCTACCGGAAGGTACTTTTATGACTGGTGGCAGACATTGTTCACTAATTACGTGTGGTGGTAGAATCAAATCTTCGTCTACAGGTTTTATAGGTTCTGAGTACGTTGAATACAAGTAGCCCTTTGTGAAATGATCATCCACCAGGGTAGTTTCATCAGTTTTCCGACTTAATGCTGCTTTAATCGCGTGCTCGCAGGGAATCTTCTCGACATCATATTTTTTACAACTACAAAGTCTCTGCAATCATAAATTTTAAAAAGGAATCGAACTCAGAGCAGATTAACAAGGCAAACGTTTTCTGAGACTGGCAGACTTGCTCAGGATACGTTTCCTGAAACTGGCAGTAATAAATAGCAAAAAAAAACTTACATACCTTCTGTAGATCAACTACACAATCATAATCTCTACCTGTAACATGGCTACAATTTGAATCAGTATGATGAACATTCAAAATTTCAAAGCTACCGTGTCTTTCATGCAGTAACTTTTCAACGTTTGGGGGGAAATTTGTTTTTAATGAGGCAGCTTTGTCTCGCCTTTTCACAAACCACCTTGACAACAACTTTCTAATACCTTCCACGAAATATTTAACAGGAAATGATCTGTCTTCCTTAAGCACGACATTAATGGATTCTGCAATGTTGCTCGTCATTATACCAAATCTATCTCCTGGAAAATGTGCACAAGCCCATAATCGAAATTCTGCCTCTTCCAAGTAAACTGCTAATTCACTATTCTGACGACGAATCAGACCAATCAATTTTTGAAAATCTACCAGTCGATATGCATATGCAGCACGACACACCAAACTGAGCATTGCATTCTTTTTGAAATTTAAGATGAGGTTATTTTTGAGGTGATAGTAACATACTCCCCTATCAGCTGCGGGGAAAACCTTCTCAATGGCCTTTGCGATTGATGGATGACGGTCATAAATAATGGCCAAATTTTTATCATAAAGTATCACACCACGCAAATGTGTAAAAAACCATTCCCATGAAGCTATAGGAAATATACTCGAATCTGCATCTTGACCTGCAGCTACCAGCATAACACCTCTGTACTTTCCAGTTAGATGTGCTCCATCTACCACAACAACCCTCCTAAAGAACTCAAATCCTTTGATGGAAGCACCAAAAGCAATGAACAAATACTTAAACCTTTGTTGAGCATCAGGTTCAAGCTTTGTAATCATACCTAGATTGGCCTGCTCTATTTCGTATAGATAGGAAGGTAAGTCCTGGTAACCCCTCTCAAAAGTGCCTCTGACCAGCTCTCGTGTATATGCCAACTCTTTATGCGCCTTCGTATAGTCTATGTCCAGACAATGTAGTGACTTAATACAGTTCATTACATGCTTAGGCGTGATTCCTTTAAGATCATTACCACCACTAAACCTATCAACATACATCTTTCCAATAAATTTTGCATTAGCCTATCGTTGACGAGAATACCTATAGACAGTAGAGCATGTATGAGCTTCTTTATATATCCGAACGAGAAATTCTGGAGATTCAGATGAAACTGACAGAGTCGACGCACGAATCCTCCAAGAACAATTAGGAACAAAACATTTCGCGATAAATAGTTTTTTCCTCGACGTGGCGATTTTGAAATCAAACTTCTCGATGACTGCAATCTTGCGTAATTGCATAATTAATGCTTCCTTGTCATCAAATATTTCGCCAACCTTAATCGATCCAGATTTCTTCATTGGTAATGGCTTCGTAGGCGTGTCATCGAATATATCGCAGAATAAAGGCGTCATCTGCTGTTTCTTTGCATACTATCGGCAGTCTCTGCTGTTGTTCGGTGGTGGCATCATATGCTCGTCTTTAACATTACCAACATCATCAAAATCCACACCACCATCCTCTTTGACATGACAAGCTTCATCTTTACCGCAGCTTCTGCTTTAATTTCATCGTTTCTTTTCCATGACACGCAAAGCCGGATAACCTCTTTTCCACCATTGTGATAAAGTTTGCAAGTTGCCTATCGTTATTCAAGAAGATAGGAGGTGTGTCGCTAGGCATTTTCTCCATGATATGTGTAGGCAACTTATAAGAAATCTCGACTGCATTCATCTGCGTTTCCAAGTTGTAATCTTCACAAACAATGCAGAGAAATTCCTCTTACTTGATTTGGTCTTCAACCGCAAACAATTTGCTTCCTTTGCTTGAATCAATGTCGAAATCCCAACCCATTTTTACCTTCCATTGTCCAAAAACAGTCAACAAATACAACATTATCTGCAAAAAAGAGAATGTTCAAAAGATCTGCAGCATACTATCTTAGAAGATTTTTCGCAAAGCTCTACACTTTGGCAGGGTCTTTTAGAAATAGCTCTGCCAAAGACGTAATAGAGCTCTAGACACAGTTTAGAAGATGGTGGTTTATATAACTAGTGTAATGTTTTGAAGTGTTATCTGTGTTCGTTCTTCCCGAAAATATGCTCGCCTTCAACCCCTAGAATATCTTTAGATGTAAACGAAGATCGTCTTTCCGAAGAATGTACGTACTTTCGTTCAAAATCGAAGTCTGTAAACAATCTTATACTCGGATTTCGCTTCCGTCTCTTTGAAAATATGAAATCTCCCTTTGAGGGTGAAATCAAAATAGTAGATCTAGGTTAAAGATGGAGAGGTTGAAAAGATTTATAGCAAACTAAAAAAAAGTAAGAAGTAATGACATTCTTGTTATTATTGTTAAAAGAGAGGAGTACTTCAAAATCCGACCGTTTATACAATTTAGTTACGTTGCAAATGTCAAGCCATGCCCTGCGAACAGTATGCTACAGTCTGTCGAGCAATATCTGCCTTATGTCTATAAAAAAGCACACACAACATCTACCTTAAGTCTACAAAAAAGCACACACAATATCTGCCTTAAGGCTACCACAACTGACACACTATATCTGCCTTAAGGTTACACAGTTAGCAGAGGTTAAGAAGAGTCTGCCAGCATTAGCCTTAAGGCTACACAATCGACACACTATATATGCCTTAAGACTACAGAATTAGCAGAGTTTAAGCAGAGTCTGTCCAGCTTTAGCTTTAAGGCTACAAAATTCACACACTATATCTGTCTTAAGGCTACATAATTAGCAGAGTTTAAGCATAGTTTGTCCAGCCTTAGCCTTAAGGCTACACAATTCACGCAGACTCTGCCAAGCGTAAGGGTATTTTAGACATTTTCAAAAAAAGTGTACTAGTTTTACAATTTTTCCTACGAAGGTACCCCGCTTGACATTAAAGTTAGAAAACGCACCATATCAGCAACTGTCCCCTAAAATATTTATACAAGGAAGAGAATTAACCCTAACTTAATTATATACATAAATGCTTTTGTGCATAAGCCCATTAGCTCCACATCTCTATATTTCCTAATACCCTACCCCTCCCCCACCCCTTCAAGTTGGAGCATGTAGTTATACTAGCCAAAAAATACTATGACTCAGAAAATCTGTCACAATTCACAAAATTCTCAAGTCCATACTCACTGTTTTACCCCTCAATCCCCGTAGATGAATCCATTCGAACAACTGTGTTAAATATGTAGTCACGTAATTTCACAGATGTTTCTTTCTTTCTCATTCCTCGTCCCAATACTTTCTCATTCCTCGTCCCAACACTTCATATGATATACAATTTTTATTACAATCCCTATTTCTGCAACTGTAATAGTATATGTCATACCTTCTGTGACAATTTTTGCTTGCTGATTTTGTTGCAAACGTTGTAACCCCCTTCTGGTACAACTGTCGTTATCGTCTCTGTCACATCATCTGTGACGATTTCTGTTGTAGATTCTGCTATAGACGTTACAACTTCTTTTGGCGTAGACACTGACACAACTTATGTTTCTGCACCTTTAACCAACCCTTCATCATCTCAAAATTCAACATCATCCTCCATAAATATCCTCGACCTCTCATGATTGCAAACATTCTCCACTTGTGATTCTTTTTGCTCCAAATAAGGAAACATTTCCTCAACAAAAGTGATATCACGAGATACAAAAATCTCATGTGCTTCTAGGTCAAACAAGGTCCATCCCTTTTTCGCATAGGGATATCCCAAAAAAACACATCTTCGACTTCTACTACCAAATTTATCTCTTTGTCACTTCTGATTATGCGCATATGCAAGACACCCAAACATACGTATCTCACTATTCTTTGGAGCCTCGCCAAAGATAATTTCATGAGGGCATTTTCTTTTATGCAGCTTACAATGTGTTCGATTAATCAAGTACGCAGCTGTCAACATGGATTGACACCAAAATTCTATTGGCAGATTTGTTTGAAATATCACTGCACGTGCAACATTCAATATGTGTCGATGTTTTCTCTCTACTCTCCCATTCTACTGCGGTGTACCAACACAAGATGTTTGATGAATAATTCTATTCTGAAGGAAATAATCTTTCAACCTCATAAATTTAGTACCATTATCACTTCTCACTACACATACAACCTTGTCAAACTGCAGAGACACAAGTGCGAAGAAATTCACTAGAGTACGATGAACTTGTGTTTTATGCTTGAGGAGTCATCAACGATGGTAATAAAATAGTATGCACCACAAAACTATGTGTGTGATTTCGTCCCTATAAATCATAGTGAATCATCTCAAAGCATTCCTTGGTTTTATTAGAACTCAACTGAAACTCACTACGAAATTGGTTTGCTCGAAAGCAAATATCACAAGCTGTCAAATCATAACCAACACTATGTCTATGTACCACAAGCGTCTTCATAATCATATTATCATAAGCGTGACCAAGTCTCTTGTGCCAAACTTCAATCGATGCCAAATGACTTATTTTCTTCAAGCTCCTTACTCTGTCAATTCCATTAAGAAAATACAACCCTTCTCTTTGTTCACATGCTCCAATAGGAATTGCAAACTGGGGTCATACAAAAGACAACATGTCCTTGAGAACAACACAAGACAATTCAACTCATCAACCAATTAAAAACTGAAATCAGATTGCACTTTAATTCCTCAACATAAAGAACACGTGTCGATCTCACTGTGTCTGTCAAAACAACACCTCCTTCTCGATTAGCAACTACAACATTTTTGTTAGGAAGTCCAACTAAACATGGAGAGACTTGTTTAACATCAAACAATGCCCTCAAATCACCAGTCATGTAGTGAGATGCACCACTATCCACAATTCGCTCACTTGCATAATCCTTACCATTTAATCGAGGTAAAGATGTTGCACTTTCTGATTTTGACCCTAAAATTCGTACAGGTCGAATTCACTAGTCTTTCGTCAAACCTGTCATAGCCTGTGAAGCAACATGTGGTGCTTCCACTGTCGCCCAGATGCTCTAGCAATTTCTGTAGTAGTTTTTGTAGTACTTCCCCGAGATCGATGACAAACTCCTTCGACACCTTTGTCTCCTTTCATCATATCCAGAGTGCTTTTCGTAGCTCTTCCTTTCTCAAAACCTATTTTTCCAAAAGAACGCTTTCCGGAGTTTCATCAACCTTGAGAGTGCTTTTCGCAGCTTCATATTTCTTAATACCCATCTTCTCCATTACCAACAATCAACTCAAAATCCAAATCAACCAAATTCCAAATAAATCTCAACAAATAACAAAACCAATCTTTGATAATCAAAAGAGATTCAAGAGTAACTCACGACCCCAATACTAAGACAATGACATCATCCATGTCAGCGTCGAATCAATATGATATACAGTTTTTGTTGCAATCCATGTTTCTGCAAATGTAACAGTATATGTCATACCTTCTGTGACAATTTTTGCTTGCTGCTTTTGTTGCAAACGTTGTAACCCCTTATGGTACAACTGTCGTTATAGTCTCTGTCACATCATCTGTGATTATTTCTATTACAGATTCTACTACAGACGTTACAACTTCTTTTGGCGCAGTCACTGACACAACTTCTGTTTCTGCACCTTTAACCAATCCTTTATCATCTCAAAAGTCAACATCATCCTCCATAAATATCCTCGACCTCTCAGGCTTACAAATATTCTCCACTTATCTTTTTGCTCCAAATAAGAAAATTTTTCCTCAACAAAAGTGACATCACGATATACAAAATCTCATGTGCTTCTAAATGAAATAAGCTCCAGCCCTTTTTCGCATAGGGATATCAAACACATCTTCGACTTCTACTAGCAAATGTATCTCCTTGTCGCTTTTGATTATGCGCATATGTAAGACACCCAAACATACGTATCTCACTATACTTTGGAGCCTCGCCAAAGATAATTTCATGAGGGTTTTTTTCTTTATGAAACTCACATTGTGTTCGATTAATTAAGTATGCAGCTGTCAACACGTATTGTCCCCAAAATTCTATTGGCATATTTGCTTGAAACATCACTGCACGTGCAACATGCAATATGTGTCAATGTTTTCTCTCTACTCTCCCATTTTGCTGCGGTGTACCAACACAAGATGTTTGATAAATAATTCTATTCTGAAGGAAATAATCTTTCATCCTCATAAATTCAATACTATTATCACTTCTCACTTCACATACAACCTTGTCAAACTATCGGGACACAAATGCGATTGAAATTCTCTTGAGTACGATGAACTTGTGTTTTATGCTTGAGGAGAATTACCCATACTGCTCGAGAGAAGTTATCAACGATCGTAAGAAAATAGTATGCACCACAAAAATTAGATGTGTGATATGGTCCCCATAAATCACAATGAATCATCTCAAAGCACTCGGTTTTATTAGAACTCAGCTGAAACTCACTACGACATTGTTTTGCTCGAAAGCAAATATCACAAGCTGTCAAATCATAACCAACACTATTTCTATTTACCACTGCAACTTCCTAATCATCTTCTCAGAAGTATGATCAAGTCTCTTGTGCTAAACTTCAATCGATGCCATATGACTTATTTTCTTCAAGTTCCTTACTCTGTCAATTCCATTAAGAAAAACAACCCTTCTCTTTGTTCACATGCTACAATAGGAGTTTGCAAACTGAGATAACACAAAATAACTCATCAACCAATTAAAAACTAAAATCAGATTGCACTTTAATTCCTCAACATAAAGAACACGTGTCGATTTCACTGTGTCTGTCAAAACAACACTTCCTTCTCGATTAGCAACTATAACATTTATGTTAGGAAGCCCAACTAAACATGGAGAGACTTGTTTATCATCAAACAATGCCCTCAAATCACTTGTCATGTTGTGAGATGCTCCACTATCCACATTTCACTCACTTGCATAATCCTTACCATTTAATCGAGGTAAAGACGTTGCACTTTCTGATTTTGACCCTAAAATTCGTACAAATCGATCCCACTCGTCTTTCGTCAAACATGTCATAGCATGTGAAGCAACATGTGGTGCTTCAACTGTCGCCCAGATGTTATAGCAGTTTCTGTAGTAGTTTTTGTAGTACTTCCCCGAGATCGATGACAAACTCCTTCGACACCTTTGTCTCCTTTCATCATATCCAGAGTGCTTTTCGCAGCTCTTCCTTTCTCAAAACCTATTTTTCCAAAAGAACGCTTTCCGGAGTTTCATCAACCTTGAGAGTGCTTTTCGCAGCTCCATATTTCTTAATACCCATCTTCTCCATTACCAAAAATCAACTCAAAATCCAAAGCAACAAATATCCAAACAAATCTCAACAAATAACAAAACCAATCCTTGATAATCAAAAGAGATTCAAGAGTAACTCACGACCCAAATACTAAGATGATGACAGCGTCCATGTCGGCCTCGAATCAATATGATATACAGTTTCTCTTGCAATCCTTAATTATGCAACTGTAACAGTATATGTCACACCTTCTATGACAATTTTTTTCTTGTTACTTTTGTTGCAAACGTTGTAACCCCTTTTGGTACAGCTGTCGTTATAGTCTCTGTCACATCATCTGTCACAACTTCTTTTGGCGCTGACACTGATACAACTTCTGTTTCTGCACCTTTAACCAACCCTTCATCATCTCAAAATTCAACATCATCCTCCATAAATATCATAGACCTCTCAGGATTGCAAACATTCTCCACTAGCGATTCTTTTTGCTCCAAATAAGGAAAATTTTCCTCAACAAAAGTGACATCACGAGATACAAAAATCTCATCTGTTTCTAGATTAAACAAAGTACATCCCTTTTTCGCGTAGGGATATCCCAAAAAAACACATCTTCGACTTCTACTAGCAAATTTATCTCATTGTCGCTTCTGATTATGCGTATATGAAAACACCCAAACATACGTATCTCACTATACTTTGTAGCCTCGCCAAAGATAATATCCTAAGCACTTTTCCCTTTATGCAACTCACATTGTGTTCGATTAATCAAGTACGCAGCTGTCAACACGGATTAACCCCAAAATTCTATTGGTAGATTTGCTTGAAACATCACTGCACATGCAACATTCAATATGTGTCGATGTTTTCTCTTTACGCTCCCATTCTGTTGCGGTGTACCAACACAAGATGTTTGATGAATAATTCTATTATGAAGGAGATAATCTTTCATCCTCATAAATTCAGTACCATTATCACCTCTCACTACACATACAACCTTGTCAAACTGCCGAGGCACAAGTGCGAAGAAATTCTCTAGAGTATGATGAACTTGTGTTTTATGCTTGAGAGGAATTACCCATACTGTTCGAGAGAAGTCATCAATGATGGAAAAAAATAGTATGCACGACAAAAACTAGGTGTGTGATATGGTCCCCATAAAAAGTAGTGAATCATCTCAAAGCACTCCATGGTTTAATTAGAACTCAGCTGAAACTCACTACGACATTGTTTTGCTCGAAAGCAAATATCACAAGGTGTCAAATCACAACAAAGACTATTTCTATGTACCACTGCCAACTTCCTAATCATCTTCTCATAAGTGTGACCAAGTATCTTGTGCCAAGCTTCAATCGATGCCAAATGACTTATTTTCTTCAAGCCCCTTACCCTATCAATTCCAATAGGAGTTTGCAAACTGATATCATATAAAAGACAACAAATCCTTGATAATAACCCAAGACAATTCAACTCATCAACCAATTAAAAAACTGAAATCATATTGCACTTTAATTCCTCGACATAAAGAACATGTTTCAATCTCACTGTTTATGTCAAAACAACACTTTCTTCTCGATTTGCAACTATAACATTTCCGTTCGGAAGTCCAACTAAACATGGAGAGACTTGTTTAACATCAAACAATGCCCTCAAATCACATGTAATGTGGTGAGATGCACCACTATCCACAATTCACTCACTTGCATAATCCTTACCATTTTATCGAGGTAAATACGTTGCACCTTCTGATTTTTACCCTAACATTTGTACAAGTCGATCACACTCGTCTTTCGTCAAACCTGTCATAGCATGTGAAGCAACCACTACAAGAAAAATGAGTTATTGTGACGAAAAAACTCGTCACAATAACAAACAAATCGTAGCAATATAGCCATTGTGATGGATTTGTGACATTTTCTAAAGAGTCACAATACATCCTCACAAATTTTATTTTTTAACAAAAACGTCACAACGTTGTGAAGAAATGATATAATAGCTATTTTGTCACGAACAGTTACGAAACAAAAAATAGCAAATCTGTCATGAATGGTGACTAAAAATAATGTCACAAAACTGTAATATTATGGGACTATCATATCGTCTCAATTTCGTCAGTCATTACGACGGTATTATAGTCTCAAAACATCACAATTGCGTACTAAAAAACGTCGTTAATCCATCTTAATTTGTCACTTCTTATCACTGAAATTCTGTCACAAATTTGTCTAAATTTTTGTCACAAAATTTGTCCTAATTTGTTACTGATTTTTCATTTGAATTAGTCACGATTCTCCACTAAACTATTTTCATGATTATCCACTAATTTTTGTCACCACCATATTTACTGTATGACATATTACATTGTAGCTATTCATTATTATTTTATTACTTTAATTAACGCATAAATTCATAAAAAATATATCATAAAATAAACTGATAATTTGAGAATAATTAATAAAAACTTCACTTCTCTTACTAAAATAGTTCTCATAAATAAATAGGGTCTAAAATTAAATGATAGAAAAAATAAAATAAAAACCAATTAAGTAGCAACAATAGAAAATAGAAAACCAACGACAATTGAAAACAAACTAAAAATAACTAAGTTGCACATGCAAATAGATAATCAATTGGAGTTTGGATTGAAACAGAAGTCCTCCAAAGCTTCGAGTCGTTTCTTGAAGAGTGCATTTTCTTCACGACTGTTTTGCAATTCAGTTTCAAGCTCCTCAACTTGACGAGTTAACGTTCCCACTTCTTCACTAGCTTGTGGGGAAATCGATGATCCCTCTAAAGAGGTTAAAACTTCACTTTGAAGTGATCCAAGTGCAAATATCCAACCTTGCTTCGATGTTCCAACAATCTACATGAAAATAAAAGTACATGATAAAACAAGTTAAAAGAAGAAATGTCAAGCTCAACAAACTCATAAAACAGAGTAAGTGTGCATAACTTAAACTAATCTAATAGAAGTGAATACTGAAATTAAGATCTACGATATAAATTTCAATTTATAATACTTAGATTCACGTAAACAAATGATTCCACTCAACCTAGGCTACCGAATTTGTTTATAGTTAGATTAGCATGCACAAGCGCTCTTAATCTTAATGAATTAACAATAACAATAAAAGTTGAAGATAGAAAAATTACCTCTCTATAGATTTCATTTTTCTCTTTTAGGGTAAGATGTCCAGCTGTCAAACTCTCTCCATTAGAAGACTCTATCAGTGACAAGCGTTCTTGAACACATTCATCATACTTTTCTGCAATTACTCGGACTCTTTCATCGACAAATGATCCGTCACATTTCTGATGTGTTTTTTTTTTTAATACAGCAATGAAAGAAGAGTCTTCATTATTTGCTTTCTATACACAAAACAATAAACAAGGTAAAGAAAAGTACCAAAAAAAATTAAAGGAAAACATAAACACTGCCAAAAGTAAAGAAAATGAACATTACCAAAACATCTTGAACTTTGGCATAAACACTACCAAAAGTAAAGAAATATGAACATTACCAAAATATCTTGAACTCATAAATTATTCTAATCCTTGGCAAAATTCTTCTGAAACTTGATTCTTTGTATGATCTATTCTTTCATACATCCAACGCCTTATAACATTAATATTGTTATTCGTTGTTGACATTGAATTCAAGTACCCAATCGATCAACAAAAGTTATTTTCTTTTTTCTTCTCAACACTTAATTACTTGAGAAAGCCTTTTTTGTCTCCTTGTACTCAATGATTATCTCCCACGATCACACAACTTATTTATTTCTCTCTTTATTTCGTTCGTCTCTCTCTTTATTTTCTTTCTAATATTTCTCATGGATATACATATATATAAATATGATACGATTGCCACTTTCATTGTGGGAAAATTCCAGAAAAATACATGAACTTAATTTAATTTGCTTAAAAATTACAAGAACTATTTTGACTTCCCGAATAATACACCAACTATTTAACTTTGTCTTTTATATACTCAACTTTTCAAAATTACTTGATTTTACAACCTCGATTCTAACGGTGTTAACCCGTTAACAGAATATGGTAAACGGAGTTAAATTTTTTAACGGAAAAATATTCTTAAAAATACTCAACTAAATTGGGTTTGCTAAAAATAAACAAACTATTTTGGCTACCCGAATAATACACGAAATATTACACATTGTTTTTAACATACTCAAATTTTCAAATTACTAATAAGAAAACCCACTTTTGTCCTCAATCATTTTCTCCAAATCGATTTGGGATTTTTTTGGCGAGAACGAACGTAAAAACATTTTTGTCATCTTCTTCTCGTCTTCACCATGAATCGATTGTATTACCCTCTTTAACATGATTTTTATGGTATGAACCGAGACGAAAATAACCAGTGAAAGCGTGTGAGGACAATCAGAGAAGATGATATACTGTGTGTTAAAACACGAGAAATTGATTTGAAGTTTTTTACGTCGGATTTTTTCCGCCTTTGATTTTGATATCGTGTTTATGGGAGTTGATGTATGGTTCAATTTTGTGTTTTATAGGATTATTAGATCATATTTATCAAATTCAAGAGAATTCAAAAAATCTTTTATGTTTCTAGAAAAACCAAATGTTGGTTCGATTTGGATACTATCATTGTAATAAAATTGACTATTGTTATATGGGAAATTTCTGAAAAATATCTGAACTTAATTTAATTTGCTTAAAAAATATAAGAACTATTTTGGCTTCCCGAATAATACACCAACTATTTAACATTGTCTTTTATATAGTCTAACTTTCAAAATTCGTTGCCTTTACAACTTCGACATTAACGGTGTTAATCCGTTTATAAATTTCTGTTAACGTCGTTAATGTCGAGGTTCTAAAATCAATATATTTTGAAAGTTGGAGTATATAAAACACAAAGTTAAATAGTTGGTGTATTATTCGAGAAACCAAAATAGTTCGTGTATTTTTTAACCAAATTAAATTAAGTTCGGTTATTTTTCAATAATTTTCCCCTTTCATTGATAATGCAAAAATAAAATAATTAGGTATTCCTTACCTAATAAGAGACTTAGTCTTTATTTTAATTAAAAAACGTTTAAATGATAACTCTATATATATAAAAATGGTAATATGACCGTATCCTTCTTTGCTTTGTAAATGGAATTTCCTTTTTAATATTGCTACAGTTTTGTTAAAATATCGTCACAATATTGTAACTAATTTGGGACTCGCAAATCTGTCCCAATTTCGTAACCAATTTGGGATGACATATTTTGTCACAATATCGTAACAATGGTTACAACTACTTTTTAGTCATAAATCTGTTACTAACTGTGACAATTTTTTGTTACGATTTATTTCGTCACAATATTGTGACGAAGCAATAACGAAAGTGTAATGCAAAAAAATTTGTCACAACATCGTATCTAAACAGTCATAAATTTGTGACATTTTTTTGTCACAAAATTTAGTCACAATAACTACTTTTTCTTGTAGTAAACATGTGGTGCTTCAACTGTCGCCCATATGTTATAGCAGTTTCGGTAGTAGTTTGTGTAGTACTTCGCCCAGATCCATGACAAACTCCTTCAACACCTTTGTCTTTTTTCTTCATATCTGGAGCGCTTTTCGCAGATCTTCTCTTTTCAATACCTATTTTTCCAGAAGAACGCTTTCCGGAGTTCCATCAATCTTGAGAGTGCTTTTCGCAGCTCCATATTTCTTAATACCCATCTTCTCCATTACCAACAATCAACTCAAAATCCAAAGCAACAAAATTTCAAACAAATCTCAACAAATAACAAAACCAATCCTTGATAATCAAAAGAGATTCAAGAGTAACTCACGACCCCAATACTAAGATGATGACAGCGTCCATGTCGGCGTCGAATCAATATGATATACAATTTCTGTTGCAATCCTTGTTTATGCAACTGTAAAGTATATGTCACACCTTCTGTGACAATTTTTGCTTGTTGCTTTGTTGTAAACGTTGTAACCCCTTCTGGTACAGCTGTCGTTATAGTCTCTGTCACATCATCTGTGATGATTTCTGTTGCAGATTCTGCTACAGACGTTACAACTTCTTTTGCCGCAAACACTGACACAACTTCTGTTTCTGCACCTTTAACCAACCCTTCATCATCTCCAAATTCAACATCATCCTCCATAAATATCCTCGACCCTCAGGATTGCAAACATTCTCTACTTTCGATTCTTTTTTCTCCAAATAAGGAAACTTTTACTCAACAAAGGTGATATCACGAGATACACTCATGTGTTTCTAGAACAAATAAGGTCCATCCCTTTTTGCATAGTGATATCCCACAAAAACACATCTTCGACTTCTACTAGCAAATTTATCTCCTTGTCGCTTCTTATTTTGCGCATATGCAAGACACACAAACATACGTATCTCACTATACTTTGGAGCCTCGTCAAAGATAATATCATGAGGGCTTTTCCCTTTATGCAACTCACATTGTGTTCGATTAATCAAGTACGCAGCTGTCAACACGGATTAACCCCAAAATTATATTGGCAGATTTACTTGAATTGTCACTGCACGTGCAACATTCAATATGTGTCGATGTTTTCTCTCTACTCTCCCATTCTGCTGCGGTGCACCAACAAAAGATGTTTGATGAATAATTCTATTATGAAGGAAATAGTCTTTCATCCTCATAAATTCAGTACCATTATCACTTCTCACTACACATACAACCTTGTCAAACTGCCGAGACACAAGTGCGAAGAATTTCTCTAGAGTATGATGAACTTGTGTTTTATGCTTGAGGAAATTACCCATACTGCTCGAGAGAAGTCATCAACGATGGGAAGAAAATAGTATGCACCACAAAAACTAGGTGTGTGATATGGTCCCCATAAAAAGTAGTGAATCATCTCAAAGCACTCCTTGGTTTTATTAGAACTCAGCTGAAACTCATTACGACATTATTTTGCTCGAAAGCAAATATTACAAGCTGTCAAATCTGGTCAATCTGGGTCTTGGTTGCATCATGCAAATATAATGGTTAGATCTCAAGATATACATGAATTATTAAAGACTGGTCAATTTGGGTTTAACTCCGGTATTCGATATCATATTCGCTCAGTTTTATTTCCCATTTAGCGAGCCTTCTAGACTGACTTGGGCTATGCAAGATGGTTCGGAGGGGGAAGTCGTTAGTACCTCAATAGAATGTGGCTGGAAATACGGCCTCGGCTTCCGAGCATACATTATTACGGCGAGGGCTAGTTTTTTTATCTGTGGATACCGAGTTTCTGCATCTGTTAAGGTCTGGTTGGTTAAGTAATTTTTCAATTGCTGAAAGCCTCTTCACACTTGTCAGTCCATTAGAACTTTTTATTGCCTCTCAAGGTATCATAGAACGACAGGCATTTATCGGTAGATCGAGAAATAAAACGGTTTAGCGCTGGGACGCGTCCTGTTAGTAGTTGAACTTCACGCTTTATTTTTGGTGGAGTCATTTGTATCAGAGCATCGATCTGCTTTGGATTTGCTTTGATTCCTCGGTGGGTGACTAGATATCCAAGGAATTTGCTGGATGTTACCGCAAACCTGCACTTGGTCGGATTGAGCTTCATGTTGTGCAAATTTAGCTGTTTGAAGCATTCTCTTAGGTGGGCAACATGATCCTTCTCCTCAAGGGACTTCACCAACATGTCATCTATGTATACCTCCATCGGTCTCCCAAGATGTTGTGAGAACATCTTGTTTACCAGATGCTGATAAGTTGCCAGTATATCTCGTGATCTGTTATGAATGATGTCTTCTCTCTGTCTTCGGGGTTCATCAGGATCTGGTTGTACCCTGAGAAAGCATCTATAAATGATAATAGTTTGTTCCCAGCCGTTGCCTCGACTAGGTGGTTATGTGTGGCAGTGGGAAACTATCCTTCGGACATGCCTTGTTCAGGTCGGTGAAATCAACGCACACTCGCCATTTTCCATTCTTTTTTTAACCACTTTTCCATTCTTTGTTTAACCACTAGAAGATTGGCAAGCCATTCTAGATACTTTACTTCGATGATCGATCAACCTTTTAGCAACCGTTCCACCTCTTCGTTTACAGCCTTTGCCCTTTCGGGTCCTAGTTTTCTTCTCTTTTGTTTCACCGGTTTGAAAGTTAGATCCACGTTCAGGTCGTGGGATGTTATGTCGATGCTAATACCAGGCATGTCTTCGGCTTCCCAAGCGAAAGTATGCACGTTTATTTTTAAGAAAGAAATCAATTCTTTCTTCACAACTTTTTCTCGTTTGGCTCTGATCTCGACGCACCGCTCTAGGTATTTAACATCTATACAAACAGACAATACGGAGTCACAGGTTGATCCATGTTTTCCTCGTGAGCCTCTGTGATCTGTAATTGCTATAAAAGCTTAACTAGGTCGTTTGCCTCTTCTTGATTCTTCTTCATCTTCCTTCGCTTTGTTTTTGCATTTGGCTCGGTCACCAGGTTCCGAAGCTTATGCTCAGCCATAAAACAAATTCGAGACTCTTTCTGATTCCCGCGGATGGTTTTGATTCCGCTCGATATCGGAAATTTTATGCAGAGGTGGTAGGTTGATGGGACCGCCTTCATAGAGTTTATCCAAGGAGTTTCCATGATTACATTGTATATCGCGGGATTATCGGCCACCGAAAACTCTACTATTTTCGTCACTCCACTGGCTAGAACAGGTAATTTGATCGTCCCGAGGGTCATTATTGTTTTTCCTAAAAATCTGGTCAGTGGCTTCGGAGTTGATGTTACTTCGGAAAGGCTGATCTCCATGCGTCTTAGAGTTTCACAAAAAATAACATCTACGGAACTTTCCGTATCTATCAATACTCTGGCAACATCGTGGTCTGCCATAATCAGCTCGATGACTAGCGAATCATTGTGAGGTTGTTCGATGCCAACTGCTTCTTTCTGTTCGAATGAAATCACATCGTTCAGAATATTGGTAGGTGCGACCCAGGTATTGCTAGAATCTGATCGACATTGAAAAGCTTTGATCGCAAAGACAGTGTCCATGCAGAATTGGGATCCTCCCATTATCATGTTGATTCTCCTTCGGGATCCCTGTTGCGTCGCCTCATCATTTTGTCTTCCTCTTTTAATGGGCTCGTCGGCTCGGTCTTCATGGTAAGGTTTGCCTCGTCCTTTTGTTCAAACTACTTCAGGCTGATTGCATCACCCAATTTTTCTTCCGCAAGTTTTGCCGCGAGCAACAAGCCGAGGCTTCTGCATTTCGCAGTAAGGTGTCCGTACTGATGATGATGTTCACAATAAGCCTTTTCATCGTACGTGCTGATATTTCTTTTCCAAGTGTTGCAGGGTACCTTTCCGCGACTGGCTCCCACCTGATAATTGTGGGCACCTCCGAAGCTAGGTCCTTCGTGATGAACGAAACCGCTGTTCTGCGGGTTTTTTCTTAAAATTCGATGGGGTTGCGCTGGTACTCTGAACATTACTTCGGTTCATCGTTCTCACTGAGCCGTACCTTTGTGATAGAACTTTCATTTCTTTTTCATTGACTATGAAGTCCAAAGCTTGGTGCAATGCATCCTGGATAGTTAATGGCTGGTTCAACGCAATTTTCCTCTTAGAAGCCCGACTCGTACCACAGCGACTTCCTCAGGGAAGTTAGGGCGGCTTTGTCGCTTACACCGTCGACTTTAGATATAATATTTTTGAAACGTTCCATAAAACTTCGTAATGATTTTGTTGGGCCTTGAGATAGAGTCCACAAGTCGGCGTCGGAAGTTCCACGATCCATAAATATGGAGTAATGCTTTAGAAAAACAGCGGATAGTTGATCAAAGCTATCGATAGAATTACGGTCGAGGCGTGAAAACCACTCCAAGGCTGCTCCTTTGAGATGTTCTACAAACAATAGGCAAAAACCGGCGTCTCTCTCATTTTTGCTGAGATTGGCTCGTCCCATTGTTATACGGAATGCTATTATGTGAGCTTTCGTGTCAGTCATCCCTTCGTAGAATGGGATTCGAATTTTTCTGGGGTTGGAGACTCTTACCTTAGTTATTCGAGATGTGAATGGTGTCTTCAGTGTTTCTTCCAAAACACGGCCTATTTCGGGTGCCGAGCTAATTGCCTTGTGCACCTGGGATTTGAATGCTTTCACCTCGGCGCCTTGCGAATCTCATCCAGCTCCCTATTCTGGTCTTGGTTCGCTGTCCTCTGTGTCCTGGTCTGTTCGGGTGATCTTGCCTGATCCGCCCTTCGTAGCTTGTTTTTGAATTATGCTTGCTGTGACCAGTAAATATCTTTGTCGTTCGTCAAGTTTTCAAGTTGAGTTGTATTATTTCTGGCTAATGGTGTTGTAGCAAAATCTGCATCGGCTTGGTTCTCAACGGCTTGGTTCTCAACGGCTCGGTTTCCTACAGCATTGACTGAGTCATTTGGTCTTTCGTGGTCATCATTTCCAGTGAATTGGACACGCCTATTGGTGGTTGTTATGGGGGCTCGGATCTGCTCTGGCGATTCGTCAGTTACGGCGAATCTAATGGTTACTGGAGTTTGTTCATCGTGCCGAGGTGGAGATGATAGATCTCCTGACGTCTTCGGCATGTTGTTGACTGTGTCACTAGTAAAAAAATTGAGAGGCGTCTGATTTGTTTCGAAGAGTTGCCTCTAGAATCTTCTTGCTGGACTTATTCCTGGTACCAAGCTTCCGGTGCGGGGACCTCGGGTTTGTTGCTCCGATGTCCGTGCATGGATTTTCTCGTTCAACGAATTGTTTGCCTTTTCTTGTTCGTCGACCTTTTTTAGCAGGGTGGAGAGCATGTTCTTCATCTCGACTAAGAATTCTGGGACGGTTTCAGCATTTTCCGGGGGGAGATCTCCGTGATTCGTGACGTCTATTGGAAGATTGGTTGGAGAGTTATCGATGGTATGTGTGACTTGTTTTCTGTCGATCATCTTTTCAGATTTCAATCGCGGCAATCGAAAGAGTAAGAAAGTCTCAGAGTCCCCACAGACGGCGCCAAATTGTGAAAGTCGAAACTCGCACAACTAAACTTGGTTAGAAATTTAGGGGAACAGAAACTTCTGGATATGGATTGCAGAAAAAGAGATCCAAAGATGGTTTTTATTGCTGATTTGATAAGCTTTAAAATACAAGATTTTGTGTAAAGTATCAAGTCTATTTCTCTTTTGAAAATGTGGATGGCGTTTCTCGAATGCCCTCTTCTTTTTTTATTGACTTCAGATTTCATTTTCCTCTTCAAACTTGTGTTTCCTTTTCCTCTTTGGACTTGTGTTTCCTTTTCCTCTTTGGCCGACTTTCGAATTCTACTCGTTAGCCGACTTCTTCACTCTTCTACTCGGTCCAAATTATGAAGGCGTCACCTCGGCCCATGAAGGCAATGCCTGCTTCGGCCAAATAGAATGGTTGCCTCAGCGTGTGCTGATACACCTCAGTCCATGACAATGTTTGCCTCGGCGCGTGCTGTCAGTTGCCTCGGTTCATTCTGGGATGCCTTGGTGTTTGGTGAAGTTTGCCTCGGTGCATTCTGCCAATTACCTCGGCGCGTGATGTCATTCGCCTTGACATGTGGCCAAATTTGCCTCGGCGCGTGATGTCATTCGCCTTCACATGTGGCCAAATTTGCCTCGGCGCGTACTGTTCGCCTCGGTTTGTGGTGCCGTTCGACTTGACGTATGTCGCCACTTGCCTCGGTGCATGATGTTATTCGCATGGCCACATTTTCCTCGGCACGTACTGGCGCGTTCTGCCAATTGCCTTGGCGCGTGCAGTTGTTCGCCTCGACACATTGCCAAATTTGCCTCGGCATGTGGTGTCGTTCACCTCGACGTATGCCGTCACTTGCCTCGGCGCATGTTGTTATTCGCATGGCCACATTTGCGTCGGCGCGTATTGACGCGTTTTGCCAATTGCCTTGGCACGTGCAGTTGTTCGCCTCGGCCGATGACCACATTTGCCTCGGCTCACGATAATATTCTCCTCGGCCCAAAACAATACTTGGGTCATTTTCATGTTGATCTTGCCAGGGTGAAAACTGACTCCATCATCTACTTTTATTAAAATTCGGAAAAATGCTTTCTGCAGACGTTAGAGAGATGAAGGAAGCATTTTTTAAGAGAAGCAAAATCTTTGCTATCGATTGAAAGGTCAAGAAATCGAAGATGGTTTTAATCGGCTGCAAGAGACTAGGAATGAGCAGATATTGAATTCGAAAGAATATCAAAACTTATGTGGGGATACGAAGATAAATGATATTCTTCAAAGGACATATTATCTGAAGGAATCGATGTTAAGAAGAATACGAAGGACACATATGGAAGAATTGCTACATAAGGCAAAAAAATTAGAAGAGACCCTACTAATGGTCAAAGGTAATAATAAAGATGTGTCTAATCCAAAGAATGTTATGTAACATGCATGTTCTTTAACCTAAGTTAATATATGCTTTAAATTTATAAATAAACTCTTTTGTATCTTGTTGCTCAAACACAAATATATTTATATGGGTGAATTACTATAATAATCTTGGAATGTATAAAAATGATTAAATTACACCCTGTTTTAATAAAATTACTATAATAATTTTCGTGTCTATTATATCCTTATAACTCTTTGTTAGGAAAAACGTATTTATGAAACTGAAATTACTATTTTTTTTACGTGAGCAGAAGTTGCATTTAATTACGAAAAATAGTCATTTAATTACGGAGGATGCCACTGGAATTTTCGGATCACAACAAGTCTGCGCGATAAGTCTGTCGTTCCAATGGTGGCAGATTTATGTAAAAATGGCAGACTTAATTAAGGATGGTAGATTTGTTTAGAGGACCGCAGATCTGTTTTGCATATTTATTTATTTTTACAGTATATTTACTTTTTGAGTAGATTTATTTTCCGATTGGCAGACTTGTTCATCGGACAACAGATTTGTCTAGTGAACAACATATTTATTTTGCTACGACATGGTAGATATTTTTATGTCTGGCAATTTCAAGTGTATGGCAAACTTGTTAATAATGACAGCAGATTTATCGGATATTGGCAGAGTTATTGAGTTTATTGGTAGCAGATTTATTTAATCGTCGCAGATTTTTTACTGTTGGCGGCAGACTAATACAAATTTATTTATGACTAGACTAGACTTATAGTGACAGTAAATTTAATTTTAGTGATGGCATATTTTTATTTTCACGGTAGATTTATTCGTAATGGTAGCAGATTTATGTCGTCTTTTAACAACAGACTTATTTCTTACAAGAATAACTTTGTGACTGAGTTATGTCGTCTTTTAAGTTATGTATTTGTGTTGTGGCAGATTTTAAGTGCCAAATTTGTTCGTTTGACAGAATTATTAACCAGAACAGCAGACTTATTGGCAATTTATTTTCTTCATCAAAATCCCAACGATTTTGTGAAATTCCAGTTTTGCCCCGGAATAAACCATCGTTCATAAATAAGACTGTTGCATCAATACCAATAAGTATGCGGCAATAATGACATGAATCTGCTTCAACATATCAAATTTTAGTTCTAATCATCGATTTTTTTAAAGGTATAATCAACGATTTCACCATTTATTTTAGTTCTATGGCCCAATTTTTAAAGTATAAAACCTTGTTAAGATAATGAATAATTATCTATTGACAATAGATAAATTAATGTAGGGAAAAGAGGCAAATGATTAAGTTCGTCGCTGAGATGATTATTTTCAATACTTAGCAAAGATTTAAGATAAGTCAATACTTAGTCAAAATTTGAATGAATTACGGTATATGGTTGATGGTAGAATGTGTCTTATAACGTGTAAAAAATATACATAGTGATCGAGACGAAACTATATGCCCAGTTTTAGTTAAAGAGAATAATATTTTTATATATGAACTTATGACTCTTACCGATAGTATTTTTTCAAATTTTATCAGATCATTGGTGGCACTAAAGGACAAACCTTTAGTTAAGTAGAGATCAAAGGAATAATGTTGGTTTCGATAATTGATCATAAATACCAAAAAAAATTGATCTAACAAAAAATTACTCTTCATGGTTAACATATTATATGTATATCAATCCACGAAATTAAAAACAAAGATTAAAATACGATTCCATCGTTCACTTATCACATCTCTCTCTTAAAAGATATATTTCTCCATTGAAGCATCCACAACGTTCTTCTTATTCTTCTTCTTCTTCGGTATTGTGACTACAATCAAAGAATATCATGTCTAAATCAACTGGTCTTTCTATAATTTATGCATTGTTGTCGCAGTCTTATTATATATGGTTTATACATCGTTGTCGCAGATTGATTTGAATTATATCATGCTTATTTTATATGATTTATTCATCGTTGTCGCAGACTTATTTGAATTATAGCAGACTTATTTTATCACCAAAATTAAGTTTGACAGACTTATTTTTCATTCACGCATTTCATCGAACATCTTTCATGCAATAAGTTTCTGCAACAAATCTGGAGAAAAAATGTCAGATTTTCAAACTGGTTCTATAATCAATAACGATATTTATCACAACCAACACATACCCGATGAAAAAATACTGAAAATGATGTCGGAAGACTCGTAAACCGTTGCTAATGCTAACGCCTCGTCGTCCATCGTTGAGAATATCTATTTGAATTATAGCAGACTTATTTATCAGCGAAATTAAGTTTGGCAGGCTTATTTTTCATTCACGCATTTTATCGAATACCTTTCAAGCATTGAGTTTCTGCAACATATTTCATCCAAAAAACCACTAAACATGTCACGATTTTTTATATTCAACATACACAAGATCTTAAAGTATAAATCTAACATCAAAATAACGTAAACCCTACATATAAACATTATTATACACACAAAATTGCATGAAGATGGTAAGAAATAAAGTAAGGGCCATATTTTTATTCTTACCATAAGCAGAGAGAGAAACGTGGTGGGAGAGACTTATCAGAGGGACTCGCCGAAGCGACTTGTCGGAGGGATTCGCCGGAGAAAGAGAAGGAAGAAAAAGAGAAGAGAGCAACGATGGAGAAGAAGAAAATAGGGTTATTTTTTTTAGTTTTATATAATTTTTTTTTATAAAAAATAAATCAAAATGGCATGAATCGTAATTATGCAATTTAAAATAGGGTTAAAAGTCTTTTGAAAAAATATTAAGATCTTTTGAGTTAAACCTTGCTCACCAAAGTTATTATAGTAATAACCCAACTTTTTAAGGTTGTTTGAAATAATTTCTCTTTATATTTTGTTATATTTCTATTCCGATTACAATTTTGCGAATTGAAAATACAATTTGGTAAAATGAGAAAAGAAACATATAGCATAAGGGGGCAAAACAAAATAGAGATATATCTAGTGATTCGAATTTTGTCTAAAGATAAAGACCATATATTTTGTAGCCATCTTATATGGTAGACATCTCTAATGGGACTGATAATTATTTGACCTGAAAAACAATTTACAAAAACAAAACACACACAAACAATATACTATACCGATTATAAATATAAAGAAGGCATAATCAAAAACATCAAAGTTAATCACAACACAACGCAATAACTTAGTTAAAAAAAAAAACAGAAACGAAACATAATTTCCAACAAAACAGGGGACAAAAACTCTAGAGAAATTGCCACTCTCGTTCCATAATGCTTCGAAGTTAACAGCTGCATTGCCATATGCCACACACGGGAGATCAACATAACTACACATATTATTAAGGGAGAGTTACTATAATAACCTTAAAATGTATCAAAATTATTAAATTGAATTCCATTTTTATAAAATTATTAGAATGTTTTTCGTGCCTATTATATCCTTATAACCATTTGTTAGGAAAAATATATTTACGAAACTGTCATTATTATTTTTTTCCACATCAGCAGAAGTTGCATTTAATTATGAAAAAACCTGTCATTTAATTACGGAAGGTGCCACTGAAATTTTTTGATCAGAGCAAATCTCTGCGATAAATCTGCCGTTCCAATGGTGGCAGACTTATGTAAAAATGGCAGATTTATTTAAGGATGGTAGATTTGTTTAGAGGACGGCATATTTGTTTTGCGGATTTTGTTTTTTTGACAGTAGACTTATTTTTTTAGTAGATTTATTTTCCGATTGGCAGACTTGTTCGTCGGGTAGCAGATTTTTTTACTGAACGGTAGATTTATTTTGCTACAACATGGTAGATATTTTTATGTTTGGCAAGTTTAAAGTGTATGGCATATTAGTTTGGCAGACTTGTTAATAATGACGGAAAATTTGTCGGATATTGGCAGAGTTATTGAGTTTGTTGGTAGCAAATTTATTAAATAGTACCAGACTTTTTACTATTGGTGGTAGACTAATACAAACTTATTCATTAATAGACTAGACCTATAGTGATAGCAGATTTAATTTTAGTGATGGCAGATTTTTATTTTCACGGTAGATTTATTTGTAATGGTAGCAGAGTTCTGTCGTTTTTTAACAGCAGACTTATCTCTTACTAGAATAACATTTTTTGGTAGATTTATGTATTTGTGTTGTGGCAGATTTTAAATGGCAGATTTGTTAGTTTGGCAGACATATTAAACACAACGACAGACTTATTGACAATTGATTTTCTTCATCAAAATCCCAATATTCTGTGGCAGGTTTTCCTTATCTCTTTAGAGATTGACCTAGCCGACTTAAACTTGTATATATACCCATGTATACCCTCTGAAAAGGGGATCCGAAATTTTACCTAGCAAAACTCTGTACTTTTGCTCTCATACGAAAAGTTTCTAAACATCTTAATAAAACACCATTTTTGGATCTTCATATTCGTGGTTTTTCCTCAGAAATTTCATCTCTCTTAACAAACCTTCGACAAATTCAATTGGTGTGGATTTACACTCCCACAATTTGGCGCTAGAAGGAGGGGTGCCTGAAATTATCTTACACAAAAAGGCCACCTGGAAACCGATCCAAAGAGGATGGCAAACGACGGAGACGAGAACGCGGCTGATACCAGAAACACCGGCGTGGAGGATCAGACGAACCAATCCAAGGATGCTGGGAAAACTTCAACAACACTCGCAGAGATGAAGGCCATGCTGGAGACACTGGTCAAGAAGGCGGAGGAACAAGACAAGCTGAATAGCGCGATGACGGGCGAGCTGAAAGCCTTAGCGACGGCGAGTCGAACCCGAGGTGTGGGATCAAGCCTCGACCCAGCAAGACAGATCGAAAGGCGCCTCAACCCGACGGCCCTAGATTTCACAACCCTGCTTAACCCACCGAGAACCCTTGGCAGATTACCACCACTCTATACAAGCTCAACAGGCCTAGCTTCCAGAATGCAAGGAGTCGGTGGCACACGACGGAGGAGGAGGCGGCCCCAATCATCAATCTAGAGGAGGAAAACCGAGTGGAGCATAACACGGAGAGTCGTGATGACCCCAAACCCCTAGAGGTTGGCCAGACCCGAAATGAAAGATGCAAGGCCATCCTGGAAGGAGATCAAGAGCTAACCGAGGAGGAGGAGAACATACTATGGGCCGAGCAAGCACGGGTCAACGAAGAGCGCAGAACAGGAGTCCGAGCCCAGAAAGAAGAGATGGCTATCATGCGAGCAGATATGGACCGAGCCGCTGCCGATATAAAAGCCGTCCGATCCAAGATGCACAAAGCAACTAGCAAGGTATCGGAGATAGATCGCGTACTAGAGGAAGCACAGAAAACCCCGTTCACAAAACGGATTACTTGCATAAGAATTCCCGACCCTGGAAAGATGAAAGTCCCGATCTACAAAGGAAAAACTGATCCAAAAGAGCATCTAACAGCTTTCGCTATAGCCATGGGATGCTCTAATTTCAAAGAAAATGAAAGAGACGCCGGACAGTGCCTTTTCTTCGTGGAGCATCTCAAAGGACCGGTGCTCCAGTTGTTTTCCAAGCTCGAGCGGAACTCCATCAACAGCTACAACCAACTGTCTACGGCATTCTTGAAGCATTATTCCATATTCATGGATCCCGAAACATCTGACGCCGACTTGTGGACCCTAGCTCAAGGGCAGAACGAAACACTCTGGAGTTTCATCGGAAGATTCAAAGCTGTCATGTCCAAAGTGCAAGGCTTGAGCGACAAAGCAGCCCTACTAGCCCTGAAGCGAGCACTCTGTTCAACTCCAATTTTCGTTAAGAAAGCGCGCTGAACACCCCACGATGATACAGGATGCGATGCATCGAGCTGCAGATTTTATCACAGAAGAAGAAGAAATGAAGATCCTAACCGAGAGGTATGGGAAAACAAAGACAACAAACCACTCTCCCCAAGTTTCAACCCCCTCTAACGCTAAGAGGAATAGCCAAAGTTCCGGCTATGTGCAACACGAGGGAGGCTTTCGAGGATCTCATAACTATCAAATTGACGCCCCTGGATTCGGTCGAGGAAGTGGCCGAGGCCGTGGAAGAAGTTCATGGAGCACATGGACCAAAAGCGACAGTTCCTATGATGAAACGGCTTACTGGGAACACCACCGCATATATGGGCATTCCACTGCAAACTGCCGAATCCTAGGCTTAAAGCTTGCTAAAAAATTAGCAGCCGGCGAGCTTGGAGGGAACATTAGCCTTAAGGATTTCGAGATGGATGTGAATGCACATAGACCCGACCCGACAAAAGAATATCACACCAAGCGTGATAGAAGGGATGACGAAGCGCTGCCCTCCGGATCAAGAAGAAGGATAAGCATGGTAATGGGAGGATCTCACTATTGCTCGGATACCGTATCATCAATCAAAATATTCCAGCGAAGGGCAGATGTCAGCATCAACTGGTCTAAACCATCAAAGTTTCCAAATGACGTGATATCATTCGATTAAAGGGAGACGATCGAAATCGACAGACCCCACGATGACCCCCTCGTGATCGAGTTAATTATCAACAACTGCAACGTAGCACGCGTATTAGTAGACACCGGGAGCACTGTGGACGTAATCTTCCTCGAGACTCTCAGAAAAATGAATGTGGACCTGTCCGAAGTGATATCTACCCCCAAACCATTGACTGGATTCTCTGTAGAAACCACCATGACTACTGGGACAATCAAACTACCTGTCCAAGCTGGCGAGGTGACAAAAATCATCGAATTCTCCATAGCTGATCACCCGGCGATCTACAATGTCATCATGGGGACCCCCTGGTTGAATTCCATGCGCACCGCCGTTTCAACCTACCATCTCTGCCTCAAGTTCCCTACACTAAACGGAGTGAAAACGATTCGAGAAAACTAAAAAGAGTCTCGTGTCTGCTTTCTCGCCGCACACAAGCTCAGAAACCCGATGAATGATCCAACGGCAAGTTCAAAGTGCAAGAAGATAAAGACCAACAGAGAACCGGTGAAAGAGCTTTCCAAATTGTTATAGCAGTTACAGATTACAGAGGATCGCGAAGAAGAAGTGTCTAAACCAACTTGCGACCCCGTCATATCAGTTTGCAGCTTTAATAAACCTCCAGAGCGATGCGTAGAAATTGGAGCAATGTTAGATGAAAAGATCAGAGAAGAACTCATTGCATTCTTGAGGAAGAATATCAACATTTTCGCATGGGAAGCAGAAGACATGCCTGGCATCGATATCAGCATAACGAGCCACGAACTGAACGTTGACCCAACGTTCAAACCTGTAAAGCATAAAAGGAGAAAGCTTGGGCCAGACAGAGCTAAAGTAGTGAATGACGAGGTAGAAAGACTCCTGCATGTCGGGTCGATAACTGAGGTAAAATACCGAGATTGGCTAGCTAACCCAGTGGTGGTCAAGAAGAAGAATGGAAAATGGCGTGTATACGTGGAATTTAGTTATCTGAATAAAGCTTGTCCAAAAGACAGCTTCCCCTTCCGCATATCGACGCCTAGTCGAAGCAACGGCAGGGAACACACTATTGTCCTTCATGGATGCCTTCTCAGGTTACAACCAGATCTTGATGAACCCCGATGATCGCGAGAAGACCGCTTTTATTACGGATCGTGGAATATAATTCTACAAGGTGATGCGATTTGGCCTGAAAAGTTTCGGAGCAACATACCAGCGACTGGTGAACAAAATGTTCGCCGATCAACTCGGAAAGACAACGGAAGTTTATATAGACGATATGCTGGTGAAATCACTAAGAAAGCAGGATCACGTCACTCATCTCAAGGAATGCTTCTCGCAGCTGAACTTGCACAACATGAAGTTAAATCCGACCAAGTGTAGATTCGCGGTCACATCAGGAGAATTGCTCGGGTACCTGGTGACTCACCGTGGCATTGAGGCAAACCCAAAGCAAATAGACGCGCTCATCCATATGACCTCACGATCCACCGATATATGCTTGCCTTTCTACGATACGTTGCGAGGGAACAAGAAGTTCGAGTGGACGGAAAAATGTGAGGAAGCTTTTCAACGACTGATGATTTACATGGCTACCCCTCCAGTCCTCACAAAACCAGAAGTAGGGGAGCCGCTTTTTCTATACATGGCGGTTTTCGCCACAGCAATAATTGGCGTGGTTATTCGAGACGAGCGTGGGGAGCAGAAGCCAATCTCTTACGTCACTAAAACCCTGACAGATGCCGAGACAAGGTACTCGCAGATGGAAAAACTAGCGCTGTCCATAGTCATGTCGGCGCGAAAGCTAAGGCCATACTTCCAGTCTCAGTCGATTGTCGTCCTGAGTACCTTCCCGATAAGGTCCGTTCTGCACAGCCCAAGTCAGTCAGGAAGGCTAGCAAACTGGGGAATAGAACTCATCGAATATGATATTGAATATCGCGGACGCACAAGCGCGAAATACCAAGTCCTGGCTGATTTTCTTATCGAACTACCCGAAGAAGGCATCTACGATGAAGCACAAAGCCAGCCCTGGAAACTCCACGTCGATAGCTCGTCTTCAAAAAAATGGTTTTGGAGTAGGGATACGACTAACCTCTCCAACTGGCGAGCTGCTGGAACAGTCTTTCCACCTTGGTTTCCACGTATCCAACAATGAAGCGGAGTACGAAGCCTTGATTGCCGGGATGAAACTAGCTCGTGGTCTAAAGATCGAGCAACTTCACGCATTCTGCGACTCCCAACTAGTTGCAAATAAGTTCAGCGGCGAATATTCAGCAAAGGATGATCGAATGGAAGCTTACCTGAAGATCGTCAAGGAGTTGGCTGCGCAGTTCAAACCATTTGTCCTAACGCGTATCCCACGAGGAGAAAACACTCCAGCCGACGCATTCGTAGCCCTTGTATCAACCTCTGACCCGGATCTCAAAAGAATAATCTCGGTGGAATTCATCCAGCACCCAAGCATCAGTCGTTCTGACATGGTGAACGCCATAACTCGTTCACAAGCCACTCAACAAGCAACGGAAGTCACAGTCGGGTAAGAGGAGACTAATGAAATGCTGGAGGAGTTGGCAAACCAACCATCCGCCAAGCTAGATACAGCCCCAATGGAAGAAGACATTCTCGAAAAATCACCAAACATCGGAAGCAGCGACGACCCTATCATCAAATCACAACCCGACGTGGATGCGAACGAGATCGACAAGGAAGCAGAATATGGTTGTGACAAGGAATGGTTGGGCGCAATCAGAGAATACATATACGACGGCATCTTACCAACCAAAAAGTGCGCAGCTCGTAAGCTTCGAGCCTAGGCAGCTCGTTATGTTCTACTCGATGGAAATGTCTTCAAGTGGAGATTCTCAGGACCATTGCTAAACTGCGTGGAAGGAAAATACGCAAGGAAGATTATGGAGGAAGTCCACAACGGTTCGTGTGGCAATCACTCTGGAGAAGAGCACCAGCGATAAAAGTTAAATGTCACAGTTATTTTGGCCAACGATGATCAAAGATTGTAAGAAGTTTTCGACTAAATGCAAAAAATGCCAACGTCACGCACCAATGATTCACCAACCAACGGAAGTACTTTCATCAATCTCATCACCATATCCATTCATGCGATAGTCTATGGACGTCATCGGGCCACTGCATCCCTCAAAACAGAAGCCTTTCCTGCTGGTTTTGACAGATTATTTTTCAAAATTGGTCGAAGTCGACTCATATGCTAACATTAAAGATGCACTGGTGGAGGCCTTTGTCTGGAGAAATATCATATGCCGACATGGAGTACCATACGAGATAGTGACGGATAATGGCTCACAATTCATTTCAAACCGTTTCGAAGCTTTCTGCGAGAAATGGAAAATCAGACTCAGCAAGTCTACTCCAAGATATCCACTAGGGAACGGACAGGCTGAAGGAATCAACAAAACAATCCTGGATGGCCTGAAGAAGCGTCTTGACGAGAAAAAGAGACGTTGGACTGAAGAACTGGAAGGAGTACTCTGGTCTCACCGCACCACGCCAAGACGAGCAACAGGGGAAACCCCATTCGCCCTTGTGTACGGAACAGAGTGTGTCATCCCACCAGATATACATTTCCCAGGAATTCACCGCAGACTACTACCAGAACAAGAAGGGCTCAATCACCTATTGATGCTTGACGAGTTGGACTTGATCAACGAAAGAAGAGATCAAGCCTTGATCAGGATCCAGAAGTATCAGAACGCGGCAGCAAAGTACTACAATTCCAATGTTCGAGAAAGATGTTTCTACGAAGGCGATTTATTTTTACGGAAGGTTTTCCAAAATACAGCAGAAACGAATGCCGGAAAATTGGGAGCACACTGGGAAGGACCTTACAGAATCACAGAGATAGTCAAACCTGGCGTTTACAAACTCGCCAGCATGACAGATGTTCCAGTACCAAAAGTACTATCACTAGGCTACTTAACATGAACTACGAGGCGACTTGATCCCTACACAGGGTACGTAGGCAGCTCATCTTCGGATGGGTTCAGTTGCCCCCTCCTTTCAAAGGGGGGGAGTGGGTACGTATACATATACTCGTATACTCCCATCTTTGTAATAGATTTCTAAGATCTATCAAAGCAGAGATTTCAAAAACAAATTATCTTCACATCCTTCAAGGATCACTAAGTCTTTAACAAAACAGACATGTTCGAATGAATCAAAAGCTACAACAGGCATCTCGCCACATCTCATTACTGTTGGCCACAGGAGTGAACTCTTGCATCCATATCGGATCTAAACTATCACATCCGTCTCAGGATTAAAAGCGCGCTATACAAATATTTTGTTCATTGTCGGAGCGGATATGTTTACGGTAATGTATCCGTAAACCGAAATGTTCATCCTAAACCACACAAGCATATGTCCATTGTCGGAGCGAATGCATCTTTGATAATGTATCCGTAAACCGAAATATTCGAAGCTAAACTATGCAAACTTATGATTAACTTCGGAGCAGAGAAGGTTACGTTAACATATATGTAAACCGAATTGTTCATCTCAGACGTAACTACTATGCAAACCCATACTTAGATCCATTCATCTAAAACAACTATATCTTATCGAGACAGTGCAAGTAAAGCATTCAGACTTGTCATCAAACAGATGAATCATATTTAATGTTTCTTGGCAAACGTATTCATCAAAACCGATGTCCCGAAAAAGAGAGTGATAAAAAGAACAAAAAAAAACAACACTACAGTTTGGATAAAGCCGTCCAGGCGCTAACAAAAAGGGGAGAGTTCATACTAAACAAAGAGGAGAGGATCATAATCCTCCGTTATCTCAGGGGTCGTGACCACCCTCTGCTCTGGCTCTACCAGTTGCTCAGCTACGTCGCCTGCCGGCACTTTGTTTTCTTCGGGCACCGTCTCAACGAACTCTATGATGTTTTCCTCAAGAGCGGCCTCGTCGACCTTTTCAGGAGACGGTTCGGGGGTTGGTTCCTCAGCAACCACCTTCGAACAAAATTCAGCTAAGCCTGGCGTTCCCTTGTTTGAACCAGAGAAGTCATGGATGCCAACACTTGCGGCAGTCGTTGCCATGGGTTTGTCTGTATTAAGCTCCTTCAGAATGTCGAACCGAACGGGAGACAACTTTAAAATATCCATCGCCTCGGCCACAAGCTTAGAAAATACCTCATGGGCTCCATCTAGGTCCCCCTTTTGCTCAGCCAAACTTTTCACCTCGGAGTCGAGTGATGGCGGTTGGTCACTTTGGAGCAACTCTATGAACTGAAGGTTGCCTTCGATCTGAGCCAGATCAAGCATATTTTCTTTTGGTTCACCGCCAATCCTGCCAAGAAGTTCGCTGGCTCGGGAGATTTTATCCTCAAACATTGTCGTCATCTCCCGTTTGGCCTCAAGCACAGCTTGCTCGATCTTACTCTCTTGCAGTTTGTTCGCCGCTTCCAACTATCTCGTTAAGCTAGGGATGTGAGCATCCCGCTTTAACCTCCCAGATTCCAACCTCGGGATTCGTTCATCAGCTTCTCTTATACGCTTCTTGTTCCCTTCTGCTTCGGCTTCAAAGGCCTTGATCTTCTTAAGGGTTCTCTCTTGTTCAGAAGCGTGGTTCGCCTCGACATCCTTGAGCTTCCCGTCTAGTTTGATGGCTCGTTTTCTGGCATCTTCAACTCTCTTCCTATCTTTTCGGGCATAGACTCATATCAAAGGACCATCCTATTGAGATGGGATATGAACTGTACATAAATAAGAGAGGAAGTCAGCAAATGGAACAGCAAAAAAAATACGGCTCGGGTAAAGACGGTGAATAAAAATAATAATAAATATAGAAAACACACCTTGACGCCCCGAAGGGACACCTCGTTGTAGGCTTTATCCCTAAGCAAGGTGTCAGGAGGAGGAAGTTGATCACCTGGACAAGTGATCTTTGAGAAGATGGCAGCGGACGCCGCAGCATCATTATAAGCCCCTTTAGCATTAAGGGGCATGACAGATAATGGGATTGCCTAGGGGATAAGTCGAGGAGCTTCAGCACGACGCCTCCACTTCGCCGTTTCGGCCAGCCCTGCGCCTCTGTCATCTGCCTGGCGCTTTTGGCTCAGCCCTTTCTTTTCCTTGGCTTTCCCTTTGCCTTTGTGCAGCACCAGCTGCTACTCTGCGGGATGAAGCCTTAATATAGCCCCTTCTGAGTTTAAGCTGAGACTTGGTTCGGGGGGATTTCTAGGAGTTGGATCAGGGACGATAGTGGCAAAGATCTGGGGTTTCGGGAGGCGAAGTTGACCTAACACTTCAGCCTGCTTTGCTCTCTCCTTCGCTTCGGCCTCTGCCTTTGCATTGGCTGCGGCTCTGTCTCTGAAGGTGGATCTTCCCATATTATCGTCTGAATCGTAAGAAGATGACGAACAAACAGATTGACCTTCAAACAAGACTCGGGCTCTTTCTACCCTCTGGAGATTGAAATCCCTTGTCTAGTTGCACTTTCGAGCTGAGAGCATTTCGTGAATCTCAGACAGATCGGGAGGTAGCAGGAGTTGGAAGTGGCGTGCTGCAAGAAAAAAATATATATATAAGTAAACCTAAGACAAGATCATAATAAAGGAAACCGAGCCGTAGCCCAAAAACAAGCCACGGGTCGGCTACCAAATTCTTCCCAGTTCGTCTTGACTAAGCCAAGGCATTTTGATCCCACTGATGCCTCGATGATGGGAATAAAAAAGAAGTAATTCTCCCAGTTTTCGTCCTTGCTTGGGAATCTATTTATGATTTTCCTCTTGGCTTTTCCTGATATGTAATATTTTAGATCTCTTTTGTTGCGACACCGAAACTCGAGAAGACTTCTCAAATGTTCGACCCCAACTTCTATGTCGCATTCATAACTCCTTACGAGAATGCCAATCAGATGTCTTATATTGATCTGGGCAATTGCCAGATTATGTTTCCATAAGAACCGCAAAATCACCTCGGGGATCGGGAGCCACAGCAAGCAGTGATAGAAGAAGCTCGCGTAAAAGGTGAAGTGATCGGGAGGAGGTTTGTTGGCTCGATCAGCCGGTGATGGAAGAACAAATTCGATTTCTTTCGAGATGTTGAATCTCCACCTAAGGGCTGACAATGAATCTGGAGTAGAAAGGGTCGAACCCGGTGGATCGGGTCTCTTTTTTGCTTTCCTCTTCCTTAGGGCTCGTTGGATAGGTCCCATCAACCGCTCTAACTCCTGTCTTACTACGACTGGATCGTAGAACCAATCCTCTTGTTCAATCTTTGCCGGCTCGTGATCTACGATGTCCGTAAAAGGGTTCGCCGCCTCGTCAAATGGAGAATCGTGAAGATAGGGGATTTCAAATTCCACAAGAGCCCCGGCATTGCTGTCAGCCCTCGAAGAGTCGGAGAGTACCATTTTTCTACCAAGGAGATAAGGTCCTACCCCCGAACCATTTGAATCATCCAAATCCTCTAGGATGTTCGCACTAGATGAATCTGCTCGACTACAACAGCTAAAAATGGTTCAGGGTGATAATGATAAACAACTCGGTAACGCAAAGACAATTGGTTCGGAGCATGTTAACTTCAGACTGCTTTTTACCTCAACACTTTTAATAATAAAACTGACGAGCTGGGGGGCTAACTGTTGAGGTCAATATTCGCCCACTTGAAGTTAACAGTTGAAGTACAAACGGATCAGGTGTCACGACCCACGGTGAAGAAGATTGGGTCATGTACTCCGATCCATGACAAGGCAAACGGATCGGATGTCACGACCCACAGTGAAGAAGATTGGGTCGTGTACCCCGATCCGTGACAAGGCAAATGGATCGGGTGTCACGACCCACGGTGACGAAGATTGGGTCGTGTACTCCGATCTCTGACAAGGCAAACGGATCGGATGTCACGACCCACGATGAAGAAGATTGGGTCGTGTACCCCGATCCATGACAAGGCAAACGGATCGGGTGTCACGACCCACGGCCAAGAAGATTTGGTCGTGTACCCTGATCCATGACAAGGCAAACGGATCGGGTGTCACGACCCACGGTGAACAAGATTGGGTCGTGTACCCCGATCCATGACAATGCAAACGGATCGGGTGTCACGACCCATGGTGAACAAGATTGGGTCGTGTACCCCGATCTATGACAAGGAAAACGGATCGGGTGTCACGACCCACGGTGAAGAAGATTAGGTCGTGTATCCCGATCCATGACAAGGCAAACGGATCGGATGTCATGACCTACGGTGAAGAAGATTAGGTCGTGTATCCCGATCTATGACAAGGCAAACGGATCGGGTGTCACGACCCACGGTGAAGAAGATTGGGTCGTGTACCCCGATCCCTGACAAGGCAAACAGATCGGGTGTCACGACCCACGGTGAAGAAGATTGGGTCGTGTACCCCGATCCATGACAAGGCAAATGGATCGGGTGTTATGACCTGTGAGGCAAACGGATCAAGGTCAAAGCAAAACGGGTCGGGCTCAAGGCAGGAAGATCGGGATTGTCGACTATCGCCACCTGAGTCATTTGGAAGGTGTCACCCGAGCCATTTGGAAGGCGTCACTCGAACCATTTGGAAGGTGTCACCCGAGCCATTTGGAAGGTGTCACCCGAGCCATTTGGAAGGTGTCACCCGAGCCATTTGGAAGGCATCATCCGAACCATTTGGAAGGTGTCATCCGAACCATTTGGAAGGCGTCACCCGAACCATTTCGAAGGTGTCACCCGAGCCGTTTGGAAGGTGTCACCCGAGTTGCTCAGTCACTGCTGTCATAACCAAAGCTTAAAGACAGGGAGTTGGGCCGAGATGAGCAAATGAATGTATGGGCCGAGGCAACGAGCCCACGACAAGACTAAAAGCCCATGAATCAAAGCCCATGGCAGTGGCAGGTTTTTCTAAAAGGAAATCCCAAGGAATTAGGAAATCTTCCTTATGTCTTTAGAGATTGACCTAGCCGACTTAAACTTGTATATATACTCATGTATACCCTCTGAAAGGGGATCCGAAATTTTACCAAGCAAAACTCTGTAGTTTTGCTCTCATACGAAAGCTTTCTAAACAGCTTAATAAAACACCATCTTTGGATCTTCATATTTGTGGTTTTTGCTCAGAAATTTCATCTCTCTTAACAAACCTTCGACAAATTCAATTGGTGTGGATTTACACTCCCACAATGATTGGTTTCAATATGTAGCAAAATTTTGAGATAAGTCAACAGTTATCAAAATTTGAGTGATAACAAGTTTTTTGTTGGATCCAATTTCATATTATACTAGGAGATCACCCGCGCATACGCGCGGGATATTTTTTATAAACTTTTGGTAAGGGTTTCAATATTTAATTTGAACCAAAGCAAAGACTATTTACTTGTATCACAAATTTTTGCAAGAAAATATTGACGTTGATGAGAAGGACAAGCATGAGAGATCAAAATGAACTCAACACCCATCTTACTTTAAAACGACTAATATGTAAAATTTTGAGACTGGGATTTTCTACTCTTTCACAACTTGATGTATTTGTATGCAATCCAAACTATAAATAACCAAACAGGATTCGGAAAAAAAATACTTAAAGTTGGAGAAATTAAGCGTTTGAGTTACTCTTAACGCCATATGAACATTAGTCATGCAGAAATAACATTTACAATATAGTGTCTCACAATATGTGCTTTTACAAATTGCAGGAGAAGTTAACAAATCCAAACCAAAATGTGCTATGTAAATCTCTACTTGAAAGCATCTAAAGAAAAGTTAGGAAGCCCATGAAAACATCTCAAAATCTAACAACAACGTATCCATCCCTATTGCAGTCTTTCTTATTATCACTTTGTTCTTCATTCTTAAGCAAAAAATTTCTAAAACTTTTCCACCACTATCTGCACAAAGAGAAGAAAACTTTGAAGAGTCTAAACTTCCAAAATTTAAAATACCGCAATCAAATGGGAAAATCTAACGAAATTGGAAATCCGAAAACAGGATAAAACCACTGTTTGACGTCATTAACGTGATTGTAAACAAAAAAGAACGGATCCCGCATGAGTTAGTCAGGGAGAAAACAGCCAAAGTCTCCCAGATATGACAATGAAAAAGACAAAAAGCAATCCGACACAACACCGTCTCAAAAAGCTCTACTAGAATCTAGGATAGCTTTGTTTCATCGCTTGCCATTCGTTAGAAGTAGAGACTTCTTCAAAGCTTTTTAGAATCATTATGTGACAAAGAAGATCGAGACAAGGAGAATCCTAGAGAATAGTTGTATGAAACAAATCAATTACATTTTTGTGAGAGGCAATGACAATAAAAATATTAAATTCTTGAAACCATGCCATCGTTCTCGCGATGCAAAAAATTAGCATTTGTAGATAAAGAATATGCTAACGTTATCTAAATTGTAGTAAAAGGTCTACATCGTATAAGTGTGATAAAATTAGCACCGTAAAATGAATATCTTCATTCATTTGTTTTCTACATATCAATAGAAAAACACACTATCTCTTGTGTAGTTAAAAAAGTGGAAAATATAATTATTGACATGTGCCAGAAGATGAGATCTTTCCTCATCATCTTTAAGATCTATATAACAGCACTTTTTCGTGACTTTGTTTGACATTTAAAACTCATATGTGAGGATACATCTAATAGAGTAAGAGTGGACAATATTTATCAAGAGATACAAGTAAACCCATCAAGAAAACAATGTTTGAAGCACATGAGATAAGCTATGACCTCGGGACCATTATAATCAAAACCATGACTAAACAAATCCCAATAAGCGAGGTGTAAGTAAATTTAGTGTAGCCACTGCCTATTCACAATATATATCACAAAAAACGAAATAACATATAGTATAGTTTTGAGTTTATTCAATGCGTAAGAGGAGGATACCAATGTACTTGTGTCTGGCCGGAGAGACTATAGAACCTTAGATTAGAGAGTATAAGATTGCCTTTCTCCTCTTATAGCTCTTCTCTTTGATGAATAAAATCTTCTTCGGGTTAAATCTTTTCTTCCCAATGTCCTCATGTGATCATATCTCTTCAAGTTCAAAACTCTGTAAAGAAACAAGACTAAAAGATCAAAACAGAGAGTACATTTTAATATTTTTAAAACGACACAAGATAACTACAAAAAATATGCTTTTAATTGATGCCACTTAAGCTTAACATTACCCTGTTTGCAAGATGTCTTTAAAGCCTTTGGATAGTTTTTAGAAATATCCTGTAGATAAATGTAATGAGTAACCCATAGTATAAATAAAAAACCAATCTTAAATCACCAAAGTAATTTGAGGATCTTACTTGGCGCTTGTTTGGTTAAAAGTCTCTAAGAAACTTAATTTCATGTCATCTTCCATAGAAATCTTTGCCACTGAATAAAATATCTGCTTGGAAGATCTCATCCATTTTGATGAATTATATGATAACTAAAACGCAAATTGATGGGAGAAAAGTAGAGGGATTGGAAGAAGTAGAAGTAGTAAAGAGGAAGTGGATAGAAAAAAGGTTTTTTCGACTATTCTCCTCCACATAAAGGTCGTCATTCTCCTGATGAATTAAGGTTATCGACCTAGATCATCCGAGCCAATCCATGGTTTGCAAAATTTTATTGAGAGGGACGATTGAGATGCTAAAAAGGAGAGGTTGGTGTTACGCCTCAAGTTGAAGATCTGAGAATTATAGAAGAAATCTGAACCAACATTTATGACGACATTAAAAAGACCGAGAACAAGAGGATCGATGAAACCAAAAAGGAATATGTTCCGACGATTTACTCATGGCCACGTGGCAGCTCCTAATATGATGACATGGCAGAAGACTGGAGAGGGTTAGCCTCCTTTCATATATATGATTCGAGATACTATGAGAATTTTCTATATTATTTTTTTAGTTTGGCCCTTCATTATATTTAATTGAATTCATCATCTATTTTATTTGTCTCTAATTTTCAAAATTCATTACTGGACTTGTGAAAAACAAATTCAATTTTTGTTTTTTTCTAATGTACTAAAAATCTTGTATATTCATACAATTAGTAGCAAATAAAAGTGGCATCGTGACGAAAATGATTCAGTATAGAATAGCTAGGATATGGAAGATACGATCTTACCAAAACACAATAAATGAAACAAAGATAAATCTGTCATCACATATACCAAACGAAAACAAAACTGCCATAATTTATATCAAATCTGCCATAATCTTAACCATAAAGCATTTCAACGTATATGGACAACAAATTAAAAACATGTTGTCAAGTACTTGATTCTTAGACCACATAGGGTTCATGGCAAGTGTGGGAGTGTAAATCACGAAGATCCAAAGATGGTTATTTTATTAAGTTGTTTTGAAAGCTTTTCGTATGAGAGCAAAAGTACAGAGTTTCTACTAGGTAAAAATTGCATATCCCTTATTCAGAGGATGTACATCAATATATATACACAAGTCTAAGTCGGCTAGGGCGACTTTCTAAAAAGAGTAGGAAGTTTTCCTATTCTTTCGCTCATTTTCCTTTATTCATGTCTATCTTCCTTTTCTCTTTTATGGGTCAAAACTCATTCTCATCGGAATGGGCCGAGCCCACCTTTCGACTCCACGGCTCGGGTGGCATTCGGCTAAGAAGCTCGGGTGACAGTTTGGCTGAGCAGCTCGGGAGATTTCACGGTTCACGGCTCGGGTGGCATCACGGTGGTGACACCGAGCTATTTCTCCGATACTGACCCAGGCGCAAGGGGCACCCGACCCATTTTCTCTCCGTGGTTCCGAACCATTTTCGTATGACACCCGAGCCATTTGAGTTTGGCTCGGGTGTTCATATTACCTAGGTGGCACCGAGCCAATTTCGTGTGACACCCAAGCCGTCTGAGTTTGGCTCGGGTGCTCATGTCACCTAGGTGGCACCGAACCATTTTCGTGTGACACCCAAGCCATTTGAGTTTGGCTCGGGTGCTCATATCACCTAGGTGGCATCGAACTACTTTCGTGTGACATCCGAGTCGTTTGAGTTTAGCTCGGGTGCTCATATCACCTAGGTGGCACCGAATCGTTTTCGTGTGACACCGGAGCCGTTTGAGTTTGGCTCGGGTGCTCATATCACCCAGGTGGTACCGAGCCATTTTCATGTGATATCCGAGCCGTTTGGGTTTGGCTCGGGTGTTCATATCACTTGGGCGACACCGAGCCATTTTCGTGATACTTCATACATTTTCTCATCTGTTAACTTCGAGGGGTGAAAATTACCCTAACAGTTAGCCCCCCAGCTCGGCAGTTTGAATGTTGAGAGTGTCGAGGTGAAGAGCAACCTGAAGTTATCATCTTGTAGCTGAATTATTGTGGTGATTGCACCGAGCTGCTGTAGTGTTGTGGTTAAGTCCCTTAGCCATTTTATTTCTTTCTATGGCACCGAGCGGTTATGTCAAGAATTTGGCTTGGGGTTTGCCGTATACAACAAATTCTGCTCGGGATCCTCTACAGAATTTGGCACACTTTTCTCGGGGAGTCTAAACGTTTCTGTGATTCCCGATGCGTATGACGTCACTCCTTGCCTATATAGACTGTGTTGCCTCCCAATCTTTCATAACTTCATTCTCCAAAAAATCCTCCAAAACAGGTAACCTCTCTCTCCTTTCTCTCTCTATTTTTTGCTTAAGTTATTTTTAACCGGGGCCTCCGTTATTCTTCCTTCGCCGCCAATCCGTTTGAATTCCCCGATCCATCTTCAATTAGCTCCGCCGCCGTTCTTGAGCTTTATGGTGATTTTTTTAGAGTTTGGATCTGACTTTTAATTTATTTAGAGGATCTTGATCTGTTCTTCATTTCTTAAAAGGTTTTGATCTACTCTGATTAGCTTCTGAGAACTCCGATCTGTTTTCTGATTCTTCGAAGATTTAAATCCCTTTTTATGAGCTATTAGGGATCCTGATCTGTTTCTGTCTTCCAAAGACCCCGATCCATTTCCAAAAAAAAGGATGTCTCAGTTATCTGCGTCTATGTCACCCGATCCATACGCCAGGTTGTTCGATAGTCCAGGCCAGTCTTCATTTCCCGAGCCGTCCTTCTCCACCGATCCGTTTCTCGCTCGAAGTTGTAACCGAGCAGATTCTTCTGGTGCGAATGTTTCAGAGGATTTGGATGATTCAAATGGCTTGGGGGTAGGGCCTTCCGTTCTTGGTAGGAAAGTTGTTTTCTCCGAATCCTCGAGAGCCGATAGTAATGCCGGGAATCCTGTTGAATTTGAAGTCCCTCATCTTCACGATTCTCCTTTTGACGAGACGGCAAATCCTTTTGTTGACACAATGGATCCCGAACAGGCAAAATTTGAACTAGAGGATTGGTTCTACGATCCTGTTGTGGCTACACAAGAGTTGGAACGTCTAATTGGACCTATCCAACGAGCCCCAGGGAAGAGGAAAGTTAAGAAGCGACCCGATCCACTTGGTTCAACTCTCTCTCTACTTTAGATTCGTTGACAGCCCTTAGGAAGAGATTTAATATCTCAGAAGAAATTGAATTCGTTCTTCCGTCAATGACTGACCGAGCCAAGAAACCTGCCCCCCCCCCCCGATCACTTTACTCTCTATGAGAGCTTCTTCTACCGCTGCTTGATATGGTTCCCGATCCCTGAAGTAATCCTGCGGTTTTTATGGAAACATAATTTGGCCATTGCCCAAATCAATGCTCGGGGAATCAGGCATCTAGTCGGCATTCTTGTTAGGAGTTACGAATGCGACATTGAGGTTAGGGTCGAACACTTGAGTAGTCTTCTCGAATTCAGACGTCGTAACAAAAGAGAGTTCAAATACTATGTATCGGGTAAAGCCAAGAGGAAAATCATAAAAGGATTCCCGAGCAAGGATGATAACTGGGAGGATTATTTCTTCTTTGTTTCCGTCACCGAGGCGTCAGTGGGATCAAGATGTCTTGGCTTAATCAAGACGAGCTGGGGAGAACTTGGTAGCCGACCCGTGGCTTTTTTTGGGCTACGGCTCGGTTTTCTTTTATATATTGATTTTGTTTTAGGTCTCTTACATTGTTTCCTTCTCTTGCAGCACGCCATCTCCAACTCTCATTGCCTCCCGATCTGTCTACGATTCACGAAGCGCTTTCAGCTCGAATATGTAGTTGGAAAAGAGATTTCAATCTTCAGCGAGTGGAGAGAGCCCGAGCCCTTTTTGAAGGTCAATCAGTTGGTCAATCATCTTCTTCCAACTCTTTAAACGACACCATGGGAAGACCCACATTCAGGGATAGAGCCGCAGTCAAAGCAAAAGCGGAAGCTGAAGCAAGGGGAGGGCAAAGCAGGCTGAGGCGTTGGGTCAGCTTCATCCCCCAAACACTCTGACTTCTGCCGTTCTTGTCTTCGAGCCGATCTCTTCTAGAAATCCTCCATAGCCAACTCCAAACTTAGTTCCCGAAGGGGTTGTGTCAGGGCTCCGTCCCGCAGATTCCCGGCTGTTGCCGCACAAAGATAAAGGCAAGGGAAAAGTCAAGAAGAAAAAGGGGCCGAGCCAAAAACACCAGTCATCGACAGATGACGGGGGTAATAGATTGGCTGAGGTGTCGAAGCGATAGCGACGCGCTAAAATTCCTCGACTCATCCTCGAGGCAACTCCTCTATCCGCCGTACCCATTAATGTTGAAGGGGCTTATAACGATGCTACGACATCTGCGGCTATCTTTTCTAATATCACATGCCCAGGTGATCGTTTGCCTCCATCCGACACCTCGCTTAGGGGTAAGGCCTACAACGAGGTGTCTCTTCGTGGCGTCAAGGTGGGTTTTCTGCTTCTCTTTTTTTTAAAAAAAATTTGTCGCCGTGGCCCGAGCCATTTTCGTTTGTTTTATCACTTCTGTATGCTGAAGAGCCTTTCTTATCTCTGCGCAGTTCATATCCCATCTCAATAGGATGGTCCTAGGGTACGAGTTCGATGCTCGTAAAGACAGGGAAAGAGTTGAGGATGCCAGGAAGAAAGCCATCAAGCTGGATGGGAAGCTTAAGGAGGCCGAAGCATTTCACGCCTTTGAATGAGAAAAGACCCTTAAGAGAATCAAGAGTATCGAGGCTGAGATGGAAGGGCACGAGAAGCATTGAAAAGAAGCCGATAACCGGATCATGCGGCTGGAGTCGGGTAGGGAAAAGCGCGATGCTTATATTGCCAGCTTAACGAGGAAACTAGAGGCGGCGAATGAGCTCCACGAGGTCAAGATGGAGCAGGCATTTCTGGAGGCCAAGGGTGAGATGAAGTCATTGTTTGAAGACAAAATCTCCCGAGCCAAAAAGCTTCTCGGTAAGATCGAAGGCGAGCCGAAAGAGAACATGCTTGATCTTGCTCAGATCGAAGGCAATCTTCAGTTTATTGGATTGCTTCAAAGTGAAGAGCCGCCATCTCTTGACGCCGAGGCGAAGAATCTGGCCGAGCAAAAGGGGGAGTTCGAGGGTGCCCACGAGGCATTTGCAAAGCTGATAATTGATCTTGGGGACACACTGAGATTGTCCCCCATTTGCTCTAACATCTTAAAAGAGCTTACGATGGCGAGCCTATGAAAATGGCCGCTGCGAGTGTCGGCATCAAAGACTTCTCTAGTTCGAACCAGCGAACACCAGATTTGGCTGCGCTAGACTCGAAAATGATGCCAGAGGATCCGACATCTTTTGAATCAAGTCGGGGTAGTTCGAAGAAGATTCCCGAGCCGTTTCCTGAGAAAGGCATCAAAGAAGCTGTGGTCGTGCCCGAGCCAGAGAAGGCTATTAACCCCGTCATCAAAGAGCACAAAGAAGGAGAGGAGAACGAGCACTCAAAAGAGTTAGAGCAAGAGGGGAAGGATAATCCTGTAGCTCAAGAAGTTTATGATCCTCTGTTTTTTGTATAGTTTAAAACCCTCTTTTGTGCCTGGATGGCTTTATCCACTTTGTAGTCTTTTGAAGAACTACTATTTTTGTCTTTTTATCACTTGATCTGTTCAGGATATCGGTTTATGGAAATGCCTTGTGTTTGATAATTGTGTTTGCCCAGAAACGTTAAGTGTGCTTCCTTTGTTTGGTGATAAGTTTAAATACTTTGCTTATATTGCCTTAACTGTTTTGACGAATGGACTTGAACACATGTTTGCGTACTTATGTTTGAAATGAATATTTCGGTTCACAGATACGTTACCGCAAACTTATCTGCTCTGATAATTAACACAAGTATGCATAGTTTAGTTTGAACACTTCGGTTTACAGATCCATTACAATAAATGTATTCGCTCCGACAATGGACATTTATGCTTGTATAGTTTAGGATGAATATTTCGGTCTACAGATACGTTATCGTAAACATATCCGCTCCGACAATGAACAAATATTTGTATAGCGCACTTTTAATCCCGAGACGGATGTGATAGTTTAGATCCGAAATGGATATTATAGTTCACTACTATGGCCAGCAGCAATGAAGGTGTGGCGAGATGCCTATTGTAGTTTAAGAATTTGAATGTCTGTTTTGTTAAGATTTAGTGATCCTGGAAGGATGTTAGGTAAAACTTGTCTTTGAAAGCTTTTCTTTGGTAGATCGTAGAATCTATTACAAAGATGGGAGTATACGAGTATACGTATACGTACCCACTCCCCCCCCCTTTTGAAGGAGGGGGCAACTGAACTCATCCGAAAGATGGGCTGCCTATGTACCCTTTGCAGAAATCAAATCGCCTCGTAGTTCGTGTAAAATGGCATACTGATAATCTTCTTGAGATGCATGGCGTTCCATGATCTTGGTACCGGAACATTGGTCATGCTGGCTAGTTTGTAGACACTTGGCTTGGCTACCTCTGTAATTCTGTAAGGTCCTTCCCAGTTTGCTCCCAGTTTTTTGGTATTTGTTTCCGCCGTGTTTTAGAAAACTTTTCGCAAAACTAAGTCTCCTTCGTAAAATCTCCGTCTTCGAATGTTGGAGTTGTAGTATTTTGCTGCTGTGTTTTGATTGTTCTGGATCATGATTAAGGCATGATCCCGTCTTTCGTTGATTAAATCCAATTCGTCAAGCAGGAATAGGTGATTAAGTCCTTCTTGTTTCGGAAGAAGTCTGCGGTGAACTCCAGGAAAATGTATTTCTACTTGAATGACACATTCCATTCCGTAGACAAGGGCGAATGGGGTTTCACCAGTGGCCCGTCTTGGAGTCGTGCGGGGAGACCATAGCACTCCCTCTAGTTCGTCAGCCCAACGTCCCTTCTTTTCATCAAGACGCTTTTTCAAACCATCAAAGATCGTCTTGTTGATTACTTCTGCTTGACTGCTTCTGCTTGACAGTTTCCTTGTGGGTATCTTGGAGTAGACTTGCTAAGTCGGATCTTCCATTTTTCACAGAAAGCCTCGAAATGATTAGAGATGAACTGCGAGCCATTATCCATCACAATCTCGTATGGTACTCCATGCCGGCATATGATTTGCTTCCATACAAAGGACTCGACTTGTGCGTCTTTAATGCTAGCGGAGGAGTCGGCTTCGACCCATTTCGAAAAATAATCTGTCAAAACCAAAGAATTGCTTCTGTTTCGAGGGGTGTAATGGCATGACGATATCAATGGACCACCGCATGAACGGGTACGGTGATAAAATTAAGGAGAGCACTTCGGTTGGCTGGTGAATCATTGGCGCGTGGCGTTGATATTTTTTGCATTTTGCTGAAAACTCCTTGCAGTCTTTGATCATTGTTGGCCAATAATAACCGTGACGTTTAAATTTTATTGCTAGTGCTCTCCCTCCTGAATGATTGCCGCATGAACCGTTGTGAACTTCTTCAAATGGTCCTGAGAATCTCCACTTAAAGACATTTCTATCGAGTAAAACGTAACGAGCCGCCTGGGCTCGAAGCTTACGAGCCGCCCACTTTTCGGTTGGTAAGACCCCGTCGTATATATATTCTCTGATTGCATCGAGCCACTTCTTGTCGCAGCCATATTCGGCTTCATCGTTGACCTTGCTTGCTTCTTCGTCGGGTTGTGATTCGATGACAGGGTCATCGTTGCTTTCGATGATTACCGACTCTTTGAGGGTGTCCTCTTCCGTTGGAGCAATATCGGGTTTGGTGGATGGCGGGTTTACCGGTCCTTCCTGGATTTCAGCTGTCTCCTTCTGCCTGATGGTGATTTCTCTTGCTTGCTTAGCTGCTTTGGAACGAGTTACGACATTCATTGTGTTCGAAAGATTGATGCTTGGATGCTGGATGAATTCTACCGGGACAATTCTCTTCAAATCTAGATCGGAAGTTGATCTAAGGGCTGCAAGTGCGTCGGCCGAAGTGTTCTCGCCTCGTCGGATGCGTGTTAGTACGAATTCTTTGAATCATGCGGCCAATTCTTTGACGCTTTTAGGTAAGCTTCCATTCGATCAATCTTTGCTGCGTACTCGCCACTGAATTGATTTGCGATCAACTGGGAATCGCAAATTGCGTGAAGCTGCTCGATCTTCAGGCCACCAGCGAGTTTTATTCCAGCGATGAGGGCTTCGTATTCTGCTTCGTTGTTGGATGCGCAAAAACCCAAGGGAAATGATTGCTCCAGAATTTCACCGGTTGGAGAGGTTAAACGTATCCCTACTTCCGAGCCATTTTTGGAGGATGAGCCATCGACGTGAAGCTTCCAAGGCAGGTTCTGTGTTTCATTGTCGATGCTTTCTTCAAGGAGTTCGATCAGGAAATGAGCAAGGACTTGAGATTTTGCACACGTGCGTCCGCGATATTCGATGTTATATTCACTCAGCTCAATTGCCCATTTTGCTAACCTTCCTGATTGACTCAGGCTGTGCAAAACGGATCTTAACGGGGAGGTACTCAGGACCATGATTGAGTGCGCCTGGAAGTAAGACCTTAGTTTTCTTGCGGACATTATGACAGATAGTGCCAATTTTTCCATTTGCGGGTACGTCATCTCGGTGTCTGTAAGGATTTTTTGACGTAAAATATTGGCTTATATTCGCCGCGCTCGTCTCGAATCAACACGCTGTTTACTGCTACGGCGGAGATCGCAGTGTACAGAAAAAACGGCTCCCATGTTACTAGTTTTGCGAAAATTGGAGGGGTAGCCAGGTAAGTCTTCAGCTGTTGAAAGGCCTCTTCGCATTTTTCAGTCCACTCAAACTTCTTGTTCCCCCGCAACATATCATAGAAATGCAGACATTTGTCGATGGATCGTGAGATGAATCTGTTAAGTGCAGCTACCCTCCCGGTAAGTCTTTGCAGTTCCCTTTTCGTCCTCGGCGAACTCATATGGATGAGCGCGTTGATTTGCTTAGGGTTTGCTTCAATGCCACGGTTAGTGACTAAGTATCCGAGGAATTCTCCTGATGTGACCGCGAATCTGCATTTTGTTGGATTTAACTTCATGTTGTGAAAGTTCAGCAGTGAGAAGCATTCCTCGAGATGAGCCGCGTGATCCTGCTCTCTTATTGATTTCACCAACATATTGTCTATATAAACCTCCATTGTCTTTCCGACTTGATCAGCGAACATCGTGTTCACCAGCCGCTGATATGTTGCTCCGGCATTTTTCAGGCCGAACGGCATCACCTTGTAGCAGTATATTCCACGATCTGTTATAAAAGCTATTTTCTCTTGATCGTCAGGGTTCATCAGGATCTGGTTGTAACCTGAAAAGGCATCCATGAATGAGAGGAGTGTGTTCCCTGTTGTTGCTTCGACTAGGCGATCGATGTGTGGAAGGGGGAAGCTATCTTTTGGACAAGCTTTGTTCAGGTCGGCGAAATCCATGCATACGCGCCATTTTCCATTCTTCTTCTTGACCACCACCGGGTTAGCTAGCCAGTCCTCGTACTTCACCTTAGTTATTGAACCGACACGCAGGAGTCTTTCTACTTCATCATTGACTACTTGGGCTCTGTCTGGCCCAAGCTTTCTCCTTTTCTGCTTCACTGGTTTGAACGTTGGGTCAACATTCAGTTCGTGGCTTGTTATGCCGATATCGATGCCGGACATGTCCTCCGCTGCCCACGCAAAAGTGTTCACATTCTTTTTCAAGAACGAAACGAGTTCTTCCTTGATTTTTCTGTCGAGCATTGCTCCAATCTCCACGCATCGCTCCGGATGTTCATTGTCAATGCAAACTGATATTATGGGATCGCATGTTGGCTTAGTTACTTCTTCTTCGCGATCCTCCGCAATCTATAATTGGTATAAAAGTTTGGAAAGCTCTTTGACCGGCTCTCGGTCTCTCTTCATTTTCTTGCGCTTTGAATTTGCCATCGGATCGGTGACCGGATTTCTGAGCTTGTGTGCGGTTAGGAAGCAGACGCGAGACTCCTTTTTGTTCCCACAAATTGTTTTTACTCCGTTTGGGGTAGGGAACTTCAAGCAGAGGTGATATGACAAAACCGCAGCGCGCATAGAATTCAACCAGGAGGTTCTCATAATGACGTTGTAGATTGCTGGGTGATCAGCTACAGAGAATTCGACGATTTTGGTCACCTCACCAGCTCGAACAGGAAGTTTGATCGTCCCTGCAGTCATTGTAGTTTCCCCGGAAAATCCAGTAAATGGCTTCGGGGTTGATACTATTTTGGATAGATCGACATTTATTCTTCTAAGTGTCTCGAGGAAGATTACATCCACAGTGCTTCCAGTGTCTACCAATACGCGGGCTACGTCGCAATCGTTCAAAATTAATTCAATTACGAGATGGTCGTCGTGCGGCTTGTCGATTCTGATTGTCTCCCTTTCTTCGAATGAGATCACGTCGTTCGGAAACTTTGAGGGTTTGGACCAGTTGATGCTGACGTCTGCCCGTTGCTGGAATGCTTTGATCGATGAGACAGTATCCGAGCAATAATGAGATCCTCCCATTATCATGCTTATTCTCCTTCTCGATCTGGAGGGTGGTGCCTCGTCATCCCGTCTATCACGCTTAGATGGATCCTCCTTTGTCTGGTCGGGTTTGTATGCGTTTACATCCATCTCGAAATCCTTGAGGCTGATGTTTCCTACAAGTTCGCCAGCCACTAATTTTTTGACAAGTTTCAGACCGAGAATGCGGCAGTTTGTGGTGGAATGCCCATAGATATGATGGTGTTCGCAGTAAGCTGGTTCGTCGTAAGACCTGTCGCTCTTGGTCTATGTGCTCCATGAATTCCTCTCGCGGCCTCGGCCTCTTCCTCGTCCGTATCCAGGGGCATCAATTTGATAATTGTGAAATCCTCGAAAGCCTCCCTCGTGCTTGACATAACCGGAACTCTGGTTGTTTCTCTTGCTGTTTGAACAATTTGAAGCTTGAGGAGGATGGCTTAGCTTTTTTGCTTTTCCATACTTTTCAGTGAGGATCTTCATCTCCTCTTCTTCGGTTATGATATCTGCAGCTCGGTGCATCGCGTCTTGTATCGTTGTGGGGGCGTTCAGCGCAATCGCTTTGCAGAAGTCAGAGTTAAACCAAAGCGCCCGCTTCAAGGCTAGCAGGGTCGCCTTGTCGCTCAAACCTTCCACTTTGGACATGACCGCTTTGAATCTTCTGACGAAACTTCGGAGTGTTTCGTTCTGTCCCTGAGCTAGGGTCCACAGCTCGACATCTGAAGTTCCAAGATCCATGAATATTGAGTAATACTTCAGGAATGCTGTGGACAGCTGATTGTAGTTCTCGATGAAGTTCCTCTCGAGCCTGGAAAACCATTCGAGTGCCGGACCTTTAAGGTTTTCCACGAAGAAGAGGCACTGTCCGGCATCCTTTTCACTTTCTTTGAAGTTGGAGCGACCCATGGCTATGGCAAAAACTGTTAGATGCTCTTTTGGGTCGGTTTTTCCTTCGTAAATTGGAACCTTCATCTTCCCTGGGTCGGGAATTCTTTCACTGGTGATCCGTGCCATGAACGGAGTGTTCTGTTCTTCTTCCAATACGTGATCTATTTCAGGCACTTTGCTAGTTGCCTTGTGCATCATGGATCGGACAACCTTTATATCTGCGGCTGCTCGGTCTATATCCGCGCGCATCGTAACCATCTGCTCTTTCCGGGCTCGGATCCCTGCTCTTCGCTCCCCATCGATCCGTGCTTGCTCGGCCCAGAGGATGTTCTCTTTCTCTTTGGTCAATTCTTGATCTCCTTCTACGATGGTTTCACGTCGTTCGGTTTGGATATGGCCAATTGTTGGGAGCTCGGGGTCATCGTGGCTTTCTGTGTTGCACTCCACTTGATTCTCCTCTTCTAGATTGATTATTGGGGCCGGCTCGTCCTCCCTTGGTGCATCGCCTGGTCCTTGCGTTCCGGAGGTCAGATTTGCTAAGTTTTGATGGAGCGGCTGCAATCTTCCACGGGTTCTCAGCATGTTGAGAAGGTTTGAGAAATCTAGGGCTGTTGGGTTAAGGCGCCTGACGCCATGTCCAATCGGGTTTGAGATCCTGCTACTGACTCAGGTCTCCGTTGCCAGGGCTTCCAACTTTTGTGCCACCGTGCCGTTCAGCTTGTCATGCTCTTTGGCCTTTTTGAGAAGCTTCTCCAACATATTCTTCGTCTTCGTGAGTGTCGATGAAGCCTCCTCGGAATTTTCAGGTCGGTTCGTCTGATCTTCCACGCCGGTGTTTCTGGTGTCAGCAGGATCTTGCTCTTTGTTGTTGGCCATCGTCCTTCAGATCGGTTTTGCGATGGTTTTTGGTGTAAGAAAATTTCAAGCTCCCCACAGACGGCGCCAAATTATGGGAGTGTAAATCCACACAATTGAATTTGGTTAGACTTTTAGAGGGATCTGAAACTTCTGAGATTAAAACCACAAACACGAAGATCAAAAGATGGTTATTTTATTAAGCTGTTTTGAAAAGTTTTCGTATAAGAGCAAAAGTACAAAGTTTCTGCTAGGTAAAAATTGCGGATCCCTTATTCAGAGGATGTACATCAATACAAGTCTAAGTCGGCTAGGACGACTTCCTAAAAAGAGTAGGAAGTTTTCCTATTCTTTCGCTCGTTTTCCTTTATTCATGTCTATCTTCCTTTACCCTTTTATGGGTCAAAACTCATTCTCATCGGAATGGGCCGAGCCCACCTTTCGACTCCACGGCTCGGATGCCATTCGGCTAAGCAGCTCGGGTCACATTATTCTTCACAGCTCGGGTGACAGTTTGGCTGAGCAGCTCGGGCGACTTCACGGTTCGCGGCTCGGGTGGATTCTTGGTTCACGACTCGAGTGGCATCACGGTTCGCGGGTTGGGTGGCTTCTCGGTTAACGACTCGGGTGGCATCACGGTGGTGACACCGATCTATTTCTTCGATACTGACCCAAGCGCAAGGGTTACCCAAGCCATTTTCTCTCCGTGGTTTCGAATCATTTTCGTGTGACACCCGAGCCGTTTGAGTTTGGCTCGGGTGTTCATATCACCTAGGTGGCACCGAGCCATTTTCATGCGACACCCGAGCCGTTTGAGTTTGGCTTGGGTGCTCATATCACGTAGGTGGCACCAAACCGTTTTCGTTTGACATCCGAGCCGTTTGAGTTTGGCTCGGGTGCTCATATCACCTAGGTGGCACCGAACCATTTTCGTGTGACACCCGAGCAGTTTGAGTTTGGCTCTGGTGCTCATATCACCTAGGTGGCACCGAAGCGTTTTTGTGTGACATACGAGTAGTTTGAGTTTGGCTCGGGTGCTCATATCACCCAGGTGGTACCGAGCCATTTTCGTGTGACACCCGAACCGTTTGAGTTTGTCTCTTGTGTTCATATCACCTGGGCGACACCGAGCCGTTTTCGTGATACTTCAGACATTTTCTCATCTATTAACTTCGGGCGGGTGAAAATCACCCCAACAGCAAGTGCAACAGCTGAGGAAACATACAAAACACGCTTAACATTTGACAGTGCTATGGACAAAGTAATCCTTAGAGAGGAGAAGATCGACGAGCCACGAAGCTAGAAACCCTCCGACATTGGTTACATAAATCCTTCCTTTCTCCACCTCCGTTATTTTCAATCGAGAAAACAAAAAAAAAGATTCTTTTTCTGAAAATCGGTTGCGATATGCTTTTTGTTCCAGGTGAGTGTGTAGTTGTTTGTTGTCGCTGCATTCTTATTATCAATTCAATTGACAAAATATCCAAAAAAATCCTGAAACACAAATTAGGGTTTCGAGTATTTTTCAAGAAGTTTCAAAAAAAGAAACGAAAACAAAATCTATCAAACAAGGCATACCCGATGAAGACACTGGCGAAAACAAGACCGAAATACTCGTCGCTCGTTGCCGAAGACACCCAAAAGTTGCGAAGAAGATGAATCCACTATTTTCCAGAGACACAAATGCTAGAGACCAGACAAAGAAAAATAAACAAAAGATAGATAGGAAGCGACGTAGGTCTGGTGGAGATCGGCGTACGGCAGTGAGATCAGGGTATGGCGGTGAGATCGGCATACGACGGTGAGATCTGGATTTTAAGAAATCGGAACCGTCGGTTGATGTGGAAGAAGGCGGAAAACATGAGTGAGGAGAGAGAGGGTAATTGTGTGAGAGAGAAAAAAGATTTTATATTTTATTATTGTTTGTTTTTTTCCTTCCAAAAAATAAATCTGTTATTTTTTGTAATTTTAAAATTTGATATAGGGTTAAAAGTCTTTTGGCAAAATATTAAAATTGTTTTAGTTAGGTCTTGCTCACCAAAGTTGTTTTAGTAATAAACCAACTTTTCAAAGTTGTATTAAGTAATTTCCCTATTATTAATAAAAAATTATTTATTATCATTACCAAAAGAAGAACAACTTAAAAAGAAATGGTAATCATTAACATTATTACTAAATAAGTACACCTTTCAAAAATAATGGTAAGATATATTTTACCAAATAAGAACAACTTTAAAAAGTTTGGTATTTTTCATACTTACTCCATATCTCTGATCTCTAAAGCAATTCTCATAATTCTTTCACCTAAAATTTCTCTGTACGGATCCTCCTCAATCTCTTCAAGATATCCAACGTTTGTCACAACTCCAATCAAATCTAAAATTACAATATTGAGACGCATATATTATATATCTTTTGTAGTTATAAGGAAAAACAATAGAACCAAAAGTAAGTATTTAATATCTAAGCAACATACCAATATGATACTTCTCATCAACATTACCACAAAGAAGTTTATCAAACGGATAGAAATCCGTGATCTTCCATCCTTGTTAAACAGTTTGAAACTTTAGTATTCTCGAGAAGATTTATTTTAAAAGGGTTGATGGTAGTACGCTTTTGTTCTAATGCATTAATAAGTTGGAAATATTCAATGCATTTTTCCAATCTACTTAATCGACAAGATCCATAAATAGCTGGAAAACTCTGTGTTGAGCGATTGCTTGAATCTTGTATCCCTGTAAGCAAAAGATAAATCAAAAGTTAAGAGCAATGATATGAAGTAATATAAAGCAATAAGTAATAATTTTATAAGAAATTTTACATTATCATCACCAAATATGAAGTGAACACGTTGTTGACCATGAACATTTGCAGTCACCCATTTCCTGAGTACTTTGATTTTTATTCGGAAATTGTCTCTCGAACAGTTAAGATCATAAATAAGAGAAAAGATAGCCATTTTAGATGTTTTTTTTATTGAACTTATGATGAAAGGTTAGGATTAGTAAAAGAGGATTATTTATACAGAGGTGAAACATTGTATGGTTTCGCGTGGTAGTTAAGGAGTTTCTTAAATTTAATGCTATCATTTATTAAAAATATAATGATTTTATATACAGGAAAAAGAGATCCATGCAACCTATTCATTTTTTACTTTTGAAACTATTATGTCTAGATACGATAAAATCTTGTAATTCAATATATATATTAATTTAAGTCATTCATTACTTCTCTATATTAGAAAAATGATGTAAGTCATTAATTACTTTTTCGTAAATATAATGGTATTTTTCAAGTCGTTATAATTACTTTTCACGATTTACGTATTGTGTATTTTTGATTTTTGTATATTAAAATCATGAGTGTATTATATAGAGATAGTTGTTTGACTGCAAATATGATTATGGTTTTTCTGCAATAAACAATGAAGATTAAGGCATTGAAAAATGAGCCACCCGTAATATTGACTACAACTCGGAAAAAATAAACTCATATCTCCATATCGTTAATGAAGATGAGTGTGTTGGTTTTTCACAAAAGTAAAACAAATAGCAAATGAATAAAATGTCAAATGTAACTCTAATGTCAAATAACTAAGTACATTTTTGTTTAAGCATGATTATGATGCGTTCATATTTTAGCATTTTTTAGCATGCTTTTCCTTTATTTTTTACACTTATTTAGATTATTTAATGCCCATTTTTTTCATATTATGTTCCATTTAGTTAGGTTTAGTCTTAAAGTCCTAGGTCCATTATGTTATGTTGCATTGCTATTTGAGTTTATTTCAGGTACTATGGAGGTCTAGGATCAAGGAGAATTATTTAGAGAAGGAAAGAGAACCAAGGGGAATGAAAAGAAGCCAAACGCCACCTTATGTAAACTGCATCGACCTGCCCAGCTCACCACGTCGATGCAGCAAGTCGATGTGAGTTGCACCAGTCGAAAGATGGGTTGATGTTCACTACATCGACATGCCCTCTTCACCACGTCGATATGCCAGGTCGATGCAGGCTGCGCTTTCTGTACAAATCCAGGTTTGTCCCGGGTTGACCCGGGTACATCTCTTTTTCCTATAAATACTTTTCAGCACATTAAACCCCTAGCTAAGCTTTTTCTGATTTTTCTTTATCCCTTGGGAAAAAACAAAACCCTTTGGATCCTTGGATTTGGATGTTAAAGTTTCAACTTTTTATTTTTGATTAGTGAAGTTTTCTTTATCTTTTCTCTTAATCTTGGGTCGACGATCTGTATCCCCCCGAGAACTTTCATATATCGTCAGTTCCACACAAAGTATAAGCCTCTCTCTAACGCTACCCACGTTTTAGTTTCTCAATCTATATCCCCCAATTTATACTTTTAAACCCAGAACCACACATGATTTAAATTTCGCGATTTGTACTCAAAATCACGATTAGATTTTAATCTAAACCGGTTTTAATCTCCAATTCCAGTTAAACCGAAATGACGACCCGACCTGAAAACAAAACAAAAACCCGACCCTAGATAGAACCCGACCCGGAAATTTAACCCAACCCAAAGTTAAAAAAAAAACAAAACCTCGATGCTTTTTTTTAATCCCCAATTCCATCAACTGAAGAACCCTAAAAAATTGAAATCAATTCTCGATTTCTCTTGCTAAATCATTTGCTTAGTTCGTTGGTGAAGATTAGAGACCCTAAAAGCAATGGAGAACGAGTTGCCAGAAGATCCAGACAATCTGAATACAGTAGCAACCGAAGATTCAGATAACGAAGATCCGGTGGAACGATTTGAGACTGAAATCGAGCAAATTGTAGATGGGTTTGTTGAAGAACCACCTGTTCATCACAATGTCTACCCAGATAGCAGCGACAGTGATGAAGAGGATGGGAGAAATGTTCAAGTCCAAGGCCGAGATCATATTAGGCGAGGTAATGGTTCTTTGTACATCACTCAGATTTTCTACAGTGGCATTGCTTTCAAGGAAGCCGTTTTAGAATACGCTCTTAGAACCGGACGGAATATAAAGTAGAATAGATATGATAAAACAAAGCTCGGGTTTGATTGTGGTATGAGTGATGGTTGTGAATGGCGTATATATTGCTCTCTTGTTGGAAAGACGGGTAAATGGCAGGTAAAGAGATTCAAGGAATCGCATACATGTATTCCTAATGGAGAATGCGAGATGCTCACTGTACCGGCTATTGCGAGGTTATTTCTTGACAAGATTATAGCAGAACCGGAGTACATGATGCCAATGAAGATAGAAGAGATAATTAAGGAACGATATAAGATCACTATGACAAGGCCTCAGTGTCAAGCTGCTAGGCTTAAAGCTTTGAAGCTGATTGAGGAAGAGTATGATAAGCAGTTTGCACGTCTCAGAGACTATAGGGCTGAAATACTCACTGCAAACCCAGAATCTACTGTGGAAGTTGACACTTTGACTAATGATGAGGGTGAAGATGTATTCAACCGGTTCTATGTGTGCTTTGACAATGTTAGAAGATCATGGAAAGACACATGTCGTCCTATAATAGGAGTTGATGGTTGTTTTTTAAGATCGAGAATGAAAAGACAGTTGTTGTCTGCTGTAGGTCGAGACGCGGATAACAGTATGTACCCTATAGCATGGGGTATTGTACAAGTGGAAAAAAAGGACAATTGATTGTGGTTTGTGAAAAAGCTTAAAGATGATTTGTTGCTAGAAGATGGTGAAGGGTATATACTCATATCAGATCGGCAAAAGGTATAAGTGTAAAACTGTTTGGTGTCTTTTGAAAACAATTTTAAGCCTTTTACAAAATCGAGCTTGGTGTAGTCCTCTACAAACAGTCTGATAATAATTTGACTTTGATTTTTCAGGGATTAATATATGCTGTTGGTAGGGAGTTACCAAACATCGAGCATAGGATGTGTGTGCAACACATCTACGGTAATTTGAAGGCCAAGCATGGAAAAAAAATTCAGATGAAACCGTTTATTTGGAACTTGTCATGGAGCTACAATGAGGCTGAATTTGAAGAAAACTTGGATAGATTGAGATGCTACGATACAGGTGTATATGATGATGTTATGAAATCAAATCCAAGGAGTTGGTGTAGGGCATTTTACAAGATAGGAAACTATTGTGAAGACGTGGAAAACAACACAACAGAGTCTTTTAATAGTTCTATATCGAAAGCAAGGGAGAAACCACTGGTGCCTATGTTGGAGATGATCCGTAGACTTGCCATGGAGCGTATTACCCAAAGATCTGTGAAAGCTAGTAAGCATAGAGGAATATGTACACCGTATGTGGCTGAGTATCTTGAATTAGAGCATGAAAGAGCTGCAGATTGCAAGGTGTATAGAAGCACAAATGGAACGTTTGAGGTTGATCTTAGTGGTTGTGGTTATCGGGTTAACATGGTAAGGAAAACATGTACTTTTCGGAAGTGAGAGATAACCGGAATCCCTTGTGCACATGCTTATGGAGTTATTTTATCAAGAAGTATCAAGTTGATGATTATGTCAGTCCATGGTTTCACACAGGTTTATGGAGAGGTATATATTTATCTTCAATAATCCCTATGAGAGGTGCTTTTTTTTGGCCCAAGGAAACTGGTCGTTTGGTGACTAAACCTCCTGAGCCTGAAGGTGATGGTAAAAAGAAGACTAAGAAATCTAAGAAGGAGAAAAGGAAAAAAAGGTAAAAATGAGTCTCCTTTGAAGAAGAAGCCGAAACAGCTAAAACGCATCATGCATTGTCGAGTTTGTGGTCAACCAGGTTACAATTCTCGGTTTCATAAGAAAGCTTCACAGGTTTGTGTACAAAGGTTTATTGGTACTTCTGTTTTATGTTGTTGTTTATGTGTCTTATGTTTTTCTTTTTATGTCTTATGTTGGTTTTTCCATTTTTCAGGCCAATGGAATCAATATGGGTCAAAGCCAGCCTTGTGAATGAGAGTAGAAGAAGAGTAGAACAGAAGCAGAGTAGAAGAAGAGTAGAAGAAGAGGATGAAGAGTAGACGAAGAGGATGAAGAGTAGCATAAGCTGTATTTTGTGATTGCTTTTGTCCTTTAATAAACCGTATGTCTTTTGTTTTAATAGGTTGTAAGACAAAGTAAGCTTGCTTTTGCGGATTGTCTTTGTGACTTGTGTACTTCGGATATGATTAACTCTTTTTGGTATCTTAATGAAGAACAAGAAACAACAAGAAGTTATGAAAGTTTAACTCATATGTCATAGCATTGACCAACCATTCTTAATACAAAATACATGGGCAAGAACCTAGTACAATTCTCAACAAGAGCCAAACATAAAGACATAATACATGGTTTTTAATCTAGTACTACTCTCAACAAGAGACTCAACCTAGTACTTTTATGCAACCAACCATGATCATAGTGGCAAAGACTACTATAACCATCATTTTTTTCATTCCCGATTTGGCTTCCATCAACATATTGTCCACCCTCTCAAAGATCTCATCTTCTACCTTCATCTCCATTTTCTTCTCAATCTCATTACTCTCTAACATAAGCTTCTTCATGTCTTTCATTTCTTGTTGAAGTCTCACAATTTTAAAATCCACTGTTTGTATTTCATCATACATTGCCTCGTCAACCCACTTATATACATGGTCATCATTGACGAGCTAGCACACAAACCACAAAACAATGATTCATCGATTATTTTCAAAAAACACAAACCACAAAAGCATCCACTGTTTTTACAGCATTGACAGTAAGGATAGTCGAATTACCTTCTTTCATGCAGCAAAATCACACCAATAATACCGTCGATTCGGATTCCATTCAGTTTTTAAAAATTTAGTCACAATCTTTTCTCCACACCAATATCTACTCAGCACCCCCACATCTCTTCCACTTGATCGACATCTTGATGTTCCACTCGACGCTCCTGATAAATTGTTCATGCTTACTTCCTTTCGTGGAGGATTTCTGATTTCGTGGAGGATTTATGAGTTTTAGGGTTGTTCGATGATTTGAGAATTGGGGGTGATGAATAAAAGAGAAGGTCTGGTTTTTGTTTTGTTTTCGGGTCGGGTCATCATTTCGGTTTAACTGGAATTGGAGATTAAAACCGGTTTAGATTAAAATCTAATCGTGATTTTGAGTACAAATCGCGAAATTTAAATCATGTGTGGTTATGGGTTTAAAAGTATAAATTGGGGGGATACAGATTGAGAAACTAAAACGTGGGTAGCGTTAGAGAGAGGCTTATACTTTGTGTGGAACTGACGATATATGAAAGTTCTCAGGGGGATACAGATCATCGACCCCTTAATCTTTCATTATGTCTTTCATTACTCATGTTTTGATGGTTTGTTTGAGCATGAGTGAGTAGTCTTTTAGTGGATTATGGGTGGAGTAGATTATGATGTTTGATGTATGATTGGTGATGCTTATGTCTAGATTTGTATGATTTCCATTGATTAAAGAGAACCCATTGCTAGGATTGAACTAATTAATTAATTCTTAAATCAAGGTCTTTTCAAACCCGAAAGGTGTTTGTGAAAATGTCTAGGCCAACTCTAATTCATGCTTTTCATATTATCGCCAATTAACACTTGATGTTTAGGCTGATTAGTAGATTTTTATGGGCATATGCGATTAATGATCTCTTCTCACTTTAATAGGGACCAAAAAGATTGTCATTCTGGGTGATTAGTAGAATGGATTAGTACTATGTGAAAATGAGCTAATCTATATCATGGGATCCATGTCTTAGAAATGGTTATTTATATGGTCTTGCATCACTAGTCATAGGTTAAACACTCATGGTCTATTATCTCTATCCAAAGTCCATGCCTTTATCATATTTGATCATCTTTGTTTGTCCGATTGACTTTTTGTTGACTTTCTTAATTTGCTTTCTTATTGCTTTCTTTCAAGTTTAATTTACTTATGCATGCTTTCTTTTATGTTTATTGTTCTTTTTTTATAACATTACTTGCTTATTGCATGATTTGCTTAGGTTGTTAGTTGGTTACAAAACACACCATTTGAAATTGGCTTACCTTCTATAGTATCTTGCATTCTTATTGCATTCTCATACTCCTTGTGAAGAATGATCCTTAAATGCGACAATGACATGTGTCAAGCACTTGTGGTTATCTAAGGTTAAAACTTATTAGTAGTTTAAATACCGCAATCAAGTTTTTGGCGGCGTTGCTGAGGAGTATTAGGCATTAGGATTTGGATTCTTGGGAGTCTAAGTTCGTTTTTCTTTATTTTAATATTTAATTATTTTGTTCTTGTCTTGTTCTCTCTTTTGAAGGTGCATGATCACGAGAAACAAAGGAGCACGAAGTGATTTTGATCCTAGGATTGACATCAATTGGTTAGTGAAGCAAGCTAAGGAAACAAGGAGAGAAATGGAACGGTTAGAATACTTAAGGTGTTTAGACATGGAAGAAAACCATGCTAACCAAGGTGGTGGAAACCACCAAGAAATAGAAGCACATGGAGTTGGGCTAGGAAACCTTCCTAGAGGTCCCAATCATGCCCCTAGGTAAGAGAGAAGGATTGGTGCCTTTGACGAACCTCTCACAAATGGGAATAGACCGTACATTCGACCTCCTCCATACGCCAATAACAATTGGGAGATAAATTCTAGCCTTAACAACATGGTGCAAAATAATCGATTCTTTGGATTGCCTATGGAACATCAATTACAGCACTTTGATAACTTTGATCTCTTGTGTGGCACCGTCAAGATGAATGGCGTTTCGGAAGACGTAATCAATCTCACACTCTTCGCATTCTCTCTAGGCGACAAAGCCTCTCAATGGAAGAAGAGTGTAGTTACATCCTCCATTACCACGTGGTGGGATTGTAAGAAACGATTATTGGCCTTGTTTTTCTCTAATCAACGAACCGCCAAGATAAGGAATGATATTCAAAGCTTTCAAGAAGGACCGATTGAGGCTTTGTATGAGTATTGGGAAAGATAGAAGGGATATACACGTTCATGCCCTCACCATGGGATATCTATGGAAGCATTGTTGGGAATATTCCACCGGAGAATTGAGGAAAAATACCACATTGCTCTTAACACCACGGGTAATAGAGATTGTGGGAGTCGAAACTCGCACAACTAAATTTGGTTCGAAAAATTTAGGGATTCAGAATACTTCTATGAAAAGAAACCAAGAACAGAGATCCAAAGATGGTGATTTTATTCAAACTATTTGGAAAGTTGTTTTCAGAGAAAATAACTAGTGTTTTGCTAGGTAAAGTTGCGGATCCCTTTTTCAAAGGGGTACATGTCTATATATATAAATCTAAGACGGCTAGTTTAGCTTTTGTTACAATAAGGAAGTTCTTATTCTTCGGGATTTCCTTTTTTCACGGATTCTTCCAAGGCGGTGGAAATTCGTGGGCTTTTTGCTTTGCCTCGTCGCCTCGGCCCACCAATATCTTGTCGCTTGTTGTTTCGGCCCAACAAGATATTGGTCTTGTTGTTTTTTTGTGTCATCGGCGGTCTGGCTCGTTGCTTGTCTCACCTATTTGGCTAGTTTGGCTCGTCGCTGTTATCTTGGCGTGCCACCAAGATGTTTGGCTCGTCCCGTTTCTCCCTGAAGCCGAGCCAAAGATTTGGTTCGTCACCTCGGCCTTTGGCTCGTAGGTTCTTCTCCTTGATGCCGAGCCTAAAGATCTGGTTCGCCAGCATGTTGGATCATCACCGTCTGCTGGTTCACCAACATGTTGGCTCGTCACCGTTTGTTGGCTCGCCAACATGTTGGCTCATCATCGTTTGTTGGTTCGCCAACATGTTAGCTCGTCACCGTTTGTTGGTTCGCCAATATGTTGGCTCGTCACCGTTTGTTGGTTCGCCAACATGTTGGTTCGTCACCGTTTGTTGGTTCGCCAACATGTTGGATCGTGGATGCTTCTCCCTGTTGCCGAGCCAAAAGTTTGGTTTGTCACCTTTGATGCCGAGCCAAGGATTTGGCTCGTCACCGCTTCTCCCTGATGCCGAGCCAAAGGTTTGGTTTCTTATGTCGGCCTTTGACGCCGAGCCAGGGATTTGGCTCGTCATCGCCGCTTCTCCTCGATGCCGAGCTAGCATGTTGGCTCGTCACCATTTGTTGGTTCGTCAGCGTGTTGGCTCATCACGGTTTGTTGGTTCATCAGCGTCTGGGCTCGTCACCGTTTGTTGGTTCGCCAACATGTTGGCTCGTCACCGTTTGCTGGTTTGCCAGCATGTTGGCTCATACCACCGAAGTTGGTTAGGCCCAAAATCTTCACCTAACCATTTTCGGTGGCCAATCTCGATGGGGTGAAAATTGAGCCCAACAGAGATTTTGCTAGCTTATCGGTAGATCAAGGAGAGCAACTTGTGGAAAACCTTGCACAAAGCAACCAATGTTATAACAAGGAGTATGATAGAAGTGTTAGAGAACCAAAAGGAGAAGATCCAAGGATTAAGGAATTAAGTGACAAGCTTGACAAACTTCTTATGGCTAACAAGAAGCAAGTGCACTTTATTGGTAATTATGATAGGAACAATGAGTTGGTTTGTGAAGCTACACAAGATGGACAAGAAGAGGTTTGCTATATACAAGGTCAAAGAGGTTATTACCAAAAGAGCTTCAACCCCAACTAGAGGAATCACCCCAACTTGTCCTATAGAACCACCAATGTGGAAAACCCAAAAGACCAAGTCTACCACCTAAACCACAACCAGGGTTTGTCACACAGCAACAAGGTCATGGATTTGCCCCTCTATAACAAGGCTTTGCTCCTAAGAAACAATATAATTTTCCTAACCAAGTTGCTCAAAACTTCCAAGGACAAGGTAGTGCTTCTACTCAACCCTCATCACACGACCATGAGATCAAGTCGTTGGTACAAAGGATCTTGGAAGGTCAAATTAAAAATAGTGCGAATATTGAAAAGAAGTTTCTAGAGGTCAACAATAGAATTGATAGCATGTGCCAAGAGTTGGATGGTAAGATTACAAGCTTGGCATCACACGTGAAGACCATTGACCTACAAATGGCGTAAATGGCTTTAAGTTCTAAGGCTCCAAGTGGCACACTACCAGGTAAATCCGAGTCTAACCCCAAGTAATTTTACAATGTTGTGATAATGGATGATGAAAAACATTGGGAAGCTCGTCATGGACCATTGACAAGGGAAGAATTTGAAAAAGACGAGCTCTACTTGGATGAGTTGGCTAAGCTACTTGAGTGCCATTATGTTGAAGAATTTGTTAAGAACGATGAAGAGCTTAAGGTAAAACCTCCAAAGATCATTAAGAGAGAGGAACCCCCTAGCTTTGAACCCTCTCCTTACGAACCAAAACTTCCATTTCCTCGCCCGGTCTTTACCAAGACCCTGAAGAGAGTTCTCACAAGGTTCAATAATGATTTAGAGGAAGTTGGAGTAAAGTTGTCCAAAGGAGATGGTATTGCTCAAATCTCCATCCATTGGCAACTCATCAAATACGTCTTGGGTAACCATGGCAAGGTCATGGATGTTATGAAGAACTATGAGGACAAAGGTGGAGAGACACAAGTACTTAAAACCCTCGCTAAGAAAGAAAATTCGGGTACATTTTCTCTTCCATGCTCTCTTGGAGATTTGGAACTTGATGATGCATTATGTGACTCCGGTTCAAGCGTTAATGTTATCTATTATTATATGTTTGAGACTTTGGGCATTAACAATTTGAAAGGTAACACTAGCTCCATCACATTTGTGGATGCTTCTTCTAAGTGTCCAATTGGAATTCTTGAGAGCTACCCGATAAAGATAGGGAATTTCATTGTACTAACTGACTTCATGGTTGTGGAAATGGATTCCGCTAAGAAGATACCCCTAGTTCTTGGTACACCTTTCTTAGCTACTGCGGGAGTAACAATGGATTTTTCAACAAGAAAGTTATTCTAAACAATGTGAGCCCCTCTGTCTCTTATCCAATCTCTCCTACATCAAGAAAGCTTTGTGGCATAATCTCCTATGGAGAAGAATAAGTTGGTCAATTGATGAGTTTAGAGATCAAGTATGTGCCTCCTATTCTTGAACAAGAAACTCTTGCTAAAGGGAATGAAAAGAATCTCCAAGAGACTTTTGATGGAGATGGTCTAAACTTACTTTTGAAAACCAAGAAGAAATGGTGTCCAATGCTATGGCACCTATTGATCTAAAGGAAGCACCAAGTGTGAAGAAGAAACCCACCCTCACCCTACTCTCCCATTAAGTTGGTTGAAGGAGCAATTGAGTGCAAAGCTAAGTGTAAGGGCGGTTTCAAGCCATTCTCTAAGGCTAAGATTATTCTTCCTCCCGGTATGAACAAAGAGCAAGTTGACAAAGCCAAGAAGGCTATGAAGGAGTGTTTCAAGATTGAGTTGACGGATTGGGGACCAAACACTATGGATGGTTCCCACACCACATCCAACTAGAATCTCCTCAAACCGTCAAGCTTAGAGACGTTAAACAAGCACACTAGGGAGGTAATCCCTTGGTATCTTTGTACATACTTTTATCTATGTTTTAGCTATTTTTCTTTGTTTTTTAGTGTGTTTGAGTTTGTAGGAAGAAAGAGGATCAAGCATGGATCAATTGGGGTGAAAACATGGCACTTTGGAGTACCATGTCGTCTGCATCGACCAGCCAAATCCACCATGTCGATGCACCAAGTCGATGGGAAGGACAATAGCTCGAAAATCCCCCTGGTGTGTGCTGCATCGACCTGGCATTTTCACCACGTCAATGGGACATGTCGATGTAGCATGCATCCGCCAAGGTAAGTTTTCTTTGACTTTTTTCTAAGTGTTGACTCGGTTTTCTTTGGTTTATACCGGTTTTCTTCGATTTTAAACATTATTTTAAGTCGGTTTAGATCCTCTAAAACCCTCAAAACGAAATCCTCTTCCTTCTCCCTCATTTATCAAACTCTTTTGCATCTGAAAGCTTTCTTTCTACACTAAAGCTCACACTTTTTGCATTCAAATTCATTTTATTTCAAAAAAGGAATTTGGAATCTCCACTCCCATTAGCTCTTATTCATCTCATCTCTTGCCAAAAAACAAGGTATGCTCTCTCTCTCTCTTTCTCTCTTAACCCATCTCCTCCATTAAAGCTAATGGAAGCTTACATTTTGTTTTCATGGAGTTGTTAGCTTAGGGTTCTAAGATTGCTTTCTTTTACTTTGGTTAAGGTTTATATGCTATGGGTTGTTGATCTCTTATGATTTTGAGATGATTTAATGGTTTAATTTTAAAATTTCACCTCTTAGAGTTCTTAGTGTGAAAAATAAAGAAATGGGTATGAAATTTGAATATTTTGAGAAAGTGTAAAATTTTTAGTGCTTTGTCATTCAAATACTACCATTAAGCATGCTTATTAATTATGTTTCACTACATTGTTGAGAAATTCTCAAATTGGCTTGTTTTGGATTTGAATGAAAATGCTTGTTTGATGAAAAAGAAAGACCTTGAATTGGTGTTCTTTTACTTTCAATTGATTGGTTTATGTTACCACTTGAGTTGCTAGTATAAGTGTCACTCTATATAGATGGACTCTTTGTGCTTTCAAATTGTGGACCTTTCTCATTTGAAAATTTCTTTTTGTAGGATCCACTATCAAGAACTCAACTCATGGAGTCCTCTTCATGGCCAAGAAACCAATCTCTTCAAGGAGACCACGCATTCAATGCATTGTCTCAAGAGGTATTTGGGTACCTAACAGAACTATACCGTGCCACCTTTTACCCTACACGCTTTGCTTGCCGTGGCACTATGATTGAAATGGGAATCAAAGATCAAGTGAACAATCTTTTGACAAGAATGTATTTAGATGGTCTTGCTCACATGGATTATGCGACATACGCCGAACCAACCAAGCACTTCCTTGCCACGGTTTAATACTTTGAGGATTGCCCTTATGGTGAGGGCACATTGAATTCATGGTTGGTCCAAAGAAGTACTTTATCCCTTACAAGGCATTTTGTGAGGTTTGTGGTTTTCCCGAAACCAACTTCGACATGGTGGAAGAGTTCAATCAAGAATCCATGGTGTGGAGGAATATAGTGATCAACGAACCATAATCACCTATTGGTTCCCGGATGTCAAAGATAAGGAACCCTACAATCCGCTATGTCCTCCGTCTCATAGCAAACACCAACTATGCACGAACAAGACCGGTTGTCCCAATTTTCGATGAGCTAAGATTGTTGTATGGAGCCACAAGATACTCCCTCCAAGACTACCATGGACGCCCCATAGACCGTGATCTATACTTCCATGTGGATCCGGCCTCCATGTTCTTCATTCACCTCTCTTAAATCCGCTTTCGTGTATCTACTATGGATGACCCCAAGATACACATAGGAGGAATGCTCACTCCGCTCTTTGACCGTGTTGGCATGAACCTAGCTCTTTACACACCTCTCTTGGAGAGGCCACAAATGGACCTCAACTACATGATGCTCACTCACACAATCCCGGGTAGATTCATCCCAAATTCGCTTGTGTATCGCTTCATGGATGAAGACGAGATCCCCTTGTGTTGCTTCTTGCTTCAACCAAGGTATTGCAACACACGTTGCAATCGAGACCTACGGTTCATCCTACCAAGATGCCTCACATTTGAGCCTCCTCCTCCCCAAGATTTTAATCCCGACCGCTACTAGCTCCAAGGTACCATTCCTACCATTGTAAATACCGCCTAGTTTTTAATTTTCATTTTTGCATATCATTGTTTCTTTCTTCCACCTTCGGTTTTGCTTTCTCACCGGGACGGTGAGAAGTAAGTTTGGGGGAGGAGATTGGTTACTAATGATCATTTTAGTTGTTTTGTTTTGTTTTTGCATATTGAGTCTCATAATTTGCATTGTATATATGATCAAAACCACAAAACCCTAAAATTTTGAAAAACTTCGAAAATACAAAAAGATTTTCTCATTTAGTTGCATTGCATACACTTGTATGCTCATTTTAGGTTGCATTGTACATATGAGAATAATGATGAAGCTGCCTTGTAAAGGTTTTTGACTTAGCATTCGATGTGAAACCTTTGATAATGTGTTTATTACTTAAGTAAATCGTAGGAAAGCTCTCTTCTTTGCATATGGATCTCTTCGCTCGAAACTCTTGGTTTTGTTGATGTTTTCTAAACTTGAAACCAATTCTACCTTATTTGACTTTAATTTGGACTTAAATTCTTGCTTAGAATCTTAAGATGCATGTTCATGGTATCCAAAGACACATTTGGGTTTTCATATTCGTTTTTACCACTCTATGCTAACCCAAATGGTCATTCTCATATTTAGTTTGGTTATCCCCACCTTAACCCGAACCTTTCATTTCAAACCCCTTGTTATTTACTTGAGTGAGGCCTTTTTGTGAAAATGCATACACATGCAAAATCTCGAAAGATGGGAACGACAAAGAAAGTTTTCCATTAGGCTAGTCCTTTAAGCTCGAAGCTAGCAAACTATGAGGGTGTTTATGATATCTTATTCTTGGATGGGTATTGGTGGGGGACTTGTGAGAAAAAGAAAGAGAGAATGGTTGAAACCAAAGAAAAATAAAAGAAAAAGGAAAGAAAAGAAAAATACTACTCTATGGAAATGTTAAGTACAAAAAAAGACTCTAAGTGTTTAAGACAAAAAGTTTAGTTCCCCTCCATAAGCTTAAAACCAAAAATAAAAATTTAGAAAGTAAAGAAAATGATCAAGGAGGATGAAAGAGGAAAAGAAAAGAAAGAGTCTAGAAAAGAAAACCCCCTAAGAGTTAGCAAAAAAAAAAAAAAAAAGAAGGTTTGGTTCTCAACCATTTGGTTTTTCTTAAAAGAAAGAAAGTATGTGAGATCATGGGTAGAACATAGAGTTCAAAAGACATAAGGATTTGGATAGAATGGAAACACTTCTTTGTATGCATCAATTGTTCCATTTCTCCCTTGCTTTTACATGATGTTTTGCATTACTATTCTTTGAGAGTAAGTCAATAAAATATATTGAAACCGCCTTATCTTTTGTATCATGAACCTTTTTCTTACCATGCCGATTGAACATGATTGATAGTTTCTAAGCAAGACCGCACCTAAACACCTAACTGAATGTTAAAGAATTGGTAGATAGGATGGCATGCAGAGGCTTAACCTTGAGTCTAGAGGCAAAAGATTGAAGTTGCGATAGATGTGAGAAGATTGATTGAGTAGAGATTCACTTATGCGATAAATTTGTATTATCTTGGGCCTTGATGTTGAATGCTTCGTTAATTCGTTTTGGCTTTGACTTCTCACTTTCAAACCTCTTCTTCGGGGTTGTTCTTACTTTTTTGCTTGAGGACAAGCAAATGACAAGTCCGGGGAAGTTGATGTGTTCATATTTTATTCCTCATTAGCATGCATTTCCCTTATTTTTTACACTTATTTATATCACTTAATGCACCTTTCTCTTCATATTAGGATCCATTTAGTTTAGGTTTAGTCTTAGAGTCCTAGGTCCATTATGTTGCATTTGCATTGCATTTTGAGTCTATTTCAGGTACTTTGGAGGCCTATGATCAAGGAGAATCATTTGGAGAAGGAAGGAGAACCAAGGGGGGCGAAAAGGAGCTAAACGCCACCTTATGTAAGCTGCATCGACCTGCCCAGCTCACCACGTCGATGCAACAGGTCGATGTGAGCTGCACCAGTCGAAAGATGGGCTGATGCTCACTGCATCGATGTGCCTGCACCAGTCGAAAGATGGGCTGATGCTCACTGCATCGATGTGCCCTCTCCACCACATCAATATGTCAGATCGATGCAGGCTGTACTTTCTGCACAAATCCGGGTTGACCCGGGTACATCTTTTTCATATAAATACTTTTAAGCACATTAGAACCCTAAGTTTTTCTGATTTTTCTTTATCCCTTGGGAAAAAACACAACCCTTTGGATCCTTGGATTTGGATGTTAAAGCTTCAATTTTTTATGTTTGATTAGTGAAGTTTTCTTTATCTTTTCTCTTAATCTTTCATTATGTCTTTCATTACTCATGTTTTGATGGTTTGTTTGAGCATGAGTGAGTAGTCTTTTAGTGGATTATGGGTGGAGTAGATTAGGATGTTTGATGTATGATTGGTGATGCTTAGGTCTAGATTTTCATGATTTCCATTGATTAGAGAGAACCCATTGCTAGGATTGAAGTAATTAATCAATTCTTAGATCAAGGTCTTTTCATGCCCGAAAGGTGTTTGTGAAAATGTCTAGGCCAACTCTAATTCATACTTTTCATATCCTAGCTAATCAACACTTGATGTTTAGGGTGATTAGTAGATTTTTATGGGCATATGTGATTAATGATCACTTCTCACTTCAATAAAGACCGAAATGATTGTCATTTTGGGTGATTAGTAGAATGGATTAGTACTATGTGAAAACGAGCTAATCTATATAATGGGATCCATGTCTTGGAAATGGTTATTTATATGGTCTTGCATCACTATTCATAGGTTAAACACTCTTGATCTATGATCTCTACCAAAAGTCCATGCTTTTATCATATTTGATCGTCTTTGTTTGTCCAGTTGACTTTTTGTTGACTTTCTTAATTTGCTTTCTTATTGCTTTCTTTCAAGTTTAAGTTACTTACGCATGTTTTCTTTTATGTTTATTGTTCTTGTTTGATAACCTTACTTGCTTATTGCATCATTTGATTAGGTTGTTAGTTGGTTACAAAACACACCATTTCAAATTGGCTTAGTTTCTATAGTATATTGCATTCTTATTGCCTTCGCATACTCCTTGTGGAAGAATGACCCTTAAATGCTACAATGACATGTGTCATGCACTTGTGGTTATCAAAGGTTAAAACTTATTAGTAGTTTAAATACCGCAATCAATCATTAGAGATATACTGTTCATTTTAATATTTTTAGAGTACCATTGAAAATGATTTTACTTTAAAAATAGAGTTTAGGCAAGAGTACCATTGGATATGCCTTAAATATACTCTAAAGCTAGAGTTTAGTCAAGAATATAATTTAGAATAAAACCTCAAAAATAAAGTTTAGTAACTATTAATATATCGCCGTTGACATGGAAAAGACGTCATATTTATCAACAAAAAGGTAAAAACAAAATTATTACATTTTCCTACACCCGACCCGAAACCACCATCTCACCATTAGTCTTAAAATGATATATTTATTAAATTCTTATACGGATCAATAAGACATTTTGGACATGTATGCGGAAAATTTGCGAAGGTAACGAAATCCTAAAACAACAGTAACGGATACCAATTTCTGCAAAGATTGCTGATGCTTGCAATGAGGAAGAATGAATATATAGTGCCATCACCTAGGTCAGATAATGCTCTCAGCCTTCCATGCACCTCACCACTATTCACACAAAAACAGTGAGATTAAATCTCTAACAAAATATAAACGGAGATCACGAATGATTAATCTACACACGGAAAATCAGTATAACTACACATATTATAATTAATCAAAAATGATTTATTAGGATTACCAAAATAAAAAAAACCTTTTAAGTGACAAGGTATGATGAAAGGATACGGTTTATTAAAAGTGGTTTATTTATATAGAAGTGAACAGTTGTATAAAATATACATATCACTATAACTATACGTCTATGTAAGTCATCATAATGCTACAAAGTACAAACGGAGTTTGTGACTATTTATTATACAAACTGTGAACCATCGATGACATATATAAGATATCTAATATTATGTAATAGGAATTAAGATAGTTAATGTAAATAATTCCAATTCATAACTACATATTGAGAAGATGTAAATTATATTTTTTGTTTAAATTCGTCTAAAATGTAAAATAGATCATATCATACATTGTGTAAGAATATTAAAAATTTAACAGCATTTTTAATTTCCGCAATTTCTATAGTGGAAATTATAAGACACTTATTTAAAAGAAAATATTTTAAAGTAACGAATTTCTGAAAAACAATTTCGAGGAAAAAATCACATTTATATTTGCTAAGATGTAAGATTTAGCGTTTAAAATCTAAAAAATAATAATAATAAAATTTGTACTAAAGTGTAAGAAATAATGTATAAAATAAGTGTAATGTAAAAAATGTGTTTAAAAGAAGTATTACATTCGAGGTCCAAAAGGTCCACCAGATTAAAAAAATATATTTTAAAGTACTTAAATATTACACCAGTATCTAGTGGGGGCGCCGTCTTTTTACGTCAACGTCATAATATTCTTTTTCTGATCTATATGTCTACCAAAGCATTCTCTGGAGTTTACAAGACATCTTCGACATGTATGCGGAAGATCTGCGAAAGTAACAAACCCTTAAAACAACAGTAACGAGGATAAAACGATGTTTATATTTGCTAAATATGTTCTAACTTGCAAAACATCTTATGACTTAGCGTTTAGAATCTTACTTACGGTAAAAAAAAATCTAATGGAAGAAAAAATCTAATAGCTAAGATTTTAAACTAATAATAGAATGTCAAATGATGGGTCTTTTCATATATATATATTTTTTAATTTTCTTAGGAAATTTATTTTTGTAAAATATGTAATAAACCTGGAAGAATCAACAGATAAACCATGTGGAAGTAGACATACAAGGAAACATATGACATTATGACTTGTGAAACAACATCGCGAAAAACTTGCGAGATATAGGTGAATGATGTGCTAACTCCTGAAGACAATAGTCATAAAACGTAACTTTATAAATATGTGTTTTGGACTACCAACTCCTGAAGACAATCTGAACGTAACCGGATAAAAAAATTCGGTGAGCTAGCACCACTCCTCAATAAATTTGCCACCACCAGAATATAAAGACGCTCGAATCCACCATAATGGCTCTCCCAAAACCAAAGAATAAAGGAAAATGATCTAAACAGATCCAAGGGGTGACAAATACATTCTAATTTCTTATACTCGTTTTCTGATTTTCATTGATCAACATGAGCCTCGTTATATAGAGAAAATACAATAAAACGTTCATAAAAGCTACTCCACGTGAAGAAGACATAAAAGAAATAAATTCAAACTAATATGCATTAAGGAGAGAGAAACAGACTGAAATAAATACAGTCTTGACTATGGACGAAAATAACTATTCTTTTGCTTGTTTGGGCCTGAAAATACACCAATAAGTTGTACTCCACGAAATTCAGCTCAAGAATTTGTTGTCCACATTTTAGTTACTAGGCTGGGCCAAAAACAACAAAGCTTGTTTGGGTAAGAAAATACTCCAATAAATTGTACTCCACGAAATTCAACTCAAAAATTTGTTGTCCACCTTTTTAGTTAGGCTGGGCCAAAAAATAACAAAGTGACAGCCAGTCCGTTCTACTTTTCAACACCTTGTGTTGTTTCCTTGTTTTGCATTTCTGCTCCCACATCAATAATGGCCCAAAACAATGTATACGTATAAAAACAAAAATTTGTGTCGTTGTTCATCGTCACCATGGGAGAATCTTTGTTTCACATGAATCTTATCGGAATCCAAACTCATAATTAATCATGGGGTGATTAGTTTGGAAATACGTTCCTTGTTGGATCAATTGCGAGTTCGGAAGTGTATGACGACTCTCTGAATCAAGATAGAGCATGTTGCAGACCTGCCAAACCTTTTCAAATGATACGGTAAACCTTTTTAAATGATACGACAAACCTACTCACAGACAACTTCGCACATCGCTAGTAGACCTTTGGCCGTTTATCGGTAGATCGGTGGGGTAGAATTTTGGTACTGGATAAGGGTACAACGGTAAAATCATTTAATTGATAAATTAAACAAGAAAATGAGAGAAGGATAGTGTTTGTATTATTGAAAAAAGTAGACCACTCCTAAAATATTTTCCATGAGGGGTACTCTCTTCACAATAATTTCTCATTTTAGACCACATGAGATAAATAGTTATATATGTAATAGAGGGTTCACACCTGAGTATTATGTTTGGTTATATCATGGGGAGGAAACTACTGATGGCGAGGACGAGGATTCAAATAATGGTTCGGATGGTGAAGCATAATTGTTTTGTTGTCTATTTCGAATGTATGACTATATATGGATTAAAATGTTTTAAAATAAAACATGTTCAATTGTTATTTTACAAGTTTCTCTTACATATATAATTTCAACTTTATCATTGACTTTATAAAAAAATTTGACTCAAAATCGATGCTACTTAGCGTCAATTTAGCATCTAATTAGAGTCAAAGTTGCCACTTGGACGCTAATTCGATGCTAATATTTTGTCGATTTAGCGTCATCAAATTGCAAAAAAGATTTGCATCGAATATAGCGTCGAAAAATGCAGTTAGGTGAAAATGTTTTTTAAATGGTGCACTTGTTTTTTTACGACGATTATATTCGATGCTAATTCGATATAAAATCGACGCAAAATATATCGATGCAAAATCGTTGCAAAATTTCAATGTAAATTCGTTGCTAAAATCTTTGAAATATCTTATATATAGCTCACAACACAATGAGTCAAAACACACAAAAAAACATACAACTAAAAAATTATTCTAAAAACTCTTTTTCTAGTCAAATTTTCTAAACAAAATTTCTTATGGGGACGACATATACGCATTACGAAGATGGATGTATAAACGTATAGATTCGAAAAGAGGAATGTCACAAGAGTTCATCAACGGACTTCAAACATTCATGGCTCAAGCAGGTTCTTAGCGCATGACTCAAGTGACCGGAGTGATGTGTGCCCGTGTCAGAAGTGTAAAAATGCGAGGACCCGTATCATGGGGAAGGATATGGGAATGAAACTGCAGATATTAGTAGTAGCAGTTACCAACTTGTAGATCATGGTTATTCGAATGAGCAATATGATTAGCATCATCATCAATTTGTAAATTATGAAGATGATGTCGGAGTAGAGCATAATAGGTTCGAGGACATGGTTTCTGATGCATTTTTTGGAGTTACATTAATTCCTGATGATGTTGTTGAGGAACCTAATGTAGATGCTAAAAAGTTTTACTATATCCTTGATTCTGCAAAATAACCAATCTATGAAGGATGTAGAGAAGGTCTCTCTAAATTGTCATTGGCATCTAGGATGATGACAATTAAGTCTGATCATAATGAATCCGAGAGTTTCATGCATGACTGGACAGTTCTTTTGAAAGAGTATTTGCCAGAGGGTAATCAGGCAGCTGAGTCTCATTATGACATATATAAGTTGGTCTCTAGTTTAGGATTGCCCTCTCAGATGATAGATGTTTGCATTGACAATTGCATGGTTTTTTGCAAAGATGATGAAAATCTGCAGGAATGTCAATTGCATGTCATCGTGGATTAGGTTCACGATCTGTGGGTCAACCTCATGCACCGTCTCCACCACCTATGACATATCCACCACATCCGCAACATGTTCCCGAGGAAGTCGATGATGAGGAACATGATCAACCGCCACCGCCAAACCCGCCTCTTATGATGCGGATTATGGAGCTTCTCCGGTAATCGGGACGGGAAATGCGGGTTGATAGATTGGATCTCCATAGGCCTCCAGGCTCTTATTGGTACAAAAATATTTATTTAACCCTTTTTAATATGTATTGATATCTAATAAAAAAAATATTATAGGTTTAACGTCAACAATCCAGTTGCTCGATCTGTCATTGAGACGATTAAGGCCCATTTAACGATGGCACATGCTAACTGGACGCAAACACCACAACAAATTTGAGACATTTGGTTCGAGCCATGGATGGTAAGTAATTTTATTAATTTTAATTGTTTTAAATTTTAGTAGTTATTACTTTATTTCTAATTACTAATATTATTTGTTTTTTCAGCAAAAATGGCATTGGGACGAGGTTTATACGCACACTATGAGAAAGGCGTTTGAGAAAAAGGCAAATATTCGTCTCAATGGAACTGTGGGCAATTGGAAGAAGACGTGGTATTTTGAAGGCGACGACGCAATGCCTCAAGGGATGGACCCCGATGTGTCGCGAGGTCTTGTACGATATTGGGAGGATCCACATTCCATAGTTATTTCGGTAAAGTGTTAGACGTCCCGGTTGACGTCGGGCGCCGAAGAAGACGGTCCTTCAAAACATTGTGTGGGCCAGTCATTGTATGCCGGTCTTCCATTTTAGATAGTACATTTTTCAAATTATTATTATTTTTTTAACTTATATATAATATATATATAACATATATATATATATATATATATATATATTATGTTTACTTAACAGGCAGACGGCTGTCCGCTTCCTCTGATCGTTGATGTGATGGTTAGGTCCCATCAACGCAAGGATGGAACATTTGTTATCGTTCTAGCGGAACAAACATTCAACAACTACCATGCACGGATAACGTAGCAGCAGACACAACTTTCTCCGGGTGGTAGTTCCGTTCAGTCCACATTGTCAGTTGAGGAACTGGACCAGATTTACGAGGAGGTAATTAAATATATATTTGGTTTCTAATCGAAATAACAAATATGACTTCTCTTTTAACATTTTCAATTTTACACAGGTTGCTCCGAAGAAAAAGGGACGACCGATGGGTGTCGGGTCCATCCACGAGGTCCCAGCGGCTTCTGCGACCGCTCCGCATATTTCTTCTCTTGGTTCTTCTACGCAGTTACGGACGCAGTTGACCACCGCCATTGCCAAGCTCAAGTGGTTCACAAGGGATCAACAGGATATGCGGGCGAACAACATTGTCATGAAGATCCAGCTCGCGAGTCCGACGGATCTTATGGACATCGTCGTTATGGAAAATCTGGTTTTAGCAGTGGCTCAACAACGCATCCAGCATGCTACGCCGCCTCCACCACCTACTTGCCCGACTGAGTTCGAATGGAATTCGAAGCAGCGATTCATGGAGACTTACCAGCCGTCGATCTCAGGGCGGATCACGTACCAAATTCCGGATCCGGATCCGGTCACTAGGCCCAATATTTGTATTTTTTAGACAATTTTAAATTTTCAATTTAAAATTCGGATTTATAATTTTTATTTATGAAATTTAATTTTTAATTAATTTTTAATTTTTTTAATTTGAATTCAGAATATATGTTTTGGAATAAACAATTCGATACTAAATCGATGCTAATTTAGCATCGATTGCTACACCTTGTCAACGCTAAATCGATGCTATATTAGCAACGATTTAGCATCGACATGTATGACTTGGCGATGCTAAATTGATGCTAATGTTGTATCGATTCAGCGTCGACGCTAATTTTCAGTCGATTTAGCGTCGAATTAGTAGCTTCAATTTAACATCGAATTAAAATAGATGCTAATATAGCGTCCATTTAGTGTCAAATTCGGATTTGCGTCGAAAGTGATTTCGATGCAAATTCAACGCATATGCCATATTAGCGTCGAATTAGCAACGAATATGGCAAACAAAAAAATCGATGTTTTTTTGTAGTGTGTATCTCCGGTGAAATTTCAGATCCAAGTTGTGATGTGTTCATATTTTACATATTTTAACTCCCAGTTCATCTTATTTCCATTTTACATTTGCATTACATTTAGGCATTTGTAGGTGCATTTGCATTCTTTTGGGTTTTCGTTAGGTCCGAGGATGGTGAATCAAAGAACGAGTTGATTTGGAGCTCATTTGTATTCTAAAGATGGGGAAATTCATAAAGTAAGTAAGGAGGCACAAGTTGATGAAATGGTGACCCAAAGATGAAGAAAGTAAGAAAAACCAGTGTCCATACCGAGGTCTTATACTTATCATCATGGCCTCGGTATGGAATGCTCGACGAATGCGAAAATGGAGCAAAAAACCAGTGACCATACCACCGACCCCTCATACCGATCGTACAAGAATTGGTACAACATTTTTCTCACATTTATCATGACCCAATCCGGATCCAAAACTGCTCAATCCGATACGAACCAAGACTTGTATAAATAAATTTTTTTAGCCTGAGAAAATGCAAATTTGATATTCTTTTTGCCTCTTCTAAATCTAAACCTTGTTCTATGTTTATTGTACTTAGATTTGAGAGAAATTCTTTACGAATAGCAAACTTTTATCTTAATTTTTTTTCTCAATCTTTTATTTACATAATGCTTAACTTTTATTCTCTTTTTGTTGTCTCTTTAGTCATGTGTGAGTGGTTTTGTCTTTGGGTTATGAGTTTAGTAGATTATGGGAGTTTAATGGGTGATTAATGATGATTAGGCTTAGTTCTTTATGATTCCTCAGTTTGATTTGTTTTTAATGCTAGTATTTGACTTTATCAATCAAATCTAGAACTTAGAGATTTCATTGCCCCAAAAGTATTTGATGAATTGTTTGAACCAAATCTGAAATGGTTTTTCTTCATAACCAATGAAAGTTTATGTTAGGAGGATTAGTGAACTAATTGGACTTGTTTGTTAATATTTATTGATTAACTAATTTACAAATGAAAATTTAGCTAAATTAGGTAGTTAATGAAGTGATTTACACCATGAAAATGGATTAGTCAAGTTCTTGTGATCCATGTTCTAGGATTTGTCTTAATGAATGTATTGCATCATAATTAGTCATCATACTCCCTTAGACTCATGACCCATTGCTTTTCCATTAAGACTCAATTATTTTCTTTGTCAGTTATTTTTTGCTTAGTCTTTTAATTGCTTTTCTTTTATCTTATTTATTTGCTTTGTTATTCCTTTTGTGTGTTTCTTTTGTGCATTTAGATAATCTAGTTCTTTAAAAATCCACAAAATTTATTTCTCCTTATCTTAATTAGACTCTTACAATCTAAGTGAGATCATTCAATCTTCTAGTGAATTCGATATCCAATTAGAGCAACAAGTGACACAACTGTGCACTTACGATTTTGTAATTCGGGTTTAAAACTCGAGACATCAAGTTGTCTTGATATCAAATTTTTCTTCTAAATCACTAGTACCTTGGTTTCTGGTTTTCTATGGAGTGTTATCGAAAAATCACTACCTTTCTTTACGGAAACCGCTACGGTTGTTTCACATGAAGGGACGCTTCCATACATTTTTTTTCATCTGAGCATATATATATAAAGGCCGAAAGACGAGAAAGGATAGAAAGTTACAAGGCTCACGGTCTACCACACTGGAGAATGAATTGAAACATGCCTAAACCAAAACAAGCAAACATAAATTCAACACAACCACAATGATAATCCAAACAAGAAATTTTCTATTGCGAATTAAATGTACCTCAACAATCTAAACCACAGGCTTCACGATTCGGTATAGCAAAAAACGACGGGAATAGCACTACTCAAGTACCACGTCATTAAGGAAACTACTAGAAATGACAAATCCCGAACTGGTCTGATAAGTATAGACAAAGAGCATAATACAACCAAACCAGATGAGCCACTATCATGAAAAAAGCAACACAGAACGGATCCTGCAAGGAAACTGCAGCAAAAGGTGAAGAATTAAAACCTGTAAATAAAGGTAAAGGCACCAAAAAACAGGTCAAACCAAGAACGCTTCCCTATGTTTAAATTTCTTTTATTATTTTTTTAATTTAATTAATTAATCAATACATATACTCGAATGTATGTATATGAGTATTTCAAAGACGAGATTTTAATTGATTTTACTCTGACACACAAACTTATACATACACGCTAGCTCTATATTAGATATACAAGTCGGCAATATAGAATTATTGAAAAATGTAAATTGATTTTTTTTGTTCCGACTAACAATTTTATTGATTTTAAATCGAAATAGTGCTTTGGTTATATTGCAAATTACCTAATAATAATTTATGCAAATTCTCAATAAAAAAAATGCTCGTGGTGAAATTTCGCCATACAAAGGGTTTTAATAGGCTTAATCAGGTCCATAAAATTAGTAATCAACTCGATTTTTGTAATCATAAATAGTAAGCCCAATATAGTTTTGCCCAATTCATTATATGTAAATATAATTTTGCCCCTTTTCTTCCAAGCATACATGTGGACAAACATGGACAAAAGTTGTAAGGCTTCATTCAAGATTTTGATTAACTACATATGTATCTCAATGTTAAAAGTATTCGGGGCCCTAATTATCATCTCTGCTTTTTTTTTTCAAAAATGTAAGAATATTATTCAATCGAAAACTTCTTTACAATGAATGATACTCTACATTAGAAAATAGATTTGACATAATGGAAGAAAGCTTCTAACTCCAACCGTGGATAACTTAGCGTATGTTCCTTAAGGAGCTTGAGAAGCAAACCATTCCATCAATCCGTCGTTGTAGGAATTAGCTCCGGAGAATCGAATGGAGCTGGGTCGATTTCGGGCAATCTTATCAGCCATTTTAACGAGTTGAGCAACCAATAGAGGCGTTTCTCCATGCTGTCGGTTGTTTCTCTCTGTCCATAAGAGATATACTACCGTTGAAACACATATCGAAGCAGAAAGAGCTTGAGTTTTCATAGATGTGGGTCGTGAAGCAGCCCCACAACCTCCTCCCAATCTGTGGAAAACTTATCCGATAGCAGCTTAGTCATTAGAAAACTCCAGACTTGAGTGGAGAATGGACATGAGAAGAAGATATGATTTCTAGTTTCCACTTGGTGTCCACAAAGAGCACAATCCATTCTCAATTCCAATAAGACATCTTATCTCTTGTCGATAATATATTATGCATAGCTAACCAAACTAGGAATGCATATTTCGGTGTTGCGTGCTTAAACCACACTCCTTGAGACCAATCACATCTCGGTTTGATAGGTCTTAACAGCTACCATGTACCTTTTGTAGAAAATCTTGTCGAATACTTATGGTCCGTCTGCTTTCATAGCACTCTATCCTCGCCAAGAAGTGGCTTTTGATACAGCATTCTTATCACTTCCTCTATACCATCTAGAACCTTCGATCGATGGTTCTGAAATCGATGCTTACTTAAGACCGACGCTACAGTTGCATCTCCTTGATTCCCAAATCGATAAATCCCCTCGGACCCATCTGATCGATTAGTCTTCCCCTCTGCGACCAATCATCAAATCAGAACGAAGTGTTTTTACCATTCCCAACCTCTACTCGGATAAAAGATTTTGCAATATCTCACTACAAGAAAACATACAGTTTTGCGAGGAGAATTTGCGACTACATAATGTGGTCGCAAATTTGTGAATCGTTTGCTACGATTTGGCGAAGGTGGTCGCAAATTTGTCGCAAAATTTGTTTGGAGAAAGTTCGCCGCAAATCAGTCGCAAATAGTTTCCAGTTTTCGACTAAGTTGCGACGAAAAGAGCTTTCGTAGCAAATCCGTTGCAAAATTGCAAGTGATTTGCGACGACAAGAATTTTCATAGTAAATCCATCGCAAAATTGCGAGTGATTTGCTACAAAATATATTTTTAGCATTTGCGACTAATTTCCGAGTATATTAGGCTGGTGGGTACACCACATTTTCAATGATTTATAACTGCTTTTTGCTACTAATATTATGGTCACAAATGGGTAGCAAAGTACAAGGAATGTCCTTTCCAATGTTCATAGCAAAATAGTGATAAATCTTGGTCGCAAATTCGTAGCTAAAATTACTGATCCTCTATAAATAGCAAGCAATGGGAGGAAACGACCATCATAACAACAACATCCCAAATCTACTCACAAAGAGATTTTATTCCGCAAAAACACTATATAAATCCAGTATTTTTTGTGGAGAGGTTGGTAATCGATCATGTCTTGGCATCATGAGATATACACGGTTCAGGTATGGATGTATGTGGGGGAGTATATACACACCAATTGAATTTGTCGAGGGTTTGTTAAGAGGGATGAAATTTCTGAGTAAAAACCACAAAAACAAGAACAGAGATCCAAAGATGGTGTTTTATTAAGCTGTTTAGAAAGATGTTCATATGAGAGCAAAATTACAGAGTTCTGCTATGTTAAATTGCGGATCCCCTTTTCAGATGGTGTACATGAGTATATATACAAGTTTAAGTCGGCTATGTCAAATCTAAAGAGATAAGAAAGATTTCCTAATTCTTCGGGATTTCGTTTTAGCAAAGCCTGCTACCGCCATGGGCTTTGATTCATGGGCTCGTTATCTCGGCCCACACGTTCATTTGTTCAACTCGGCCCAACTCGTTATTTTTAGGCTTTGGCTCGGATGGCAGTGGCTAAGCGGCTCGGGTGATACCATGGTTCACGGCTCGGGTGACACCATGGTTCACGGCTCGGGTGACACCATGGTTCATGGCTCGGGTGACAACATGGTTCACGGCTTGGATTACACCATGGTTCACGGCTCGGGTGACACCATGGTTCATGGTTCGGGTGACACGATGATTCACGTCTCGGGTGACACCCTGGTTTACCGTGCCGTACTATGGGTCATGACACCCGATCTGTTTGCTGTACCATGGATCGGGGTACACAACCCAGTTTCTTCACCATGGGTCATGACACCCAATCCGTTTGTTGTACCATGGATCGGGTACACGACCCAGTTTCTTCACCATGGGTCGTGATACCCGATCCGTTTGTTGTACCATGGATCGGGGTACAAGACCCAGTTTCTTCACCGTGGGTCGTAACACCCGATCCGTCTGTCGTGCCATGGATCAGACGACCCAGTTTCTTCACCGTGGGTCATGACACCCGATCCATTTGCTGTACCATGGATAAGGGTACACGACCCAGTTTCCTCACCGTGGGTCATGACACCCGATCCATTTCCTGTACCATGGATCGGGGTGCAAGACCCAGTTTCTTCACTGTGGATCGTGACACCCGATCCGTTTGCTGTGCCATAGATCGAGGTACACGATCCAGTTTCTTCACCATGGGTCGTGACACCCGATCCATTTTTTGTACCATGGATCGGGGTACACGACCTAGTTTCTTCACCGTGGATCCTGACACCCGATCCGTTTGTTGTACCATGGATCGGGGCACACGTCCCAGTTTCTTCACCATGGGTCGTGACACCCGATCCGTTTGTTGTACCATGGATCCGGATACACGACCCAGTTTCTTTACCGTGGGTAGTAACACCCGATCCGTCTGTCGTGCCATGGATCAGACGACCCAGTTTCTCCACCGTGGGTCATGACACCCGATCCATTTATTGTACCATGGATAAGGGTAGACGACCCAGTTTCCTCACCGTGGGTCATGACACCAGATCCATTTCCTGTACCATGGATCGGGGTGCACGACCCAGTTTCTTCACTGTGGATCGTGACACCCGATCCGTTTGCTGTGCCATAGATCGGGGTACACGATCCAGTTTCTTTACCATGGGTCGTGACACCCGATCCGTTTGTTGTACCATGGATCGGGGTACACGACCTAGTTTCTTCACAGTGGATCATGATACCCGATTCGTTTGTTGTACCATGGATCGGGCTACACGACCCAGTTTCTTCACCATGGGTCGTGACACCCGATCCGTTTGTTGTACCATTGATCGGGGTACACGACCCAGTTTCTTTACCGTGTGTCATAACACCCGATCCGTTTGCTGTACCATTGATCGGGGTACACGACCCGGTTTCTTCACCATGGGTCGTGACACCCGATCCATTTATTGTACCATGGATCGGGGTACACGTCCCAGTTTCTTCACCATGGGTCGTGACACCCGATCCGTTTGTTGTACCATGGATCTGGGTACACGACCCAGTTTGTTCACCGTGGGTCGTGACACCCGATCCGTCTGTCGTGCCATGGATCAGATGACCCAGTTTCTTCACCGTGGGTCATGACACCCGATCCATTTGTTGTACCATGGATAAGGGTAGACTAACCAGTTTCCTCACCGTGGGTCATGACACCAGATCCATTTCCTGTACCATGGATCGGGGTGCACGACCCAGTTTTTTCACTGTGGATCGTGACACCCGATCCGTTTGCTGTGCCATAGATCGGGGTACACGATCCAGTTTCTTCACCATGGGTCGTGACACCCGATCCGTTTGTTGTACCATGGATCGGGGTACACGACCTAGTTTCTTCACCGTGGGTCATGATACCCGATCCGTTTGTTGTACCATGGATCGGGCTACACGACCCAGTTTCTCTACCATGGGTCGTGACACCCGATCTGTTTGTTGTACCATTGATCGGGGTACACGACCCAGTTTCTTCACCATGGGTCGTGACACCCGATCCATTTGTTGTACTATGGATCGGGGTACATGACCCAGTTTCTTCACCATGGGTCGTGACACCCGATCCGTTTGTTGTACCATGGATCTGGGTACACGACCCAGTTTGTTCACCGTGGGTCGTGACACCCGATCCGTCTGTCGTGCCATGGATCGGGGTACACGACCCAGTTTCTTCACCGTAGGTCATGACACCCGATCCGTTTGTTGTACCATAGATCGGGGTGCATGACCCAGTTTCTTCATCGTGGGTCATGACACCCGATCCGTTTGATGTACCATTGATCGGGGTACACGACCCAGTTTCTTCACCGTGGGTCATGACATCCGATCCGTTTGCTATACCATGGATCGGGGTACACGACCAAGTTTCTTCACCATGGCTCGTGACACCCGATCCGTTTGCTGTGCCATGGATCGGGGTGCACGACCAAGTTTTTTCATCCTAGGTCGTGACACCCGATCCGTTTGCTATTAACTTCAAGTGGGTGAATATTGACCCCAACAGTTAGCCCCCCAGCTCGTCAGTTTTAATATTGAAAGTGTCGAGGTAAAGAGTGGTCTGAAGTTAACTCGTCCGAAACCGCTTCTCTTCGTGACACCGCTTTGTTTTTCTTCACTGTTACTCCGAACCATTTCTCTTCATGACACTGAGATTTTCTTCGCTGTCACCCCGAACCACCTCTCTTCGTGACACCGAGCTGTTTTTCGCTGTCACCCCAAACCACCTTTCTTCGTGACACCGAGCTGTTTTTTACTCACCCCGAACAACTTTTATATTAAGAGTTTGGATTCTGTTCGGGGCACTTTGGTAAGCTATCACCTTTATTGGGGAGTCCAAACGTTTCTGCTGATTCCCGAGGTATATGACGTCACCGTTTACCTATATAACTTGTGATGCCTCCCATTTTTTATCACTACTTCATTTCTTCGAAAACTTCTCCAAACAGGTAACCTCTCTCTTCTTTCTCTCTCTAATTGTTTTTTGCTTAAGTTAATTTATGCTCATGCCTCCGTTATTTCTTCCTCGCCGCCGAGCCATTCGAGTTTCCCGATCCGTCTTCAATCAGGTCTATCGTTATCCTTGAGTTTTCCGGCGGTTTATATGAAGATGTGGGTCTAATTTTAAATTTATTTTGAAGATCTTGACTTGTTCTTCGATTCCTATAAAGTCTCAATCCATTCTGATAAGCTGTTGATAACCCCGATGTGTTTTCTGACTCTTCAAAAACTTAGATCTTTTCTACTGAGCTTCTGAGGATCCCTACCTGTTTGTCTGCCTTCCAAAGACCCGATCTGTTTTCAAACAACGGATGTCTCAGTATCCGTGTTCGCGTCACCCGGTCCATATGCCAGATTGTTTGTCAGTCCAGACCAATCTTCATTTCCTGAGCCTTCATTTCCCCCGATCCAATCTTGGCTCAAAGTTGCAGCCGAGCAGATTCATCTGGCGCGAACTTCCTAGAGGATTTGGATGATTCAAATGGTTCGGGGGTAGGACCTTCTATCCTTGGTAGGAAAATGGTGCTCTCTGAATCTTCGAGAGCTGACAGTAATGCCGGGGCTCTTGTGGAATTTGTAATTCCCCACCTTCATGATTCTCCGTTTGACGAGATGGCGAACCCTTTTACGAACATCGTGGATTACGAGCCGGCAAAATTGAACCGGAAGATTGGTTTTACGATCCGGTTATGGCAAGACGAGAGTTAGAGCGTTTGATTGGATCCATCCAACGAGCCCCAAGAAAGAAGAAACCTAAAAAGTGACCCGATCCACCTGACTCAACTCTCTCTACCTTAGATTCCCTGGAAGCTCTTAGGAAGAGATTTAATATCTCGGAAGAAATCGAATTCGTTCTTCCATCCTCGACAGAGCGAGCCAGTAAACCTCCTCCCGATCACTTTACTCTTTATGAGAGTTTTTTCTATCGCTGCTTCTTATGGTTCCCGATCCCCGAAGCAATTCTGCGGTTTTTATGGATTCACAACCTTGCTATTTCCCAAATTAACGTTAGGGGAATCAGACATCTGGTTGGTATTCTAGTCCGATGCTACGAATGTGATGTCGAGGTTGGAGTCGAACATTTGAGAAGTCTTCTCGAATTCAGGCGTCGCAACAAAATAGAGCTGAAATACTACGTATCGGGTAAAGCCAAGATGAAGATCATAAAAGGATTTCCGAGCAAGGACGACAACTAGAAGAATTACTTCTTCTTCGTCCCCATCACCAAGGCATCGGTGGGATCAAGATGTCTTAGCTTAGTCAAGTCGAGCTGGGGAGAACTTGGTAGCCGACCCGTAGCTTGTGTTTAAGCTACGGCTCGATTTTCCTTTTTACTGTTTTTGTTGTAGGTTACTTATATTGTTTCCTTCTTTTGCAGCATGCCACTTTCAACTTTCGTTGCCATCTGATCTGTCTGTGATTCAGGATGAGCTTTCTACTCGAAAGTATTGTTGGACAAGAGATTTCAATCTCCAGCGAGTGAAAAAAACCCAGACAATTTTTGAAGGTCAATCTGTCGATCCATCATCTTCCTCTAACTCAGACGATATCATGGGAAGACCTACATTCAGAGACAGAGCCACAGCCAAGGCGAAAGCGGAAGCCGAAGCTAAAGAGACGGCAAAGCAAGCTGAAGCATTGGGTCGGCTTCGCCTCCCGAACCCCCAGGTTGATGCCACTCTTGTCCCCAAGTCGATCTCTTCTAACCATCCTCCCGAACCGAATCTCAGCTTGGCTCCTGAAGGGGGTTGTGTTAGGGCTTCAACCCGTAGAGTCACAGCTGGTGCACCACAAAGATAAAGGCAAGGGCAAAGCCAAGGAGAAAAGGGGAGCGAGCCAAAAATGCCAGTCATCGATAGATGACAAGGGCGATGGACCAACCGAGGCATCAAAGCGACAGCGACGCACTAAAATCCCTCGACTCATCCCCAAGGTGATTCCATTTTCTACCATTCCCCTTAATGTTGAAGGGGTTTATAACAATGCTGCCGCGTCCGCAGCTATCTTTTCCAAGATCACCTGTCCAGGTGATCAACTTCCTCCTCCCGACACCTTACTTAGGGATAAAGCTTACAATGAGGTGTCCCTTCGGGGCGTTAAGGTGTGTTTTCTACCTGTTTCTTATTCTTTTCACCATCGTTGCCCAAACCGTTTTGTTTGTCGTTATATTTGCTGAATTGCCTTTCTTATTTTTGTACAGTTCATATCCCATCTCAATAGGATGGTCCTCGAGTATGAATCCGACACTCGTAAAGACAGGGAGAGAGTGGAGGATGCCCGGAAAAGAGCCATTGAGCTAGACGAGAAGCACAAGGATGTCGAGGCAAGTCACGCTTCTGAACAGGAGAGAACCCTCAAGAAAATCAAGGCCTTTGAAGCCGAAGTAGAAGGGAACAAGAAGCACATCAAAGAGGCTGACGAACGGATCCTGAGATTGGAATCTGGCAGGGCGAAGCGGGATGCCCTCATTGCCAGCTTAACAAGGCAGCTGGAGGCGGCGAACAAGCTGCATGAGAGCAAGGTAGAGAAGGCTGTGCTTGAGACCAAGCGGGAGATGACGATAATGTTTGAGGACAAAATCTCCCGAGCCAGCAAACTTCTTGGCATGATTATCGACGAGCCGAAGGAAAATATGCTCAATCTAGCTCAGATCAAAGGCAACCTTCAGTTCATAGAGTTGCTCCAAAGCGATGAGCAGCCGTCACTTGACTCCGAGGCGAAGAGTCTGGATGAGCAAAAGGGGGATCTGGATGGAGCCCACGAGGTGTTTGCTACGCTCGTGGCCGAGGCAAGTGAAATTTTGAAGTTGTCTCCCGTTCGTTCTGACATTCTGAAGGAGCTCAATATAGACGAACCCATGGAGACGGCCGCTGTGAGTGTCAGCTTAAGAGACTTTTCTGGTTCGAACCAGGGAACACCGGGTTTGGCTGTGCTAGACTTGAAGAAGATGTCAGAGGATTCGACGTCTTCTAACTCAAGTGGCGGTAGCTTGAAGAAGGTACCCGAGCCGTCTCCTAAAAAAGTCATTGAAGACGCCGTAGTCGTGCCGAGCTGGAGAAAGTTATTGAAGACGCTGTCAACAAAGAGCATGAAAGAGGAGGGGAAACCGAGCACACTAGAGAGCTAGAGCAAGGGGAGGTTGAGCATCCCGAAGCTCTAGAATCCTTTGATCCTTTGTTTTTGTATAGTTTAAAACTCTTTTGGACGCCTGGATGGCTTTATCCACTTTGCAGTCTTTTGAAAAACTATTTGTTTTGCTTTGTTATCACTTGACCGCCTTGTGTTTGATAAATGTTTTTGCGAAGAAATGTCAAGTATGCTTCTTTTGTTTGGTAATGCGTTGCTTATATTGTTTTGATAAGATATAGTTGTTTAGATGAATGGATCTAAGTATGGGTTTGCATATTAGTTACGTTTGAGATGAATAATTCGGCTTACAGACATGTTACCATAAACTTCCCTGCTCTGAAATCGATCATAAGTTTTTATAATTTAGTTTGAACATTTCGGTTTATGAATACATTACCATAAATATTTTCGCTCCGACAATGGACATATGCTTGTATAGTTTAGGATGAACATCTCGGTTTACCGATACGTTACCGTAAATATATCCGCTCTAATAATGAACAAAATATTTGTATAGCGCGCTTTTAATCCTTAGACGGATGTGATAGTTTAGATCTGAGATGGATGCGAGAGTTCACTACTGTGGCCAAAAGTAATAAAGATGTGGCGAGATGCCCATTGTAGCTTAATTCGTTCAAATATGTTTATTTTGTCAAGACTTAGTGATCCTTGAAGGATGTTTAGGTAAAACTTTTCTTTGAAAGCTTTGCTTTTATAGATTGTAAAATTGATTACAAAGATGGGAGTATACGTACCCACTCCCCCCCCCTCCTTTTTGAAGGAGGGGGGCAACTGAACCCATCCGAGGATGAGCTACCTACGTACCCTTTGCAGGGATCAAGTTGCCCCGTAGTTCATATGAAATAACTTAGTGATAGTACTTCTTAAGATGCATTGCGTTCCATGATCTTGGAACAGGAACATTGGTCATGCTGGTGTGTTTGTAAAAGCCAGGTTTGATTACCTCTGTGATCCTGTAAGGTCCTTCCCAGTTTGCGCCCAGCTTTCCAGCATTTGTCTCTGCTGTGTTTTGGAAGACCTTCCGCAAAACAAGTTCTCCTTCGTAGAATCTTCATTCTCGAACGTTGGAGTTGTAGAATTTTGCTGCCACGTTCTGGTAGTTATGGATCCTGATCAATGCCTGATCCCGTCTTTCGTTGACCAAGTCCAACTCGTCAAGCATCAATAGGTGGTTGAGCCCTTCTTGCCCTGGTAGTAGTCGGCGGCGAATTCCTGGGAAATGTATCTCCGGTGGGATTACACACTCCATTCCATAAACGAGGGTGAATGGGGTTTTCCCCGTTGCTCGTCTTGGGGTGGTGCAGTGAGACCAGAGTACTCCTTCCAGTTCTTCAATCCAACATCCTTTTTTCTCATCGAGACGCTTCTTCAGACCATCGAAGAGTGTTTTCTTGATTACTTCCGCCTGTCCATTCCTTGCGGGTATCTTAGAGTAGACTTGCTGAGTCTGATTTTCTATTTCTCGCAGAAACCTTCGAAACGATCTGAAATGAACTGCGAGCCATTATCTGTCACGATCTCGTATGGCACTCAATGTCGACATATGATGTTCTTCCAGACAAAGGCCTCCACTTGCGCATCTTTAATGTTAGCATAGGAGTCGGCTTCGACCCATTTTGAAAAATAGTCTATCAAAACCAAAAGGAATCGCTTTTGCTTTGAGGGATGCAGCGGCCCGACGATGTCCATGGACCATCGCATGAATGGATATGGTGATGAGATTGATGAGAGAACTTCCGTTGGTTGGTGAATCATTGGCGCGTGGCGTTGACATTTCTCGCATTTGGTTGAAAACACCTTGCAGTCTTTGATCATCGTTGGCCAATAGTAGCCATGACGTTTGACTTTTATTGCTAGTGCTCTCCCTCCGGAGTGATTGCCACACGAATCGTTGTGAACTTCCTCCATAATTTTCCTTGCGTCCTTTCCTTCCATGCAGTTTAACAATGGTCCTGAGAATCTCTACTTAAAGATGTTTCCATCGAGTAAAACGTAACGAGCTGCCTGGGCTCGAAGCTTACGAGCTGCCCACTTTTCGATTGGTAAGACACCGTCGTATATGTATTCTCTGGTTGCGCTGAGTCACTCCTTTTCGCCGCCATATTCTGCTTCATCGTTGATCTCGTTTGCTTCTTTCTCGGGTTGTGGTTCGAGGACAGGATCGTTGCCGCTTCCGATGATTGGTGATTCTTCGAGAATGTCTTCTTCCATTGGGGCTATATTGGGCTCAGCGGATGGTTGGTTTGCCAGTTCTTACTTCATTTCATCTGTTTCTTCTTGACCAGTTGTGACTTCTGTTGCTTGTTTAGCCGCTTGTGAACGAGTTATGGCGTTTACTGTGTCGGGAAGATGGATGCTCGGGTGCTGGATGAATTTCACAGGGATAATTCTCTCTAAATCTGGATCGAAAGTTGATGCAAGGGCTGCAAGTGCATCAGCCGAAGTGTTCTCTCCTCGTGGGATGCGTGTTAGGATGAATTCTTTGAATCGCGCAGCTAATTCTTTGACGTTCTTTAGGTCAGCTTTCATTCGATCATCCTTTGTTGTATATTCACCGCTCAACTGATTTGCGACTAGTTGAGAATTGCAAAATACGTGAAGTTGCTCGATCTTTAGGCCACCAGCAACTTTCATCCCGGCAATCAGGGCTTCGTACTCCGCTTCATTGTTGGACGCGTGGAAACCAAGGCAGAATTTCTGTTCCAGCAGTTTGCCGGTTGAAGAGGTTAGTCGTATCCCTACTCCCGAACCATTTTTGGAAGATGAGCCATCAACGTGGAGTTTCCAGGGCTGGCTTTGTATTTCGTCGTCGATGCCTTCTTCAGGTAGTTCGATAAGGAAATTGGCCAAGACTTGGAATTTCGCGCATGTGCGTCCGCGATACTCAATGTCATATTCGCTCAGTTCTATTGCCCAATTTCCTAGCCTTCCTGACTGACTTGGGCTGTGCAGAACCTTATCGGGAAGGTACTCAGGACGACGATCAAGTGAGACTGGAAGTACGGCCTTAGCTTTCTTGCAGACATGACTATGGATAGTGCCAATTTTTCCATCTGCGAGTACCTCGTCTCGGCATCTGTAAGGGTTTTGCTAACGTAAAAGATTGGCTTCTGCTCCCCACGCTCGTCTCGAATCAACACGCCGCTTACTGCTGTGGCGGAGATCGCGGTGTACAGAAAAAGCGGCTCTCCTGTTACTGGTTTTGCGAGAACTGGAGGGGTAGCCAGGTAAGTTTTTAGTTGTTGAAAAGCCTCCTCGCACTTTTCGGTCCATTCGAACTTCTCTTTTCCACGCAACGTATCGTAGAAAGGCAGACAATTATCGGTGGATCGTGAGATGAATCTGTTAAGGGCAGCTACTCTCCCGGTAAGTCTTTGAACTTCCCTTTTTGTCTTTGGTGAATTCATATGGATGAGCATGTCGATTTGCTTAGGGTTCGCTTTAATGCCGCGGTGAATAAATAGGTATCCGAGGAATTCCCCCGATGTGACCGCGAATCTGGATTTCGTTGGATTTAAGTTCATGTTGTGAAAGTTCAGACGTGAAAAGCACTCCTCGGGGTGAGCTATGTGGTCCTGCTTTCTTAATGATTTCACCAGCATGTCGTCTATATAAACCTCCATTGTCCTTCCGAGTTGATCAGCGAACATCTTGTTTACCAGCCGCTGGTATGTTGCTCCGGCATTTTTTAGGCCGAATGGCATCACTTTGTAGCAGTATATTCCATGATCTGTTATGAAAGCGGTCTTTTCACGATCGTCGGAGTTCATCAGTATTTGGTTGTATCCAGAGAAGGCATCCATGAAAGATAGGAGTGTTCCCTGCCGTTGCTTCGACCAGGTGATCTATGTGTGGAAGAGGATCGTCATGTGGTCTGTCGATTCCGAGCATCTCCCTTTCCTCAAATGATATCACGTCGTTTGAAAACTTTGATGGTTTAGACCAGTTGATGCTAACGTCCGCCCTTCGCTGGAATGCTTTCATTGATAAGACGGTGTCCGAGAAGTAATGAGAGCCTCCCATTATCATACGTATTCTCCTTCTTGATCCGGGAGGTGGCACCTCGTCATCCCGTCGATCACGCTTGGAATGATCTTCCTTTGTCTGGTCGGATTTGTGTGCGTTCACATCCATCTCGAATTCCTTAAGGCCGATGATCCCTCCCAGTTCGCCTTCTGCTAATTTTTTAGCAAGTTTCAAACCTAGGATTCAGCAGTTTGCAGTGGAATGCCCTAGATAGTTATGAGCTCCTCGGAAGCCACCCTCGTGCTACACGTAGCCAGAATTTTGGCTATGCCTCTTCGCGTTAGAAGGGGTTGAAACTTGGGGAGAGTGGTTCACTGTCTTTGCCTTCCCATACTTCTCGGTTAGGATTTTCATCTCTTCTTCTTCGGTGATGAAGTTTGCAGCTCGATGCATTACATCATGTATTGTTGTGGGGGCATTCAGTGCGATTTCTTTGCGAAAATCGGAGTTGAACCAGAGTGCTCGCTTCAGGGCCAGTAAGGCTGCTTTGTCGCTCATGCCCTCTACTTTGGACGTAACAGCTTTGAATCTTCCGATGAAACTCTGGAGTATTTCATTCTGCCCCTGAGCTAGGGTCCACAGGTCGGCGTCAGACATTCCAGGATCCATGAATATGGAGCCTGGAAAACCACTGGAGCGCAGGACCCTTGAGATGCTCCACGAAGAGAAGGCATTGTCCAGTGTCTCTTTCATTTTCTTTAAAGTTAGAGCGTCCCATGGCAATAGTGAAAGCTGTTAGATGCTCTTTTGGGTTGGTTTTTCCTTCGTAGATCGGAACTTTCATCTTTCCAGGATATGGAATTCTTGTGTTGGTAATCCGTGCTGTGAACGGGGTGTTCTGTACTTCCTCCAGTACATGATCTATCTCTGGCACTTTACTAGTTGCTTTGTGCATCATGGATCGGACGGCTTTTATGTCGGCAGATGCTCGGTCCATATCTGCTCGCATGATAGCCATCTCTTCTTTCTGGGCTCGAACTCCTGCTCTTCGCTCTTCGTTGACCAGTGCTTGCTCGGCCCAGAGGATGTTCTCTTCTTCCTCGGTTAGCTCTTGATCTCCTTCTGGGATGGCCTCGTATCTTTCAGTTCGGGTCCGATCAGCTGCTAGGGATTCGGGGTCATCGCAGCTCTCCGTGTTACTCTCCATTCGATTCTCTTTCTCCAGATTGATAATTGGGGCCGCCTCCTCATCCGTCGGTGCGTCGCTTGCTCCTTGCATCTTGGAAGCCAGGTTTCCTAAGCTTTGATGGAGTGACGGCAGTCTTTCGCGGGTTCCCAGCGGGTTGAACGGGGTTGAAAAATCTAGCACTGTTGGGTTGAGGCGTCTTCCGATTCGTCTTGCTGGATCCAGACCAGAGCCTATCCCATGAGTTCGACTCGCCGTCGCCAAGGCCTTCAAATCGCCTGTCACCGTGCTGTTCAGCTTGTCATGTTCCTCCGCCTTCTTGAGCAGCATTTCCAGCATGATCTTGATCTCCGTTAGTGTTGTTGAAGCCTCCCCAGCGTTCTCCGATTGGTTCATCTGATCCTCCACGCCGGTGTTCCAAACATTAGTAGCGTCCTGCTCTCCGTCATTGGTCATCGTCTTTGAATCAGTTTTGCGGTGGTTCTTTTGAGTAAGAAAATTTCAAGCCCCCTCCTTCTAGCGCAAAATTGTGGGGGTGTAAATCTACACCAATTGAATTTGTCGAGGGTTTGTTAAGAGGGATAAAATTTCTGAGTAAAAACCACGAAAACACGAACAGAGATCCAAAGATGGTGTATTATTAAGCTGTTTAGAAAGCTGTTCGTATGAGAGCAAAAGTACAGAGTTCTGCTAGATTAAATTGCGGATCCCCTTTTCTGAGGGTGTACATGAGTATATATACAAGTTTAAGTCGGTTAGGTCAATATCTAAAGAGATAAGGAAGATTTCCTAATTATTCGGGATTTCGTTTTAGCAAAGCCTGCTACCACCATGGGCTTTGATTCATGGGCTCGTTATCTCGGCCCACACGTTCATTTGTTCAGCTCGGCCCAACTCCTTATCTTTAGGCTTTGGCTCGGAAAGTAGTGGCTAAGCAGCTCGGGTGATAACATGGTTCACGGCTCGGGTGACACCATGGTCACAGCTCGGGTGACCATGGTTCACAGCTCAGGTGACACCATGGTTCACGGCTCAGGTGACACCATGGTTCACGGCTCGGGTAACACCATGGTTCACGGTTTGGGTGACACCATGGTTCACGGTTCGGGTGACACCATGGTTCACAGTTCGGGTGACACCATGGTTCACGGTTCGGGTGACACCATGGTTCACGGTTCAGGTGACACAATGGTTTACAGATCGGGTGACACCATGGTTCACGGTTCGGGTGACACCATGGTTCACGGCTCGGGTGAAACCATGATTCACGGTGCCGTACTATAGGTCATGATACCCGATCCGTTTGATGTACCATGGATCGGGGTACATGACCCATTTTCTTCACCATGGGTCGTGACACCCGATCCGTTGCTGTACCATGGACCGGGGTACACGACCAATTTCTTCACTGTGGGTCGTGATACCCGATCCGTCTGTCGTGCCATGGATCGGGGTACACAACCTAGTTTCTTCACCGTGGGTCATAACACCCGATCCGTTTGATGTACCATGGATCGGGGTACACGATCCATTTTTCTCACTGTGGGTCATGACACCCGATCCATTTGATGTACCATGGATCGGGGTGCACGACCCAGTTTCTTCACAGTGGGTCATGACATCCGATCCGTTTGTCGTACCATTGATCGGGGTACATGACCTAGTTTCTTCACTGTGGATCATGACACCCGATCCATTTGCTATACCATGGATCGGTTTACAGGACCCAGTTTCTTCACCATGGGTCGTGACACCCGATCCGTTTGCTGTGCCATGGATCGGGGTGCACGACCCAGTTTCTTCATCATGGGTCATGACACCCGATCCGTTTGCTATTAACTTTAAGTGGGTGAATATTGACCCCAACAATGTACAACCGCTGAGATTCAGATACCGGTGAAGTGACGAGAGAATTTAGAGATGGTCTTGATCATTTTTTGATCCAGGCGACAAATCATTCATTCGCGCGAGACAACGGTAACAAGATTTTATGTCCTCGTGTTAAATGCGAGAACATTGAGCATCATGTTCCAAACACTGTTTGGAAGCATTTATATACGAGGGAGGTTTTACCTAACTACTATGTTTGGTTTTCGCACGGGGAAGATTTAATTGTTAATGTTCCAGGTAGTTCAACTATGAGTTATCATGGCAATCAAGATGGCGCTAGTAATTTTGATAATATCTATGATCAGCATGCTCATCATCAAGATTATAATGAATTGTTAACAACTTGAAGTCACATGCGAGGAGTCTGATGGTCAAGCGGAGACAGACGAGTTTGATGAAGAGGACGAAGTTGAGGATGACGATGAAGACGACAAAAATGGACAAACTTACGTTTTCGATCCTGATAATGATGAGTAACTTTACGTATCTTGTGTTTTAGTCATCGTTTGTAGGAATTATGTATCGTGTGTTCTTTTTTTCAAATAAACTAAGCACAAATTGCGACTAGTTTGCGTCATCTACTCGCAAAATATACAATTTTCGACAAGTTTGCGACTATATGACACAAACTAGTCGCAATTTGTACTTAGTTTATTTCCACGCACTCAGGTTCTTGCTGTGGTATAATACGATATTTTGTTCAGATTTCTATATTACTTAGGCCATTTAGGTAAGTATTCATATTTAAAACTCGTTTGCTTTTATATTAATATTATAGGCCAATGGGATAATACGATATTTTCTTCAGATTTCAATATTACTTAAACCCTATGTGTAAGCCCTAAACCAATAAATCCTTTTTGCGACTTGTTTGCTTCGACGAGTCGCAAACAAGTCGCAAAAATATAAGAATTGCGAGGACTTTGCGACTAGACGAAGCAAATTAGTCGCAAATTGTAATAGCATAATTCGATGCACTTCCGTTTCTTGCTCCGTGCAGTGGAATAAATCAATGCACTTAAGACATTTGGGTAAATGTTCATATTTTGTTCACACCGTGCGTTGTCGATATATTAATTTTTCGGACAACATCTACATTTTGGTTGAACCTATAAAAATTAATTATGTAAGTATATACTTCATGCATGATGAATTGATCACTTTTAGTATGATTGTCGAATCAGTTATATAATTGCCCGAAACCATAAATCTAAAACCCTAATGTATAATTATAGCATGTTTATATGTATGAATTATGAGTTAACCCTAAACCCTAAACCCTTTTTGCTTCTTGTTTGATTCGGTTAGTCACAAATGACTCACAAAAATTAGGCCACATTTACGAGGCATTTGCGACGCCACGTGGCAAAGGCGTGGCAAATCTTGGCCGAAAAACAAAAATTCACTTTTTTAGTTTACCGCGTGTTGAAAATTTGACCAGATTTGCGACGCATGTGCAAGGGCGGACCCACTTACATGGGTGTGGGGTCAGCTGACACCTCTTTAATTTATTTTTTTTTATATAGTGTGAATTTATTGATTTTCAGCTCAACTTATTTTTTTGAACCCATAAAATAAAAAATTCTCTAGCCTATTTTGTGTTGAACCCATAAACTGGAATTTTTTTACAACATTTCCGTGACCCACTTTGAAAAAGCCCTTTTTTTTTTAAATAAAAATAGAAAGAAAAGAAAGCCCAATTTTTTTCCAACAAACCTAACCTATTACTCGAATATGACTGGGTTTGACTGCCTCTTCAACTTCTCTTCTCCATCTTCATCCAAGTAAGTCCAAATTTTAGATTAAAAATTCGTTTCTTTAATATTTTTAAAAAAAAAACCATTTAACTATATATAGATATATTTGCTTTATCAAAATTAGTATGTATATTTGTCGATTACTATGAAATTTTTGGTTTTAAATAACATCAATTTTTATGTTCAGTTCATCATTTTAAATTATGATCAAGGTGAATTCACACAAGAGAATAAGATTTCAATTACAAACTAGTTTTGATGTGGATCATGTGACCGACGTAGTTGGTTTTGCTTTACCGAATTGGTTTTTCTGTGCAGCTTAAATTGTTAGAACTCAGTAACTTCAATTATTAGAATAATGATAACAAATGATTTGTAGCTTAAATTATTAGAATTCTGTACACTTTTCTCCAACTTTTAAAACTCACGTTTAATATATTTGTACTAAAATACTTAATATCTTTGTTGTTTCTATTTCAGACGAAGCAATGGAAAGGTTTTTGAAAAGAAAAGAGCCATCCTCATCTTGCAGTAATTTAGATGAGTTACCATGGGATCCTGCTGATCGAAAAAGAATAACAAATTATCATCCTAATCAAAGAGATGAGGTGATTCCCAAATACTTGGTTAGAGGTCCTTCCCAACCCAAAAGTCATAATTTTGAACAAAACCCGATAGGAGGCGTATTGAGGCGATTTAACCCGGCTTGGTTTGATATGTTTCATGACTGGTTAGAGTATAGTGTGAAGAAAGAAGTAGCTTTTTTGTGTTGTTACTTGTTCACGGATAATGTTGGTAAGGGCGGAAGAAATGATACATGGAACACTGAAGGGTTCTCTAGCTGGAAATAAGTTAGAAAGAATTTCAAACCATGCGATAGGTGTTTTTCATAAAAATGCAGTCATAAAGTGTAAAAACTTGATGAACCAAGGTCAGTTTATCAAGCATGCTTTGCAGAAACAAGATGATATTACGAAGAATGAGTATCGAGTTCGGTTAAATGCTTCAATTGATGCTTCCAGATACTTATTGCGACAAGGGTTACCTTTTCACGGTCATGATGAGTCAGAAAAATCCTCTAATAAAGGAAATTTTGTGGAGCTCTTGAAATACACTGCTGAAAAAAACGAAGTTGTGTGTAAGGTTGTTTTAGAAAATGCTCCTGGGAATAATCAAATGATGTCTTCAAAGATTCAAAAAGATATAGTGAATTGTTTTGCAGAAGAACTAGTCAAATCTGTTATTGGAGATATTGATCATGATGTTTTCGGTTTATTGGTGGATGAGTCGGCGGATGTTTCTGATAAATAACAAATGGCGGTAGTGTTTCGCTTTGTCGATAAAAGTGGGATGGTCAAAGAAAGATTCATGAGTATTACACATGTGAGCGATACATCTTCAGCAAGTTTGAAAGCTGCTATTGATTCTTTCTTTGCAAAATATGGGCTGAGCATTAAAAAGGTGAGAGGACAAGGTTATGATGGAGCAAGTAATATGAGGGGTGAGTTTAATGGGCTAAGATCATTAATTTCGAAAGAAACATCATCAGCATATTATGTCCATTGTTTTGCTCACCAACTTCAATTGGTTGTTGTGGCAGTTACAAAAATAAATATTTTGATGTTGGAGATTTTTTGATATGATTTCTCTATTGCTGAATGTGGTGGGAGCTTCATGCAAAAGAAAAGATATGATCCGAGATAGTTATAGAAAAAAGATCGAGGAAGGAATTAATAATGGTGAAATCAGTACTCGAACAGGGTTGAATCAAGAGGTTTCTCTTCAAAGAACAGGGAATACCCGTTGTAATTCTCACTATAAAACTCTAGTGCGTTTGATTGAGTTGTTTTCTTGTATCATCGAGGTGCTCGAGTTCATTCAGAATGAAGGCGTAGATGACTTGAAAAGATGTCAAGCATATGGTCTCCTCAAGTATTTTCATAGCTTTGATTTTGTGTTTTATTTGCAAATGATGATACACCTTTTAGGGCTCACGGAGAACTTGTCCATGGCGCTACAAAGAAGAGATCAAGATATTTTGAATGCTATGTCATTGGTGAAATCAACTAAGAGACAACTTCAGAAGTTAGGGATGATGGATGGAATTCTCTCTTGACTAAAGTTTCTTCTTTTTGTGAGAAACATGATATTGAAAAAGTTGAGATGGAGACAGATTTTGTTGACTCAAGGAGACCAAGAAAAAAAACAAGAGTATCAAATATGCATCACTACAAGGTTAATTGCTTATATGTTGTTTTGGATTTACAGCTTGAGGAGTTCAACGATCGCTTTAATGAGGTGAACACTGAATTGCTTATTTGTGCTGCTTCTTTATCTCCTATTGATTCGTTCTCTAAGTTTGACCACTCAAAGTTGATGAGGTTATCTAAGTTATATCCAGACGATTTTACTTATGGATAGTGCATATCTCTTGAACAAGAATTAGATATCTACATTGACAATGTTCAAAATGATGAAAGATTTACTCATTTGAAGAATCTTGGAGAACTTGCTCGTATGTTGGTGGAAACTCGGAAACATATGTCACATCCTTTGGTGTATAGACTTTTGAAGTTGGTTTTGATTTTGCATGTTGCTACTGCAACTGTTGAGAGATGTTTTTCAGCAATGAAGATCGTGAAGACACATCGACGCAATCGGATGGGAGATCAATTTTTGAATGACTGTTTAATTTGTTTTGTCGAGAAAGATGTATTCGAGACTATTACAAATGAAACTGTGATGAAAAGATTTAAATTATAAAACTATTTTTTAGTTATGATTTGACCCCAATAAAAAAAATTCTGGGTCCGCCACGTGGCGTCGCAAATGCCTCGCAAATCTTAGCGGTAAAACAAAAAAATTCACTTTTTTTGTTTGCCGCGTGTTAAATTTTTGACCGAATTTGCGAGGCATTTGCGACCCCACGTGACAAACGAGTCTCAAATCGTGGCGGTAAATACGATTTGGTGAAAATACGGTGCGATTTGCGACGCGATTGCGACTCATTTACGACCCACTATGATTCTATACAAGGCACCCTCTCTCTCTCTCTCTCTCTCTCTCTCTCTCTCTCTCTCTCTCTCTCTCTCTCTCTCTCTCTCTCTCTCTCTCTCTCTCAATCAAGGTAATTCCGATTTTTTTTTTAATTTTTAATTTTTGCTTTAGAAGGGTTAGGATTAGATTTAGGTATGAAATAAATTGGTGTAGTTTTGAGATATTTAAGTGGATATTTGTGGTAGCGTGAATCCACACCAAATGAATTTGTCGAAGGTTTGTTAAGAGTGATGAAATTTCTGAGCAAAAACCACTCAAAACACAAATAGAGATCCAAAGATGGTCATTTATTAAGCTGTTTAGAAAGCTTTTTTGTATGAGAGCAAAAGTACAGAGTTTTGCTAGGTTAAATTGTGGACTCCTTTTCCAAAGGGTTTACATGAGTATATATACAAGTTTAAGTCGGCTAAGTTAATGGCTAAAGAGATAAGGAAGATTTTCTAATTCCTCGGGATTTCCTTTTAGCAAAGCGTGCCACTGCCATGGACTTTGATTCATGGGCTTTAACCTTGTCATATCTCTTTTGTGGGCTTGAATCCGTGGGCTCGTTGTCTCTACCCAACCTCCTGTCGTTGAACCTTGGCTTGAGTGAGACCATGGTTCACGGCTCGGATGACACCATGGTTCACGGCTCGGGTGACACCATGGTTTACGGCTCGGGTGACACCATGGTTCACGGCTCGGGTGACACCATGGTTCAGGGCTCGGGTGACACCATGGTTCACGGCTCAGGTGACACCATGGTTCACGGCTCAAGTGACACCACGGTTTATGGCTCGGGTGACACCATGGTTCAACACCATCGTTCGCGGCTCAGGTGGCGTCCTGGTTCACGGCTTATTGTCCAAACGGTTCGGCGCCAATGGTTATGTCTTTGTCTTTAACCCCGATCCGTCTTATATTTGACTAAGGTCACGGTATCTAAACCAACTCATCAACGCACGGTTAGAGGGACACCCGATCCAACTCTTCTACGCACAGTTAGGGTGACACCCGATCCGTTTTTTCTTATGCACAGTTAGGGGGACACCCGATCTGTTTCTTCTTATGCACGGTTAGAGGGACACCCGATCCATATCTTCTTATACACGGTTAGGAGGACACCCGATCCATTTCTTCTTATGCACGGTTAGGGGGACACCCGATCCGTTTGCTGCACCATGGATCGGGGTACACGACCCAGCTTCTTCACTGTGGGTGGTGACCCCCGATCCGTTTTTTTTAATTGGATCGGGGTACACGACCCAACTTCTTTGTCGTGGGTCGTGACACGCGATCCGTTTACCGCACCATGGATCGGGGAACATGACCCAACTTCTTCACTGTGGGTCGTGACCCCCGATCTGTTCGATGTCCCATGGATCGGGGTACACGACCCAACTTCTTTGTCGTGGGTCGTGACACCCGATCCATTTGCTGTCCCACGGATCGGGGTACACGACCCAACTTCGTCATTGTGGGTCGTGACACCCGTCCGTTTGCTGCACCGTGGATCGGGGTACACGACCCACTTCTTCACCGTGGGTCGTGACACTCGATCCGTTTGCTGCACCATGGATCGGGGTACATGACCCAGCATCTTCACCGTGGGTCGTAACCCACGATCTGTTTGCTGTTAACTTCAAAAAGAGAGATATTTACCCCAACAGTTAGTCCCCCAGCTCGTCAGTTTTAATATTGAAAGTGTCGAGGTAAATTACAGTTTGAAGTTAACTCGCCCCGAACCATCTTTCACTGTGATCCCGAACTGTTTTCTAACCGTCGCCCCGAGCCATTATTTAAGCCAGAGCTTGGATTCTGTTCGGGGGATTTTGGAATCTATTACCTTTATCGGTTAGTGTAAATGCTTCCACCGATTCCCGAGGTATGTGACGTCACCTTTTACTTATATAAACCATCTTGCCCCTTGACACCCCCCTTTGCCACCGAACCATTTGAGTTTTCCGATCCATCTTCAACAACTCTGCCGCTGTTCTTCGAGTTTCCGGTGACTTATTCGAAGATTTGGATCCGGCTGTCAGTTTACTTAGAAGATCTTGATTCGTTCTTCGATCCTTAGAGGTTTCGATCTGTTCTGATAAACCGTCGAAAACCCCAATCTGTTTATCTAAATTTTCAAAAACCTAGATCCTTCCTTCCGTGCGATTAGGGATCCCGATCTATTTATCTCTTTTCCATAGACCCCGATCTGTTTTCAAGCACAACGGATGTCTCAGCTGTCGGCGCCGGTGTCACCCGATCCGTATGCCAGATTGTTTGTCAGTCCAGATCAATCTTCATTTCCTGAACCTTCTTTTTCCCCCGATCCGAGCCTTGCTCAAAGTTGCAGCCGAGCAGATTTGTCTGGCACGAACATTCTAGATGATTTGGATGATTCTATTGATTCGGGGGTAGGGCCTTCTGTCCTTTGTAGAAAAATGGTGCTCTCCGAATCCTCGAGAGCCGACAGTAATGCTGAGATCCCTCAACTTCACGATTCTCCGTTTGACAAGGCGGTGAATCCTTTTGCTATCGCAGTGGATCCTGAGCTGGCAAAAATTAAACCCGAGGATTGGCTTTACGACCCGGTTGTGGCCAGATAATAGTTAGAACGTCTGATTGGACCTATTCAACGAGCACCAAGAAGAAAGAAACCTAAAAGGCGACCCGATCCACCTGGCTCTACTCTTTCTACCTTAGATTGAATTTGTCCTTCCCTCTTCGATTATCGCTGCTTACTATGGCTCCCGATCCCCGAAGTGATCTTGCGATTTTTATGGAATCACAACCTGGCTATTCCCCAGATCAATTGCAGAGGAATCAGACATCTGGTCGGTATCCTTGTCAGAAGTTACGAATGTGATGTTGAGGTTGGGGTCGAACACTTGAAAAGTTTTCTCGAATTCAGACGTCGCAATAAAAGAGAGTTGAAGTACTATGTATCGGGTAAAGCCAAAAGGAATATCATAAAAGGATTCCCGACCAAAGATGACAACTGGGAGAACTACTTCTTCTTCGTTCCTATCACCGAGGCGTTTGTTGGATCGAGATGCCTTAGCTTAATCCAAACGAACTGGGGAGAACTTGGTAGCCGACCTGTGGCTTATTTTTGGGCTACAGCTCGGTTTCCTTTTTCATTATTCTCATTTTAGGTTTACTTATTGTTTTCTTCTTTTGCAGCGCGTCACTTTTAACTTTCATTGCCTCCCGATCTGTCCGCGATTCACGAAGCACTTTCATCTATAAAGTATAATTGGAGAAAAGATTTCCATCTCCAACGAGTGAAGAGAGCCCGAGCACTTTTTGAAGGTCAATCTGTTGGTCCATCATCTTCTTCCAACTCAGACGATACCATGGGAAGACCAACCTTTAGAGATAGAGTCGCAGCCAAGGCAAAAGCGGAAGCCAAAACCAAAGAGACGGCAAAGAAGGCCAAAGCGTTGGGTCATCTTTGCCTCCCGAACCCCCAGGTCAATATCGCTTTTAACCCCAATCCAGTTTCCTCTCATAATGAACCCGAACAGATTTCTCGCCCTGAGGCTTCTCAAGGAGTCATATTAGGCCTTCGCCCTGCCGGCTCCCAAATAGTGCTGCATAAAGACAAGGGCAAGGGGAAGGCCAAGGAGAAGAAAGCCCCAAGCAGAAAATGACAGTCATCAGTAGATGACAAGGACGAGGGGGCGTCGAAGCGACTACGATGCGCTGAAACAGCTCGAACTATCCCCAAAGCAATTCCTCTCTCCACCATTCCCCTAAATGTTGAAGGGGTTTACAATGATGCCTCAACGTCTACGGCTATCTTCTCGAAGATTTCATGTCCAGGTGATCGTTTTTTGCCATTCGACACCTTGCTTAGGAACAAGGCCTACAGCAAGATATCTCTTCGGGGCGTCAAGGTATATGTAATGTTATTTGTTTCGTCTTGCGACCCGAACCATTTAAGCTTGGGTAATAACATTATTCTGTTTATCTTGTAGTTCATCTCCCATCTTAATAGGATGGTCATTGGGTACGAGTTCGACGCCCATAAGGACCGGGAGAGGATCGAAGATGCTAGGCAGAAAACCATTGAGCTGGATGGGAAGCTCAAATAAGCCAAGGCAAACCATGCCACTGAACGAGAGAGAGCTGCTAAGAGGATCGAGGACCTTGACGCTGACGCAGAAGGGCAAAGGAAGCACATTAAGGAAGCCGATGAGTGGATCATGCGGCTAGAATCCGGAAAAGTAAGGCGGGATGCTCACATAGCTAGCTTGACGAGGCAGCTAGAAGCAGTTAATGAGCTCCACGAGAGCAAGGTTGAGTAAGCCGTTCTTGAGGCCAAGCACGAGATGTTGTTGTCGTTTGAAGGCAAAGTCTCTCGAGCGGCGAAACTGCTTGGCGAAATCGATGGTGAGCCGAAGGAGAATATGCTCGACCTAACTCATATTGAGGGCAACCTCCAATTCATAGGATTGCTTCAAAGCGCCGAGTCACCGTCTCTCGATCTCGAGGTGAAGAACTTGGCTGAACAGAAATAGGAGTTGGAAGGGGCCCACGAGGCGTTTGCTAAGCTTGTGGTCGAGGTGATAAAGACCCTGAGGTTATCTCATGTGCCTTCCGACCACCTGAAGGAGCTCAATGATGGTGAACCTATGGAAATGGCCGCTGTGAGTATAGGCGTTCAAGATTTCTCTGGTTCGAATAGGGGAACACCAGGCGTTGCTGAGTTAAGCTCGAAGAGGGTTTCAGAGGATCGAATTCCCGAACCATCTTCTGAGAAATATCATGAAGTTACTCTCGAGGAGGCTGCCAAAAAGTGTGTCGAGACGGTATCCCAGATAGGCGAAGTGCCGGGAGAAGAGATACTCGACCGTCCAGCAGAGTTAGAGCAGAGGGTGGTCACGAACCCCGAGATGATGGAGGATTACGATCCTCTTTTCTTTGTGTAACTTAACTCATTTTTCCCCTCTTTTTTTTTGTTTAGCGCCTGGCGGCTTTATCCAATTTGTAGTCCTTGTAAGTACTATTAATTTTTGTTTAGCTGTTCATTGACTGATCCTTGCAGTTGATGAATATATATATCATTTTGTTCGGCAAACTTCTAGGTGTATTGCTTTCATTTGATAAATCTATCGATGCTTTGCCTGCATTATCTTTGTTGAGAAGCAGTTGTTCCGACGAACAGATACAAGCTCATGTTTGCGTAGTTATGAGATGATCAGTCTCGAGATGATCATTTCGGTTTACAGATAGGTTACCATAAACTTATCTGCTCCGATAATGAACATTTGTTTGCATAGTTTAGTTTGAACATTTCGGTTTACGGATGTGTTACCATGAACGTTTCCGCTCTGATAATGGACAAATGCTTTGTAGAGTTTAGGGAGAACATTTCGGTTTACGAATACGTTACCATAAACGTATCCGCTCCGACAATGGATGAATATTTGTATAGCGCGCTTTTAATCCTGAGACGGATGCGAGAGTTTAGATCCGAGATGGATGCGAGAGTTCACTATTGTGGCCAGCAATAATGAAGATGTGGCGAGATGCCCGTTGTAGTTTGGTTTGTTCGAATATGTCTGTTTTGTTAAGACTTAGCGATCCTTGGAGGATGTGAAGTTAAACTTATCGTTAAAAGCTTTGCTTTGATAAATCATAGATTAGATTACAAAGATGGGAGTATACGAGTATATGTATACGTACCCACTCCCCCCTTTTTAAAGGAGGGGGTAACTGAACCCATCCGAAGACGAGCTGCCTACGTACCCTTTGCAGGGATCAAGTCGCCCGTAGTTCATGTGAAGTAACTTAGTGATAGTACTTTTTAAGATGCATTGCATTCCATCATCTTGGTACTGGAACATTTGTCATGCTAGCGAGTTTGTAAACGCCAGGTTTGACTATCTCTGTGATTCTGTAAGGTCTTTCCCAGTGTGCTCCCAATTTTTCGGCATTCGTTTCTGCTGTGTTTTGGAAAACCTTCCGTAAAACTAAATCGCCTCCGTAGAAACGTCTTTCCCGAACATTGGAGTTGTAGTACTTTGCTACAGCATTCTGATAGTTCTGGATCCTGATCAAGGCTTGATCCCTTCTTTCGTTGATCAAGTCCAATTCGTCAACCATCAATAGGTGATTGAGCCCTTCTTGTTCTGGTAGTAGTCTGCGGCGAATTCCTGGTAAATGTATCTCCGGTGGAATGACACACTATGTTCCGTAAACGAGGGCGAATGGGGTTTCCCCCGTTGCTCATCTTGGGGTGGTGCGGTGAGACCAAAGTACTCCTTCCAGTTCTTCAGCCCAACGTCCCTTTTTCTCATCAAGCCGTTTCTTCAGGCCGTCAAGGATTGTTTTGTTGATTGCTTCAGCCTGTCCGTTCCCTTGTGGATATCTTGGAGTAAACTTGCTGAGTCTAATTTTCCATTTGTCACAGAAATTTTCGAAACGATTTGAGATGAACTGGGAGCCATTATCCATCATGATCTCGTATGGTAACCATGTCGACATATGATGTTCTTCCAGACAAAGGCTTCCACTTGTGCATCTTTAATGTTGGCATATGAGTCAGCTTCGACCCACTTTGAGAAATAGTCTGTCAAAAACAAAAGGAATCGCTTTTGTTTTGAGGGATGCAGCGGACCAATGATGTCCATGGACCATCGCATGAACGGGTATGGTGATGAGATGGATGAAAGTATTTCAGTAGGTTGGTGAATCATTAGGGCATGGCGTTGACATTTCTCGTATTTGGCTGAAAATACCTTACAATCTTTGATCATCATTGGCCAATAATAACCATGACGTTTGACTTTTATTGCTAGTGCCCTTCCTCCAGAGTGATTGCCACACGAACCGTTGTGAACTTCTTCCATGATTTTCCTTGCGTCCTTTCCTTCCACGCAGTTCAGCAATGGCCCAGAGAATCTCCATTTAAAGACATTTCCATCGAGTAAAACATAACGAGCCGCTTAGGCTCAAAGCTTGCGGGCTGTGCACTTTTCAGTTGGTAAGACGCCGTCGTATATGTATCCTCTGATTGCGTCAAGCCATTTCTTGTCGCAGCCATACTCTGCTTCCTCGTTGATCTCGTTTGCTTCTACGTCGGGTTGTGGTTTGATGATAAGGTCGTCGCTGCTTCCGATGTTTGGTGATTTTTCGACAATGTTTTCTTCCATTGGGGCTGTATCCACTCAGCGGATGGTTGGTTTGCCAACTCCTCCTGCATTTCTTCTGTCTCCTCTTGTCCGACTGTGACTTGCATTTCTTGCTTAGCGGCTTGTGAACGAGTTATGGCGTTCACCGTGTCGGAATGACTGATGCTTGGGTGCTGGATGAATTCCACCGGGATTATTCTTTTGAGATCCGGGTCGGAAGTTGATGCAAGGGCTGCGAGTGCGTCGGCTGGAGTGTTTTCTCCTCGTGGGAAACACGTTAGGACGAATTGTTTGAACTGCGCAGCCAACTCCTTGACGATCTTTAGGTAAGCTTCCATTCGATCATCCTTTGCCGCATATTCGCCGCTGAACTGATTTGCAACTAGTTGGGAATCGCAGAATATATGAAGTTGCTCGATCTTTAGACCATTAGCTAGTTTTATCCCGGCAATCAAGGTTTCGTACTCCGCTTCATTTTTGGATGCATGGAAACCAAGGCGGAAAGACTGTTCCAGCAGTTCGCCAGTTGGAGAGGTTAGTCATATCCCTACTCCCGAACCGTTTTTGGAAGACGAGCCATCAACGTGGAGTTTCCAAGGCTGGCTTTATGTTTTGTCGTCAACGTCTTCTTCAGGTAGTTGGATAAGAAAATCAGCCAAGACTTGGGATTTCGCGCATGTGCGTTTGCGATATTCAATGTCATATTCGCTGAGTTCTATTGCCCAGTTTGCTAGCCTTCCTGACTGACTTGGGCTGTGCAGAACGGACCTTATCGGGAAGGTACTCAGGACGACGATCGAGTGAGACTAGAAATACGGCCTTAGTTTTCTTGCAGACATTACAATGGATAGCGCCAATTTTTCCATCTGCAAGTATCTTGTCTCGGCGTCTGTAAGGTTTTTACTGACGTAAAAGATCGGCTTCTGTTCTCCACGCTCGTCTCGGATCAATACGCCGCTTACTACTGTGGCGGAAACCGCGGTGTACAGAAAAAGCGGGTCCCCTGCATCTGGTTTTGTGAGGACTGGAGGGGTAGCCAGGTAAGTCTTCAGTTGTTGGAAAGCCTCCTCGCATTTCTTCGTCCATTCGAACTTTTTGTTCCCACGCAATGTATCGTAGAAAGGCAAGCATTTGTCGGTGGATCGTGAAATGAATCTGTTAAGTGCAGCAACCCTCCCGGTAAGTCTTTGCACTTCCCTTTTTGTCTTTGGTGAATTCATATGGATGAGCGCATAGATTTTCTTAGGGTTTGCCTCAATTCCACGGTGAGTCACTAGGTACCCGAGGAATTCTCCCGAGGTGACTGCGAATCTGCACTTGGTCGGGTTTAACTTCATGTTGTGAAAGTTCAGCTGTGAGAAGCATTCCTCAAGATGAGTGACGTGATCCTGCTCTCTTAGTGATTTGACCAGCATATCATCTATGTAAACCTCCATTGTCTTTCCGAGTTGATTCGCGAACATCTTGTTTACCAGTCGCTGGTACGTTGCTCCGGCATTTTTCAGGCCGAATGGCATCACCTTGTAGCAGTATATTCCACGATCCGTTATGAAGGCAATCTTCTCACGATCATCGAGGTTCATCAAGATCTGGTTGTAGCCTGAGAAGGCATCCATGAAAGATAGGTGTGTGTTCCCTGCCATTGCTTCGACTAGGCGATCGATGTGTGGAAGGGAGAAGCTATCTTTTGGACAAGCTTTATTCAGATCGATGAAATCCATGCATACACGCCATTTGCCATTCTTCTTCTTGACCACTACTGGATTAGCTAGCCAATCCGGGTATTTCACCTCAGTTATTGAACCGACACGCATGAGTCTTTCCAGCTCGTCATTCACTGCTTTAGCTCTGTCTGGCTCAAGCTTTCTCCTTTTCTGCTTTACCGGTTTGAACGTTGGGTAAACGTTCAGTTCGTGGCTTGTTATGCTTATATCGATGCCAGGCATGTCTTCTGCTTCCCATGCGAAAGTGTTGATATTTTTCCTCAAGAATGCAATGAATTCTTCTCTGATATTTTCATCTAACATTGCTCCAATTTCCACGCATCGCTCTGGATGTTTATTGTCGATGCAAACTGATATGACGGGGTCGCAAGTTGGTTTAGACACTTCTTCGCGATCCTCCGCAATCTGTAACTGCTATAATAGTTTGGAAATCTCTTTCACCGGTTCTCTGTCGGTCTTTATCTTCTTGCATTTTGAACTTGCCATCGGATCGGTCACCGGGTTTCTGAGCTTGTGTACGGCGAGGAAGCAGACACGAGACTCTTTTTGGTTTCCTCGAATCGTTTTCACTCTGTTTGGTGTAGGGAACTTGAGGCAGAGATGGTAGGTTGAAACGGCGGCGCGCATGGAATTCAACCAGGGAGTCCCCATGATGACGTTGTAGATCGTCGGGTGATCAGCTACTGAGAATTCGATGATTTTTGTCACGTCGCCAGCTTGGACAGGAAGTTTGATTCTCCCAGTAGTCATGGTGGTTTCTCCAGAGAATCCAGTCAATGGTTTGGGGTAGATATCACTTCGGATAGGTCCACATTCATTCTTCTGAGAGTCTCGAGGAAGATTACATCCACAATGCTCCCGTTGTCTACCAATATGCGTGCTACATCGCAGTCATTGATAATTAACTCGATTACGAGAGGGTCATCATTGGGTCTCTCAATTCCGATTGTCTCCTTTCCTGGAATGATATCACGTCGTTTGGAAACTTTGATGGTTTAGACCAGTTGATGCTGATGTCTGCCCTTCGCTGGAATGCTTTGATTGATGATACGGTATCCGAGCAATAGTGAGATCCTTCCATTATCATGCTTATCCTTCTTCTTGATCCGGAGGGCGGCGCTTCGTCATCCCTTCTATCCCGCTTGGAGTGATCTTCTTTTGTCGGGTCGGGTCTATGTGCGTTCACATCCATCTCGAAATCTCTAAGGCTGATGTTCCCTCCAAGTTCGCATGCTACTAGTTTTTTAGCAAGCTTCAAGCCTAGGATTCGGCAGTTTGCAGTGGAATGCCCATAGATGTGGTGGTGTTCGCAGTAAGCCGTTTCGTCATAGGAACTGTCGGTTTTGGTCCATGTGCTCCATTAACTTCTTCCGCGGCCTCGGCTTCTTCCTCGGCCGTACCCAGGGACATCGATCTGATAGTTATGAGCTCCTCGAAAGCCTCCCTCATGTTGCACATAGCCGGAACTTTGGCTATTCCTCTTAGCGTTAGAGGGTTGAAACGTGGGGAGAGTGGTTTGTTGTCTTTGTTTTCCCATACTTCTCGGTTAGGATCTTCATCTCTTCTTCTTCGGTGATGAAATCTGCAGCTCGATGCATCGTATCTTGTATCGTCATGGGGGCGTTCAGCGCAATTTCTTTATGAAAATCAGAGTTGAACCAGAGTGCTCGCTTCAGGGCCGGTAGTGCTGCTTTGTCGCTCAGGCCTTCCACTTTGAACATAACAGCTTTGAATCTTCCGATGAAACTCCAGAGTGTTTCATTCTGCCCTTGAGCTAGGGTCCACAGGTCGGCGTCAGACATTCCGGGATCCATGAATATGGAGTAGTCCTTCAAGAATGTCGCGGACAGTTGGTTGTAGTTGTCAATTGAGTTCCGCTCGAGCCTGGAAAACCACTGGAGCACCGGGCCCTTGAGATGCTCCATGGAGAGAAGGCATTTTCCAACGTCTCTTTCGTTTTCTTTGAAGTTCGAGCGTCCCATGGCTATAGCAAAAGCCGTTAGGTGCTCTTTTGGATCGGTTTCCCTTCGTAGATTGGAACTTTCATCTTTCCGGGATCTAGAATTCTTGTGCTGGTAATCCGTCCTGTGAAAGGGGTGTTCTGTGCTTCCTCCAGTACGCGGTCTATCTACGGCACCTTGCTAGTCGTTTTGTGCATCATATCTGCTCGCATGATAGCCATCTCTTCTTTCTGGGCTCGGACTCCTGCTCTTCGCTCTTTGTTGACCCGTGTTTGCTCGGCCCAGAGAACGTTCTCTTCCTCCTCGGTTAGCTCTTGATCTCCTTCTGGGATAGCCCCGCATCTTTCAATTTGGGTCTGACCAGCTGCTACGGATTCGGGGTCATCACGGCTCTCCATGTTATGCACCACCTGGTTTTCATCCTCTAGATTGATGATGGGGGCCGGCTCGTCCTCCGTTGGCACGTCGCCTGCTCCTTGGACTCGTGAGGTCAGGTTTGTTGAGCTTTGATGGAGTGGTGGCAATCTTCCACGACTCCTTGGCGGGTTGAGTGGGGTTGAGAAATCCAGGCGTTGGGTTGAGGCCCCTTCCGATTCGTCTTGCTAGGTTCAGACCTGATCCCAGGCCTCGCGTTCGACTCGTCGTTGCCAAGGCCTTAAGCTCGCCCGTCATCGTGCTGTTCAGCTTGTCTTTTTCCTCCGCCTTCTTGAGTAGTATCTCCAGCATGGCCTTCATCTCCGTGAGTGTTGTTGAAGTCTCCCCAGTGTTTCCGGATTGGTTCGTCTGATCCTCCATGCCAGTGTTCCTCACATCGGTAGCGTCTTGCTCTCCGTCGTTGGTCATCCTTCTTTGGATTGGTTTTGCGGTGGCTCTTTTGAGTAAGAAAATTTCTCCACCCTCTTTCTAGCGCCAAATTGTGAGAGCGTGAATCCACACCAATTGAATTTCTCGAAAGTTTGTTAAGAGTGATGAAATTTCTGAGCAAAAACCACTCAAAACACAAATAGAGATCCAAAGATGGTTCTTTATTAAGCTGCTTAGAAAACTTTTTTGTACGAGAGCAAAAGTACAGAGTTTTGCTAGGTTAAATTGCGGATCCCTTTTTCAGAGGGTTTACATGAATATATATATACAAGTTTAAGTCGGCTAAGTTAATGTCAAAAGAGATAAGGAAGATTTTCTAATTCCTCGGGATTTCCTTTTAGCAAAGCCTGCCACCGCCATGGACTTTGATTCATGGGTTTTAACCTTGTCATATCTCTTTTGTGGGCTTGAATCCGTGGCTTGAGTGACACCATGGTTCACGGCTCGGGTGACACCATGGTTCACGGCTCGGGTGACACCATGGTTCACAGCTCGGGTGACACCATGGTTCACGGCTCGGGTGACACCATAGTTCACGGCTCGGGTGACACCATGGTTCACAGCTCGGGTGACACCATGGTTCATGTCTCGGGTGACACCATGGTTCACGGCTCGGGTGACACCATGGTTCACGGCTCGGGTGACACCATGGTTCACGGCTCGGGTGACACCATGGTTCACGGCTCGGGTGACACCATGGTTCACGGCTCGGGTGGTGTCGTGGTTCACGGCTCATTGTTCAAACGGTTCGGGCGCCAATGGTTATGTCTTTATCTTTAACCCCGATCCATCTTATATTTGACTAAGGTAACGGTACCCGAACCAACTCATCAACGCACGGTTAGGGGGACACCCGATCCAACTCTTCTACGCACAGTTAGGGGGACACCCGATCCGTTTCTTCTTATGCATAGTTAGGGGGACACCCGATTCATTTCTTCTTATGCACGGTTAGGGGGACACCCGATCCGTTTGCTGCACCATGGATCGGGGTACACGGCCCAGCTTCTTCACTGTGGATCGTGACCCCCGATCCGTTCGTTGTTCCATGGATCGGGGTACACGACCCAACTTCTTTGCCTTGGGTCGTGACACGCGATCCGTTTGCCGCACCATGGATCGGGGTACACGACCCAGCTTCTTCACTGTGGGTCGTGACCCCGATCCATTCGCTGTCCCATGTATCGGGGTACACGACCCAACTTCTTTGCCGTGGGTCATGACACCCGATCCATTCACTGTCCCACGGATCGGGGTACACGACCCAACTTCTTCATTGTGGGTCGTGGCACCCGATCCGTTTGCTGCACCGTGGATCGGGGTACACGATCCACTTCTTCACCGTGGGTCGTGATACCCGATCCGTTTGCTGCACCATGGATCGGGATACACGACCCATCATCTTCACCGTGGGTCGTAACCCATGATCCGTTTGCTGTTAACTTCAAAAGGGGAGATATTGACCGAATTTGCGAGGCATTTGCGACCCCATGTGACAAATGAGTCGCAAATCGTGGGAGTGAATACAATTGGGTGAAAATACGATGCAATTTGCGACGCGATTGCGATTCATTTACGACCCACTATGATTCTATACAAGGCACCCAAAATCTTCTTGCAGTTTGCTCATTCCATCAACACTCCATCAAGGTAATTCCGATTTTTTTTTTTTAATTTTTAATTTTTGCTTTAGAAGGGTTAGGATTAGATTTAGGTATGAAATAAATTGGTGTAGTTTTTAGATATTTAAGTGGATATTATTAATTTAAGTATGAAATTTTAGATTTAAGTGGAAAAAATTAGTTTTGACATATAGTATTTTTAAAATTATTAGTAAACGTTTTTTTGGATATAGAATTTAAATTTTTTAAAATATTTTATTACAGATGGGTGATACGCAGAACGAGTATACCGGTTTTCTATCTGCCCCCGATAACCTGTACCGCAACGTAGTGGATCTCATTCACGACGTCGAGGTCCTACATTGACTCCTCCTATCACGGATTTCGTTACGGAGACGCAGCCACAACATCCTCCACCACCAGATCGAAATCATGATCAGCCACCTGAGGCTCCACTGTTGGAACATATGACGCTGGAGCAGCTTCTCGTTAGTCTCGCACGGGCTGTACTAACAAGATTGGATCCACATCTTTCTTCGGGGACTTTGTGGTAAATATTTTTTTTTTGTTTATTAATTAATAAAAAATTAATTTTTTGCAATTGTTTAGAACATAATTTTCATTTTTTTCAGGTTCGGGAAAAATGAAGTTGGCAAGGTTATTAGGAGGTTGATCGAGCGGGATATCAAAGCCCCGCACCCGAGTTGGACCAAGGTTCCTCTGGAAATGAGAGATAGGTGGTTTCACACTTTTGCAGTAATTCTATTTTTAATTTTATTTCTATTAATAATTTAATTTATAATTCATACAAATATTTAATTTATACTAATTAAAAAAAAAATTATAACAAAAATACATATGGGTCTCGAGATCACAGGACAGGTTCGGGATGCCTTTTATGACAAGGTGATGCATCGTCTTACTGATCAGGTCGGCCGCTGGAAAAGAAAATGGAAGGAGGACCCCGAGCATGCGATACCGGACTGGTTCAACCCGACGGTTTGGACCGGTCTCGTTGACTACTGATAGTTGCCGACTTCCAAAGCTACGAGCAACAAGTGCCGGGCCGCGCGTTACACCAAGGTTGACGGGGAGGAGATTTCAAAGCATATCTCGGGGCAATTGTCATTTGTGGAACAAGCGCGCCGTATTGTAAGTTGATTTCAATTTATATAGTTATAATTTTAAAAATTCTTTTAAGTTAAAGTATTGTACATATTAACATATTTTTACCATTTTTCAGGCACATGAGAAAGGTGCTCCGGCTATGATGCTCGAGATTTGGGAAAAGACCCACACACGCAAGGACGGGACGTGGGTTGATCGACGGGTGGAGCATCTTCACGGCGATATGACTGCCCGGGTCGAGAAAATCACATCGCAACCCACTCTCGATGGTCAACCCGTCGAGATGACCCTAGTGGACGTAAACCACATCGTCTATCAGGTAACGAAATTCTCAAACAAACTTTAATTACTAACTCATATATACATTATTTAACTACTGATTTTTTTTTATTAAATTTTAATTTACAGCTAGCTCCCCGTACAAAAGATGAGAATTGCTTTTATGGGATCTATTCCGACGGATGACGAGGGAGTTCACTATTGCCCGATTTCGATCTACGCCACGGACCCGATTAGAGATAAGAAGCTAGAGATCGCGAAACAAGAGATCAGATCGATGAAGGAGGAGCACACGCATACAATGCGATGTTTGAGTTACTTGGGGATACAAACCTGGCGATTCGAGAAGATGCTGAGGAAGAAGAAACAAGCAGTAGCTGCAACATCTGGAACATCTGAAGGTTGTGCTTCAAATTATCATGATATCGACGACTAGTAGTTTATTTTATTTTCGTTGTACTAAATACTTGGTTTTATTTAATATTGATTAAATTTTATTTTTATTTTTGTTTTTTTATTAATTTATTTCCAAAAAACCAAAAAAAACCCCGTTTTTCAAAAACCAATTTAAATATTTTTGCAGCTCAGTTGCGACCTTACGTGCCCCGCAACATCGTCGCAATTATTCCTCGTAAAATGACCCTCGCAAACTCCTATCAAATGTCTACTCGCAAACTCCAAGCAAATTAGTACTCGCAAATCCCTAGCTAATGCCTACACGCAAACTCGCAAAAAATAGTCGCAAACAGGTCGCAAACCTTAGACTCGCAATCTCCTCACAAAGTGTACTTCGTCGCAATCTCCTCGCAAAAATATCTTGTCGCAACTGCCTTGCAAAACAACCCTCCACGCAAATTCGTGGCAAACATTTTGCGAGGTCTTTGCGACCAAGTTTGTCTCCTGGCAAATTTTGCAACTTATTTGCGATAATTTTTTGTTTGCGACGATTCTTATTTGATCGCAAATGCCTCGCAAAATGCCATTTACGAAGCATTGACGACCAAAAGCGGAGTCGCAAATCGGCATATTTTCTTGTAGTGTCTCTACACCTCAATAATTTCTTCCACATTCAAGATCCCTTTGTTGTGGTCCCTTTAACTGTCCAAAAAGAATCCTTGTATAGATGATTACGTTTAATCCATTTCACCCATAATGATAGTTGTGATGAAAGAATATGCCAAATAAGTTTCGGAAAAGAAACACGATTTGCTTTTTTTATTGATCGAATACCCAAATCTCCTTCATTTTGTGGTAAACAAACATCTCTCAATTATTTTAGTTTTCTTCACATTCAACTCAGGGCTCGACCAAAGGAAAGCAGAACAAATTTTTTCGATTTCTTTTACACAACCATTGGGCAAACGATAGGCATTGATCCAGAAATTAACGATGCTTAAAATTACCGAACGTAGCAGTTGAAGTCGGCCCGCGTAAGATAAGAATTTCTCTATCCATGAACTCACTTTCAGCCTTATTTTTTCCACTAACGACATGTAATATGCTTTACTCATCTGTTTAGTAAGCAACGGAAGTCCGAAATATCTCACTGGAAGTTGACCAATCTCGAAAGGGAAAGATACCATTATATGTGTTTTGGTTTGATCTGAAACATCAGCCATATATATGGTGGATTTTTCAAGACTAATCTTTAATCCCGATTTCTCTGCAAAATAGTCAAAAATAGTAATAATATCTTCAATAGAACTCTTTTTCCTATCAACATACACCATTAGATCATCTGCAAAACAAAGACGAGTCAACTGAATTTGTTTACACTTTGAGTGGTATCCAATCGTTCTCTCTACGGCCGCCTTATCAATCATCCGAGACAAAACATTCATACACAAGACGAAGAGATATGGAGATAAAGAATACCTTTGACGAAGACCTCTTTCACTCCAAAAAAATCGGCTAATTCTCCGTTATATTGTTTCAAGCACAAATGATTTTCACTCTTGGCCAAAAAAAAAGAAGAAGAAAGGAGATCATTCACAAAGCAGAGAAGATCTGAGACTTGAATACTTGTTGACATCAGAAAATTAATTGGAATAAGGTTGGTCCTGATTCAGCCTATAAATATGAAATGTATAAATTACGGGTTGCAAATTTACAAGATAAGAGACTGAGCTCAACATTTCAAATATATTATTTTCTCTTGGCTATTTTCTTCTCTCTCTCTCGCGGTGTGTACATAATCCATCTCCTCTAAGATCTTGAGACTTGAGAGATTCGATCGATAAAATAGGTTAAATAACCTAACAAAAAGACCATTAATTCATTTTATATACATATTTCAATATTAGGACAAAACAAGTCAGTACGGTGAAACCCTAAGATGGTATCCATTTGGTGCAGAAACTCTTGGAAACACCATTAATTTCTCTCCTCCTTTCTCCTCCCATCTGCACAAAACCAAAACATTAATATCTCATCAAATCATCAATCAAAAGAAGAACAAAATCAGATCTTTGCACATTGAAAATAGATGGATGAAGAACATACCTGTATCTTGTAACAAAGTAGTGAAGGAAGCTCGAGACTTCAGAGATTCCTAGTTCCTTGCCAGGGCAAAGCCTTGCTCCACCTCCAAAGAGTAAGAAATAGCTCTTTGATTCCAAGCTCTTTTCCTGCATATTCAAAGAAACCTTCTCTGTGAGCGAGAAGGTTTCAAACAACATAACACGAGACCCCTAAAAAATAAAAAATGCGAACACGAACCATCCATCTCCATGGGTTAAAGATCATTGGATCTTCATAAAGAGATGTATCATAGTTAATCTCTCTTGTGTAGACGTAAATTCTCCAACCTTTTGGGATTAAATACCCTGTAATTATTCAAAATCACAACCCCTATTAATACAGATAAAAAGAATATCTTTAAGATTGTAAAATAAATTAAAAAAAGGGTTTGATCGTCTACTCTCCCAAAATAATTGAAATAAAACCATGGAGGGTCACGGGGGAGATGATTGCTTCGCTGGATTGGTTGGTATATATTTGTAAATAATTGATGTAATGTAAGGTCCACAAGCCCAATTTTTTCTCCTTTTCTCTTTTAAATCACATACACACACACGCACCCAAAAAATACTAATAATAACTAATAAAATTCCTTAAAATTTGAAAACAAAATTATAGTAGTTTCTTACCGTTGAGTTCCAAGTCGTGAGTAGTTTTCCTCAAAACACCATTAACAATCGTTGCCAATCTTGATGTCTCAAAGATCACCTACCAAATAAACAAAATGGTCCAAAAGCATATTAAATAACAATGTCAAAATCAAGAACAATAAATATTAATAATTTATTTGTGTACGTAAATACTCACAGCTCGAGTGAATTTCATCGATTTGATATCGTCGAGATTGAGCGGTTCGTCAGGTCGTTTTCTCTCTCTAATAGCCAAATGTTCTCTCTGCAATCCAAAACCAAAAATCAATAACCGAACCGGATAAAAAACCGGTTTAGAGTGTTTCTTAATTAAAGAACATACTCTGAGTTCTTCAAGAGCTTCAGGGTGATCATGGAGATACTTAAGAGCCATCATGGAGGTTGTAGAGACAGTCTCATAACCCGAATACAAGATCGTTACGACTTGATCTCTTATCTCCTTATCGGTTAACAAGTATCGGTTATCTTCCTTTTTCATCAAGTAACCCAACATGTCTGTGAAAGTTTCTCCCGACTCTCTTCGTTCTTGCATCAGCTCTGTCAACAACCTATCGATGTTGTTTCTTGCCTGAAAAGCAACCAACAAAAAGTGTAAGGATATTTTCATTTTTCCCCTTTTTTTTTTTTTTTTGGGATGTCAGAGAGTATTTTACTTGGATTCCGCAGCGGTAGTTTGTTCCCGGGAGATCGATCGGGACCGAAAGAGTTCCCACAACAAGCTTGAAGAACTCTGTTCTGTATTCTTCAACCACTGGTTTTGTCAAAGTCTCTGCTATTTGTAACAACGATGATAAAAATGCCATCTGCACAACAACAACAACAAAAACATGAGCAAGTAGAATATTATTTTTAAAAAGACTAAATCTTTTTTTTTCTCTTTTTTGACAACAGACTAATCTGTTTACTCCCAGCTTTAGACCCCTGCAGAGAACCAAATATCTAATTTACAATTTCACCTAAAACTCAAAAAATTAGTTTTAAGTTAATAATACATTAAATATGGGTTTAAAAAAAATTATTAATCTCCATGAAAAAAAATCAAAAATGTTAGACCAACATTATTTATTAAAGGAAGGAGTAACTAATTTCTTTTTCAAAAGTAATGAAAATTATCAAATTTCTCTGACATTAAAAACATTAAATCCCCAATAAAGGAATAGACCCGAGATTCAGATTCAATGTCTAAAAAACAAAAAAAAGAAAGAGAAAGAGAGAGAGAGAGAGAGAAAGGCAAGAACGTACATGTTTCGTCTTTTCCTGGATATCAACGGTCTCGAGGTCATCCCAACCACAAAGATAGCTTCTCATGAAATGATCAATGGTAGGCAATAGATGATCTTTCATCATGGCCGGGCTTATTAGAGAAAGCAACGAGCCTCTCATGAGCCGGTGGCTCGGGCCGTGAACCGCAGCGATGTTGCATGTCCCAAGGATATCAAGCATCGATTGTGGGTAACCAGCGACAAGTCCTTTAGATTCGTTCATTAGAATGTATCTATTGAGCTCTGCGTCCATTGAGACTATTGTTGGACAACCAAGAATGTGAGATTTGAAGAAACTCCCGTATCTGATTTCATCAAAAAAAAACATCAATTTTAGAATATGAAAACAAAAAAATTGATTTCGATTTGATAAAAATTGAATCTTGTTGTACCTAAGTCTCTGGTTCTTCATGAAATCTGGTCCTTGTTTGAGAAACTCGGTGGTTTCACCAAAAATTGGCCAGCCCATGGTTCCAGGAGGAAGACCTTTCTTGGAGTATCGCATCTGGTTCCATCGGAGAAGAGCAGAACAGATGCAGACAATGATCAGAACAAGACCAAACATCATCATCATTATACCCATCTTCTCTTTTTTTTTTCCTCTTTTTTTTTTTTTTTTTTTGTGCTCTGTTTTCGAACAGAACCAGTAATAGAGAAAGAGAGAGAAGGACTCTGGTTTGGGACTAAATGGGTGTGTGTGGCATTGTTTATATAGGCACCTAAAGGGCACCCTGCTATGAGAGAGAGAGAGGGCTGACAGATTTACTACCATAGAAAGAGTCAAAGAGAGATGATGGTGCGTTTTAATTTTTAACCAACTCTGTGTATATTTTCTTAGTTTAAAAAGTTTTCAACGACGATATCGTTATTGTTTTGGGAATAAAATAAGCAAATTTTGGCAACAATCACCACTAAAATTAAATTATCGGATATAGCAAAAAATTATATTTTATGACGAAAATATCTCTATCATTACAATTTTTTTTAATTATTAAAACTATAATACTAGGCGAATGCATTACATACAGATGATCGGATAATAGCGGATAAGGATATTTAGGATATTAAAAATTACTATATAAATTGTATCCTTAAAAAAATGTTAGATAATATGGGTATTGAATAATTTGAGTAATTAAAATCACTACTTGAACGGATAATTGTGGATTATATTGAGAAAATTTTGATAACTTTTGGAAATCTTTGATAAATTTTAAAATTTTGGGATAGTTTTATGAAATATTCGGAAATTTTGATTAATTTAAAATTTATAAATATTTACGATAATTTTTAAATTTATAATTATTCAAAAGGGTAAATTAGGTATTCGGGTAACTATCCGACTCATTATTCTTACATATTGGAATAAATTATCTTAACCTAAATATGTAATTTCAATTATCCTTACCTCAAAAATCCGGATATTTTGGATCGAATACGGGTAAAGTCGGATTACCCAATCTGAAATAAACATACCTATATAATATGATATTAATTAAAGATAAATATAATAATTATGGAACTATTATCTGTGAACAACTACCAATTTTAATCAATAAAATTTTAAATCATAATCATGATAATACTAAAATTTTTTTATTGTTAGATAGTTCTTACCGGTGGAAGTTTCCTTGGTCTAATTATTAACTAAAGTTTAATTAATTTTAATACACTAGATTTGGATTTGAATTCATGAAAACGTAATTTATGCAGATTAATGGAGACAAATTTATCATAACTCTTCAATATGGTATATATAGAGTCGTTCGTCGTGATCCAATATATTAGAGGTAAAACTGTCCATCGTAAATGTGGTGCATGTAGAACCGTTTATTATGGATTCTTGTCGTGCGAGTAAAATTATCTGTTGTGGAGTTGTTTGTCGTGTTTTCAATTGCTGCTGCAGAAAATTATATTCGTTCGTCATGAATGATAAAATCATCATTTGAAATAGGATAACAAACTAAAATCATCTTTTAAATGATGTTCTAATAAACAAAAAAAAATAGTTTTATTGTTTTTATTATAATAGTTAATTTTAGTTATTCTTTGTAATCCCAGTTAAACTTAATTTTCTGTTCAAACAATTATTGACAAATAATTCCAAATTTAATAATCGTATGTTGTTTTACAAAGAAATATATAATTAAATTATAATATATCTATAGCATAATTTTTATCTAAATCATATGTTTGATCTTTACGACTGTTGAGGGGCAACTGCTCGGAATTACACGAGCCTACACCACAAGGAAAATGATCAAGACCATTTGAGGCATGCATTGATTATATCTCAAGTTTTAATCCTAAAAATACGATGCAATTGTACAACATTCACAATAAGTATTTAGGGGTCGAATCCACTATAAACTAAAAAGTGCACTACAAATTTATAAGATTCAAATAAAGGTAAAACAGTAAATTGGAGTTTTTGATGATGATGATGGAAGAAAACCAAAAATAACAAAGCAAGCAATTTAAAACGATGTAATAAAATCAATAAAATATATGTTGGGCAACAGCGAATTCTTAAGGGATGATGGACTATTTTACTTAGATAAATCAAACAAGGAAGTTTTGATTAGATATTGTTCGTAAACTCAAATCACTAATGAATAATTAGCCTACTTTAACCACAAAGGTTTAGAGATCTCTTCAATGGTTACAAAAAAGATGATCCTTCTCCCTAAAAAAAATAAGAACTGTGAAAATACGATATGGTGGCTATAAATTTTCATGGATACTATAAAAATATAAGAAACAAGTGTATTTATAGGAAATGATCCCATTCCTAGGAAGAGCATGAGGGACGTCACCGTGGGTGGGACCTTGTTTCCGCAGTCACGATGGGTCGAGGCCGCGGGTGAGAACCCTTTCCCGCGGGTTGAGGTATGCTCGGGGAGATTTTACGAAAATCCGCATAACTATTCAACCGTTGATTCAAATAATTTGAACCAATTTATGAATGAAATCTAACTCTGTGGATATACGGTGTCCAAATTTTAGCTCATTCCATTAAGTGTAAGACCTTAAAAGAATCTCGAGTATGTGTTGATTGATGTTAGTGTTAGCTTTCATTTCCATATCCGATCATGCAAATCCAACAGTGAGATCTCAAGTATGCTATGATTAATGAAGACTGGTCGTTCGGGTTCGAGCTGAAGCAAGCAGAGCAATATAACCTTAATCGGTCGATTGCCTATCCGTTATTTTGGCTGGCCTCAAAATCAAGAGACAATCGATCGATCACTATGGGGGGCAATCGATCGATTGCCCCTCCTGGAAAAGAGGATTATTTTTTTTTCGACGTTATCTCTTAAATCTTTTGGAAAAATTATCATGGCCGACCTAAACTACTAATAAGCACACAGAGAGAGCCACAAAATTAACAAGCTAGAGAGATCAACAACCATTTTTCTTGAGGGAGAGCCTCACGCTTAAACTCCATAGTTTATGAGTTTTATCGAGTTTTTACGTATTGTTTCGAGGGAGAGGATCTCCAATCTTTGTACCAGCAGAGAGAAACTTTTTGAACCTTTTTTACTTCTGAGATTTATTCATTCTATCTTTGTTATGGTTTCTCTTTCCATGATTGAGTAATTTGATTGTTGGGTTTAAGTGTTTTGAAGGGGTTTTCATGGGTCGATAAACAAGACTTGTTTAGGTTTGGAAATTTAGAAGGAGTTCTTTTTATTTTTTTAGCTATTTTATATTGCTTGTTTGACCATATTGTGATTGAATTCAAATTGATTATTGCTTGCACACTACTTGGTTAATCGGTTGGATCTAGTATTAGATAAGTTTGGCGCCATAACCTGCGAGAGATGAGTTATGGAGTTAGGTTAACATATCGAATCTTGATCTAAATATTGCATATCGATCTATCTATCTATCTATTTGCCTGCGAGATTTGAGTACTTAGGTTGCTTAGATATAGTTAGTCATCACTACGAGAGTAGGTTGATTAAATTATCAAGTGTATTTCAGTTTGGAATTATACACCACTGAATTTACCTGCCTAAATACATGAATAAATTGATCCATGAACCTGGAGAGTTCCTTGACGTCCAACGTTTGTTTTAATTGATTTCTTATTTTTATTGAATTACTTGCTTTTTACTTTCAATGACAACAACAACAATAACAACAAAATTTCTTATTTTGTGCTATCTTAAAAAAATTTCTACAAATTTATTGCGTAAACCTTTCAGTCTTTAGTTGATTCGACCCTAAAGTACTACAATTGTCTATTGTGCACTTGCAGTTGGAACATTGTATTTTTGGGTAAAACGGGACACACATCAAGTTTTTGGCGTCGTTGCCGGGACTGATAGAGTTGCCTATTTTTGTGTGTTTCAGGAATTGAACCTGAGAAAGAATAGACCATCTCAATGGGTGAAAGATACGTCATTTATCCAGTTGAGTATTTCAGAGATGAAGACATGGAAAGAAACCAGTCTCAATTTCCACAGAAATCTCGCAGTGGTATGAAAATACATCGCATGTGGATCAACAAAGGCAATTCCAACCTCACATTCAGAGAAGGAATTTCGATCCAAATACCCCACCATCTGCTTTAGTTTTGGACGAGGTCGTAGTTCTATTTTTAAAATTAAAAGATAGAGGTTGAAGAGATACAACCTTGGATATGAGTTTTTAGCTCTGATACCAATGATGCAACCACGAGATTCCACCCAATTGTTTCAATCTTGATGATCAAGAGTTTACAAGTTCGCATGCGGAAAAGATGGCTGAAGGTAGAGATGGAGGTGGAGTTTGTTGATTGAATCCACAATCAACCATGAATAAGAGAGCTTGAATCCACAAGCTAACTTAATATGCACGAACACAAGAGAGAAGTGAATCCACACCAAACTCTAATGAACAAGACACAAAGACAACACTTTGTAAAAAAACTAAACGTTTATTGAATCAATGATAAAAAATAAATTACAGTGAAACAAAAGTTGAGCTTTATAGTCTCATAGACAACGATCCTAAAAAGCTAAAATAAGAAAAGAATAGCAAAATTAAATAATATGGCTATTGGAAGAATTGAATGGACAAATCTTGCCAAATAAAGAAATTTTGAAAGCTTCTTGTATCTTGATCACTTGGGAAGTAAGTGGTGCGTTCTTGGAAGCTTCTGGGACATTTGAAGGGTCTTCAAAACGCAGCAACATTGGTAAGAATAGAGTTGTTGTGATTTAAAGCTCTTTGGATCCAAATATTGCAAGTTTCGTCTTCGTAGGATCAAGTGTGGGAAGGTGCAGCTAAGGTCGCATGGGACGCCTTCGAGAAAGTTTAGAATATCTCCCGGATTCCATTGAGGCGCATCATTATAAGGAAAAATGAAAGTTTTCCTTATTTAGCTCCGACTGGTCTGTGTAGAAGGACGAATAGTCGGAAAATGAGGCTCCTCGACAATCTCTCAATCTATCCCGACAATGTATGAATATTTTTCGATTGGTTGCATTAAAATAGGCATGTTGTCGACCCCAGGCAAGATTGACGAGTGGTTTGACCTGTGTTCCATGAGCTTGGTCGATGTACGATATGAGTGAGTCTTAACGTTGATTTGGCAGTTTGCCTCGTTGGTTTTCGATTCCACATGAACCATTAGTCTTCTTAGGATGGATTTCTAGGGGAATATCCAATCCTAGGCCATTTGCTCGATCCAAGATTGGTTGGTGCAAAAATCTTCTTTCTTGGTCCAGTACGGTGTGATTGATGCTCGAACCGGCTGATCTAGTCTGGTCCTCCTCGTATGTGGTTTTGATGCTTACATCAGCTACAGATGCATGGATTAAGAGGACTTGGATGCTATGATGAGATTCGAGAGCTTGAATATTTTTTGGGATTCACAAAAATCATGTTAAAATTTGTGCCTATGACACTCACATCAAAGTGACCATTTTCCTCTTTTTAAAAAAAACGTGAAAAACATAAGAAAAGGAAAATAGTAATAAAAGAGTCTCATGGCCAATAAAAAATTCAAGGAATGCCATGGATTGATTGAGATAGTGTTGGAGTGATTTGCAGTGATTCTCGGAGAAAAAAATCTAAGTCTGGAGATATAGGTATCAAGTGGTTGAAAACTATGGGCATCGACATGTTCATTCTCTCTTGCGGTTTTGCATAATATCTTGTATTCTCTGAAGCGTCTTGTAACCCTAAATACTTTTAACTTCACCACTAAATTAGTCTTTTTAGTTTCTGGCGCCGTCTACCCTAAATAACATCTTTTATTGAGAAAATTCACAAAAAAAACTTATTGAATATAGATAGTCAAATAATTTGAAGTTGAGATTTTTTCATGTTTGGTATTTAGAGAATGTACAAAGCTTGCGAAGATGAAAATGTCTGCGAAGATCAAATTCGATGTTAGATTTAGAAGAGGTCATTTACGTATCCGTAGCAAGGTCTTAGAACTTTTTAACTAAATAGTCAAAAGGTAGTAATTAAAAATTATGACAATTTTTTTAAGATTAGGGAAAAGGGATGTAGACAGAGTAGAACTTAAACCACCAACTCATTCTTCAAGATCTCAGACATGAATGCTTGTTTGGTAGTGGGTGAGGGAAGATTCTTCTTTTCAGGTAAATTAAAGTTTATTACTTTATGGTTGCATCTTTATGGGTTTAGTTATAAAGAAAAAACATTAATGTTTTCGATAAAATTGGGATGAAAAAAGATATAGGTAATATGTACCTTCGGTTTACATACCACGGTAACTTTAAATGATAACATAATAATATGATAGTATATGTATAATATTAAAACTAGAGATATTTGTGCTTTTTGCACGGATATAAACTTAAAAATACAGAATAAGTAAAAGAAAAAATTATGTACTTTTATTTACTTAATATTAATTAAATCAACGAACATGGTAAAACTTTTTTTTTTTTGTCACATGTTAAACTTTTCTTAATTGTAAGGAATTATTATTGGCATAATTTTTTCCTATATGTAATTTAGTTGGATGGTAACTAAATTATAAAATAATTACATGAAAAAATAAGAATTTAAAAAAATGATGCAGCGAGAAAATAAAAATGGATTAAAAAAAAATATTTTGTAAAAATTTAAAGTATAAAAAAATCAATTGACGTGAAGAAAAAAGTATAAATGTAAAAAATAAATCAATTAATGTAAAATAATTCCACTTTTTGTTCTCTATTAATATTCTATATAAGTAAAAGATTTGAAAAAAAAAGAAGAAGTTAACTGCTTACATAGAAAAACATTAATTAAGTTAATAAAAATATATCCAACGATTATCAAATAGAGAAACAAACTGAGAACGAAACATCTATAAAAAAAATATTCCTTCTCTAATATATAAGGAAGTCATTGTTATATTGATGAAGTATTTTTTATCTAACCAGATTTTTTCAACAAAACTCAATTTAAGATTTATAAGGGTCAAATCATTAAAAGTTATTTTGGTGATACAATTGGATTAGAATATCCTAGTCAAAATCCAAACTAATTTTTAAAACATGCAGAAAACAAATATTTTGTTATTAGAGTATCTATAGCGATTAGGAGAGAATCGTATCAAATTTCATAAATGGTAAACATTGATTCATATAACGAATCATCTATCTTTTCTAAAAAATTATTAGACCATACGTTTTTAGTTTTCGAATTATATTTTGCGCATCCATTTTGGTATTTGTATTTTGCAAAAGATTTTTTGAATCAAACCTTAATATTTCGTATGCTTGAATAAACAAACTCTTCAATTCCTTAATTTTTTCTCTTTGCTACACTTTAAAGATTTTGGTATCACATTCTAGATTAAATTAAAAGGTATGTTTATGATACGACAGTGTAGTAGGGTTAACTAAAATGATGGTAGCATAAAAGTATTAATTATTAATAAAATTTTGAGTAATTCAATTAATTAATAACTATTATCCATTGATTAAAAAAGATGAGAAGAAAAGAAAGGAGAATGAATTGAAGGAAGGGTACTTGGGGAGAATAGGATGGGCACATGGGCACCACCCAAACCAAAAGTACATTTAAACCAAAAGCACTATAAGGAAAAAAATTTACTAAAATCATATTTGAAAACCTTTTTATTCAATTTATTCCTTAAAAGAACTTACAAGATGTTCACGTGTATGTTGTATATATATATATGTGTGTTTTCATGTGGAATTTTTACATTAACTCACTAAGCGACACACCCTACAGTCATTCCTCCATGTGAATAGAATAGAGTAATGCAAAAGAAACGAAAAGAAAAAATTTAGAGCTTCAACCTATACATGGAAATGGGATGGATGATATATAACCAATCACTTGTAATAATTAATTGGTTATACCTATATTAACACAAGAAAAAAAAAATAGAACAAATTGTTTATTGTATAAGAAGTAATCTACTTGACGTAAAACGATGTATTAAAATAAAATATTTATGTCATTTGAGAATTGATTACCGTGACATATATAAATTTGAGTTTATAAATAAAGAGCATTATAGATATATATAACCATTGCATAAAAAAATGTCTAGCTAGTTGGTTTGAAACTTAGTGTGCTCGCCCCAAATTCTCTCAGTCGCTGCTACGGTAAACTTTACCGTTTTTCTGTGTTTTGGACCGGCACCGGTGGCTACCACAGCGTCGATGCCGGTTCCATGGGTTCTTCTCTTTGTCCATATATAGTGTCGTCTTTTTTTGATCGGTTCCAGTCCTTGGGTTTTCAAAAGCGAAATTGTGTTTCTATTCAAGAGGTCTGCCTCGGGGTTGGCTGCGGTTCCGGATCTGGCTAGGGTTCAGACGGTGGAAGAGGATGGGCCGGTTCCTTCTCGGCGTTGGGTGTGGTTTGGATTGGCTGGATTCACGACCGTCTTCCTCTGGTTACCGTTCTGGGTTCTCTCGCAGGACCTTGAACCTCCTTGTCGAGTGAGTGGTCGGCGTTTCTCTCCGGGGTTGGTAAGAGATTTGGGCTGGGCCATGGTTCATGTTCACATTCTTGGGTCGATTAGAATGCGTCTTATTCCCATTTTCATGTTACTTCTACGGCAATCCCATGTCTTCAGGCAAGGTAGCGTTATTAGCTATCCCAGGTTGTGAACTAACGTTCTTTGTTTGCTTATATTTGGTCTCTGTCTTGGCTTTACCGGGGTTAGCATTTGATTATCATATCCTCTTCTTGTTTTCTATGTCTCGGCTTGGATTTTCATAAACCTTCGACTTGTTTCGTTGTTAGGAGCTTGTGTTCAAGGTTTGGGTTTTTCCGCTATGATTATATTTAATTCCTATTTTAGCTTCTGTATTTGGTTTAGATGTTTAGTATTTTGTTGATGTGGGTTGTCTAGTTTTTGCAGTTTTCTACTTCGAGAGTTTGGTTTGCTCGCTAATCTTTGGTTTGTGGTGTGCGTTGTTATTGGTCTGGATAGGGTAATCTTCGATTAGCATCTTTTTATTTCGGTGCTTTTTTATCAGCCTCCTTCCACCGCCTCTTAGTTTAGCCAATAATTAGTTCTCATCTGTTGTCTTCCCCGGTCTGTTCTTGTAAGGCTAGCCTCTTGTGGGGATGCATAGTTTTAAATTTAGACTCTTTAGGTTGAAGATTAGGTGGGTAGAAATTTAGAATTCTGTTCGTGGTTATTTGTTTTGGTTAATCGTCGTATTTGGGTTTTTTCTTTGCGGTTTCCCTTTGTCCCGCTGACGACTGGTGAGCTTCGTTGGTACGCTTCTTCTGTTCTCTCTGCATTTTCCGTTGATTGCGAGTTTCATTTCATACTCTTGTTTAGTGGTCATTATGATTTCTAGATAACCGTACTTTTTCGGATTTTGATTCTCGGTAAACCCTTAGGTTTTGTTCTTCGGTAATTCTTCAGGCCATGTTTTTTCGGTAAATTTTCGGGCTATATTTCCGATATAATGACTTTGTAATTCGATCTTTTATATATAATATTATTCAGACGAGAAAAAAGGATATATATAACCATTGTGATCAAAAGTGTTGTAAGAAAATCATTTGAATGATATTTTGTACGTTTTTCTAAACTACTATTTATAAATTTCATGACATTCTTTTCTTATGAGTGAATGTTTTTTTTTTTTTCGAAAATGAGTTTTGTCACGTGAATACTGGTGTATATATATATATATATATATAAATCTATATATAGGGAGAGCATTGGTTTTACAACATTTCTGCCTCTGTTTTAACTGCAGGTTTGAATTTTGGTCCGCCTTGAATCATGAGGATGTACATATATTTACACAAAATATTCATGTGTCTGCATACGTCATCAACCATCCATAACCATCCATAACATTTGATAAATATGGGAACCTTCATTGTTCACAATCAGAGAATATACCGTTAAGAAAAGAGAAAATGGTTCTCAACTACATAAAAAATAAGATAAGATGCTGATAACTATTTCAAATATAGAAATATACTTTAAACTACATCAACTAATATGCGAAACATATCGATAGACACAAAGTTTATGCAATCATATTGCGAACATCTAATTAGGTTTTATAGATCTTAAAACAAAAATTGGGGATCAAAGTGTAATTATTTTTTTAAAAAAAATTAAACAATAGAATATATCCAAAACTTCAAAAAATTTAGAAAAAATAATAATTAAATTTTAGAAAAAAAATTAGATTATAGTTTCATTTTTACATTTTCAAAAAAATTAAATTTGTAAAATCCTAAAATTTCTAAAATTACAAAAATTCAAAAACTTCAAAAGAAATCTAGAATTATAAAAAGAATTGAAAATGTAAGGTATATAGGCTTCCAAAATTATATATCTTGATACTAATTTAATTTGTTAAAAAAATTAAGCGGATTTTTGCTATAGGCTAGAAGCGAATTTTTGGATTAAGATTGTTAGATCTCGAAAATATCGGAAATGAAATACTGCGATTTATATAAAAGTTTTACAGAAAACCGAATCGAAATAAAACTTTAAAAGGAAAGAAAAAGATCTACGAAGGAAAGAGATTATCATATTGAAATCTGCTTCTATTTTTAAAATGTTTTCAAAAAACGAATTTTCCTATATTTTAAACATTTCTGCGAACGTTCTCTAACGCCTTCGCAAACCCCCAATTTAAAAATAACATTTTTAACTCTTTTTTTTTCTAACAAATTAAATTGGTTTCAAAAAATAATTTTGGAACCTTATATACCTTACATTTTCAATTATTTTTAGAATGTAAGAATTTTTTTAAGTTTTGTATTTTCGTAATTTTAGAAATTTTGGAATTTTACAAATTTTCTTTTTTTTTAAATGTAAAACTGAAACTATAATTTAATTTTTATCTAAAATTTAATTATTATTATTTTCTTAATTTTTTGAATTTTTGGATATTTTTGTATTTTTTATTATTTTTTAAATATTTTTTTTAAAGTTAATGACCTCAAATTTTTGTTTTAAGCTCTATAAAATTCAATTAGGTGTTCGCAACATAACTGCATAAATTTCGTGTATATTGGTATGTTTTGTATGCTAGTTGGTGTAGTTTATAGCACGTTTCTATACTTGGAATAATTATTTATATATTATCCCATCTTTTATATAGCTGAGAACTATTTTTCCAATTTTGATGCGATGGAACAACTTATTTTAACCTGTAAATTATATTTCTGGCAATAATAAAAAGATGATATTCTTTCTACAAACAATTATCAATAGAAGAAGTCTCCAATATGATGTGGAAAAAAAAAGGTCTCCAATACAGTGGTTTAGTACTTGCCTTTTAACAGCTACCACCTAAGTTTAAGTTTTGTAATTGTAATCGTCGGAAAAATAAGGATTCAAAATAGAATATGAGTCCAAATTCAAATCAGAAACCGAAACAAAACTCTGAATCTGTACTTTTTCATTTCTAAACTTTGCGAGTGATTAGTGTGCCTCCAATTCCATCATATATACCTAAAACTGGAAAAGGAATAAAAAAATTATAGTGTTGACAAAAAAATAAAAATAAAGGCAATTCTCAAAAATACCACAAAAGTAAATTTTTATTCCAAATATATTATTATTAGTTTTTTTTTCCAAAAAGACTATCAAAAGTTTGTTTTTAAAAAATTACTAGAAAAATAAAATTAAACTTTAAACCCTCTAAACTAAATTTAAATCCTAAAAACTAACTCTAAATCCGAAATATTAAACCCAAACCCACATATTTAAATTATAAATATTTAAAGTTTATTTGTAGTGTTTATGGTATTTTGGGAAAAAGAAACTTTAATGGTATTTTTAGAAAAAAAAACTAATGATAGTATGTTTTAAAAAAACTTATTTTAGTAGTATTTAAAAAAAAAAGTTGTAAAAGAAAAGAGATCCTATTATAAAAACTCCAATTCCAAAATCATGAGAAAGTCAAATTGTTGTGATTAGTACCAAATTAAGTATTAATCTCATCATAAATAGGCATGTGTATTCGGGTATTCAGTTCAGTTCCGGATCTTATGACCCATATAGGAATCAAAACAGTTTTGGTTCGGTTCCAATTGGTTTTGGGTCGGTTTGATTTTTAATTATGAGAATAGATAATTACCCAAATTTTTTTGGTTCCCATTCGGTCGGTTCCGAGTATTTTTTACTCAAACTATCCGAAAAAATCCAAAAATACCCAAAAGTTTTTAAAATACTAAAAAAATATATTTTTTTGTAATAAAAAATAAAATAATACACCTAAATTGGTTATTTTTATCTGAACTATCCGAAAATACCTAAAAATATCCGACTTAACCGAATTAACCGAAAAAATTGTAAAAATTATTCGAATTACCTGAACATACCCAACCTAGAACCAAAATATCTATAAGTTAATTTATGTTTCGAATATTTTCGGGTACCCGTTCGGATCTCGATTCGGTTCCGGCTTTTCGGTTCCAAGCATATAAGATCCATCGGATATTTTTGAAAAATCAATTCGATTAGGATAATATCGGATCGATTCCGGTTCGGTTCTTCGGTTCTAGATATCTTGTTCAGCCCTAATCATAAACACAGAACAAATTACTAAAAGTTTACATTCATTATGGCTTCGCATTTAACATTTAGGAAGCTATATTTAAAAAATGGAAAAATATATTCAATATTCAATATTTTATGTAAATTAAAATATAAAACAATTCACATTATATAGATCTTGATCATTTTACCATTTGGTTCTTGAGATTATATAGTTAATTTGAGTTAAAATTTGGAATTAGTATTGTGCCCTCACATGTTGCTTCCAAATTTTAGTTGAGTATCAAAAATTCTGAATTTGCATTCAATATTTTTTTTTCAAAGTGTACAAATTTTACATTTTAATTTTCTATTAAAAATGAATTTACACGCTTATAATTTTTCATAATATTTTAATTAAACATAAATTAATTTATTTTTATATGTAATTAATTATAACTGTTCGGATTGTATTTCAGATCCTTCATACGGGATCGTTGATCTCATACATTAGAGATGCATTCTAGGAACAGATTTGAGAGCATCGAGTAGGATTTCTGTTCCCTAGGGAGAAGGGAGACTCATTGTTTTGTCTTGCAATTCTGGGGTGCCATGCCTGATGACCAAACAGACAAATTGTAGATCATGCACAGATAACACGGTCAGGCTGGTCTTCGAGAGGACGAGAAGGTGTTTCCTTCCCGAAGACTCGTCGACGCCCAAGTCAGGCCATCACACGAAAGTGAGTTTAATCGGGAGGTAAGTATGGGCTTAGTTTAGCGTCACGTCCAAAGATTTTGTGCGGGTTTAATCGGGAGGTAAGTATGAGCTTAGCTTAAGATCATGACAAGTGAAATGCAACTCTTAAGGAGAGTGGGGTTGGAACTCTCTCCCGAAAAAGGTTATAAGGATATAAATCCCACCGGAGGTTTCCTTACCATTCTCGATGTATTGCTCTTTTCTGCATCTCTCTCTTTCTCTTTCTTTTTCTCCTCCTCCTCCATCCTTCGATCGCCTCATATTTATAGGAGAAGATCTTCGTACCTTGGCCTCTGTTCATGCCCATGATCTTTTTGTTGGGTTGCATCACTCACTTTCTCCTTCGTAGTGGTTAGCTCTGTTCCGGGTGGCGGTATGTGAGATACGTGCTTAACCTATTAGTCGCCTCCCCGGGACAAGTCTATTTTGCCATCATTACATGGAGATAGTCTCGTTCTACTCTTGAATAAAACGTTCACGCCACCTTGGCTGATGTGGCGATCTCCTAATTGTCGATGTAAAACTACGCCCAACAATAACCAATTTTAGCAATTATAGAGCTATTAAACCAAACCAAATACTACGATACCATGTGATAGATGATACTACAATCAACGTATGATCCTATTCGTGGACACCGATGCATCACTTAGATCAACAGAAAGGCTGGTTGTTCAACCGGATATAAATGTTAAAGAATCATGAAATTATCACCAAACCAGGTCAAATAATTAAAAATAAAATTAAGTTGGAAGAAAATACTTAGAATCGTATGTTGCATCTACATTCCTTAGTATCGCGAGATAACATTATAGGACAATATACCAAACACACATTATATTGTGAAACCAAGATATTAGTTAGACTCGCATCTATCAAACTTTGTTTTATAGAATATCTAAAAACTGGAGGATGACCCAAAAATAAATAAGAAAATATGGTGAATCGCAATTGCGCCGAAACATAAACACATTCTTTGATGAGTTTTCTCATCAGCATTAACCATTGTGGGAGTTAGATAGACCCGACATAAAAATATTGTTGGCAAATTTCCGAAACTATCAAGCACATACTACTCAGCTGTCCCCACATCAAGAAAAACCAGCCTTGCTCGTACAGTGAAGCTACTGGCCTTCTCCAAACAACTAACAATATCCAACACATCATTTAAAATGATAATGACAATTTATTATTCTTCATCTTAATACCATAGCAACAACTATCATTATGTTTGGTTGATTTAGTGTATAGGAAAATTGTAAAATGATATGATTTTTAGTTATATCAACTTAAGCCCATTAGAGGATGTGGAGAAAGTATTGGCGGATTGGTGGATATTCATGAGTATATTGAAACCATAACTATAGAGCAGAGACTAGACCAACAACTATCAAAGTGACATCGAAATATGATGTCATCTAATTGGTTCATCGATATTAGAATTAGGTTGGACCCTTACGATCCAAATCATTAATTACTTCGTAAAACTTTGAAAATTTACCCATTAAATAAGTTTCACTATCAGTATGAATTGTCTAACCCTAGCCCAAATTATAGTTGCATTTTACTCACTCCTTTGGTAGAGGACACCATCAACAACATAATTATATTTCTTCTTACACTTAATACGCGTTTAATATTGAATTACACATGCATGTTGATATTGTCACTTGACATTAAATAAACGAGATGTCCAGGTCGTTTATTTTGACCATGTGGTCGTCATTTCTAAAAAATGTTAGTTTTTCCTAGATTTCACTGAAAATGTAGATTGTTCACGACTCTGCGTTATCGCCTTTTTCACCTTCTAGCTATTGGCATGAGAGAGAAACATGAAACATGTTGTAGACTTCCATGTCCTTGCAAAATATAAATAATTCAGCTGCGTTTGAAAGGTATTTTATACTGGCTAGCTTATATACGTTTTATAGTTTGTATTTTAAATACTTATATGTATACAAAGTATTTGCAAAAAATATCATTTTTGATGATATTAAGTATAGTGCAGACGAATTATCTGATGATTAAGAATTTAAGTATTCATGAATTTTGAAGTGATCTTTTACAAGTTGGATATCAGATTGACGAATTTGTTCTAATTGCCATGATTTGCCTAGTGAAAATGTTACAATATAATGTTGCTGGCTATTTTGATAAGTGATAAGTGACGTAGAAGTGCATGTTACATCATCTAAATTCAAATTATCTCATCATAATGCTGATTTTGAAATTTTTACCATTGTAGTTCATGTTTTTATAAAAATTTATTGTTACCCTATCGATTTCTAAAGCATAAAGCATCTTATTTTTTCATCTAATTAATATTATTAGCCATAAGAAACCAAGGTGAGATACAAGATGAAATACACAAGGCCGGCATGGCCTAGTCCTCTAGAGCCAAGAACCGACGGAAAGTAAGACAAACCCTGGAGCCAAAAGCTGGCGGAAATAAAAATCCCCGAAAATCCAAATGAACACCACAAATATTACATAGAAAGGATAAAAAAAGTAAAGGCTAAATTAAAACTACATATCCATAACATAAAAGCAGGGATCAAGTTTTGACATGAATAGGCTCTATGGAAGACTAAGATGACCTGAAGAAACGGATAGGAAAAGATCAGCAATAGTTATTGGATGACCTGCTGGGAAATCCTATCCACAGAGAACCAGAACTCAAATTTGGTGAAACATCAGAGATTTACACAGCTTAAAAACCAGCACCTACATAAATTTCAGCCATATCGTGACACAATCGAAACATTTATGGATCTTCACAAGAGAGTCACTTGAAAAACCATGGCGATACACAGACAAAACTCAACCCCATCAATTCATAACCAAATCGATAGAAATAAATTAAAGCCCCAAAACTTTTCATCCAAATATCCGCAAAGAGAAAAAAATGTGAACACGGCTGGACCAAGGGGAAACAAAAAAAAGGGAAAAGAGGTTGAGCAACTCGGAGAACCAGAGAACCTTCGACTAGGAGAGATGAATCCACACATCAAAACCACCGACAGAAACCCGCCTAAGCCTAAACTAACCTGCAAAACCCAGATCTCTCATAGATTTAGAAATCCACCGCAAAGAGAGAGAAGCGAATGCACACATGCACCGTGGGCCTAAATATTCTGGCGCCATCACTCCCGCCAGCGGTAACTCCGACCAGATAAGAGAAGCCCGACTCGATCCATCACTACTCCCGAGGACCAGATCCGCGAGCCCATCAACATAAGGAACTAAAAGAGAAGGGACCCATGAAACGGAGGACCGACGCGGCGCTAGAGAAGCCACCATGCGCCGGTTAGAGCATATACAGAGAAGGAGGCGGCTGAAGAGAAGTAGAGAGAATTTTAGGGTTTTATTTAGGGGTTGATTGGTTCACCCACTACCACCCGCAAACGTAATTGGTTCACCCGCTACCACCCACAAATGCTACGTTTGCGGGCGGTTACGGTTGGTAGCGTTTGACAACAATCACAGAAACCGCTCCATATCGCTTTATATCACTTTGAACCGCTCTAAATCAAAAAAAAATTTCCACGAGCGTTTGCGGTTGCGGACGGTTGCGGGTGGTTGAAAAAATATTTAAAAAAAAAAAATTATCTTAAATAATAAACTAAAATTTACAAAAATAAAAGTTATTTTAAAAAATTTATTTTTTATATCGAATATTATCATATAAAATTATATACACTTGATATATATTTTAATTAAACTAAAATAAACTTGTAATTATAAAAAACGTTATTGTAAAAATACTATTTAATTATTCTATGATTTATATAAAATATATAATTTGAATTTTTTTATAATAATATATTTTTGATTTCAATTTTAATTTTCATAATTATAAAAAATGTTATTGTTTATATATAAAATGTTCCAAACATCTTTAAATTTTTTAATTTAATTATTCTATGGCTTATTTAAAATATATAATTTTAATTTTTTATAATAATATATTTTTGACTTTTATATAAATTATATATATGTATATTTTATTAGTTTTATGAAAATCCGCTATCGCATCCGCTATAAACCAGTTATAAACATCTCACAAACGTATCCATTTCCAGCCGCTTTACCAGTCACATAAATTGTCTAATAACATTAGAAACCGCAACCGCCCACTTCCATAAATTCCCGCAACCGCATCCGCTACGTTTAAACCAATCAGACCCTTAATTATTATGTCTGATAAGGATAAAGCAACTATCTGCTCATATTTTTCAAAAATGATGTATTTATTATATATTTTGAAATCATATTATAAGCAAATAAATATTTAAATAAACATAAATAATCAAGTACCTGAATTAATATTAGAAACATATAGCAAGAAACTTACATTGACCGCAGTTAAAAAAATTTCATAATAAATTTTAGTTTGTTTAAACTTTTCGGATTGACTTGAGGTTGGTCAGACCAAGCTTGAAAACCTGATTTTTTCGACTTTCATATCTAGTCGAAATCTTTTTCAAGATCGGGCCGGACTTCAGAATTTATTCCTAATTCACATGTCTAATACTAATAGTAACTGAACTCGAGTACATTTTTTTTTCCTTACGGTATCAATCATTGTTTCTTGACATCCCTCTATCAGTCAATATACAATACACATTTTCTTAAGAGAAAATGAATATCAGCTATATGAGAGATAATACGTAGATAATTATCCTAAATATAGAAATATATTTTAAACTATATTAATTAATAAGCAAAATATACCGACATACACGAAATATATGCAGTCATGTTGCGAACATCTAATTGGATTTTATAGAATTTAAAATAAAAATTTATGGTCAAACAGTAATTATTATTTTTAAATATTTTTTTTAAAAATAAATAAAAAATAAAAAAATAGAAAAATATCCAAAATTTTAAGAAAATAATAATAATTAAATTTTAGATAAAAAATAAATATAGTTTCAGTTTTTACATTTTTAAAAAAATTAAATTTTTAAAATTCCAAAATTTTTAAAATTACGAAAAATTCAAAATTTCAAAAAATTCTTACATTCTAAAAAGTAATTGAAAATGTAAGGTATATAGGATTCCAAAATTATATATTTTGAAACCAATTTAATTTGTTAGAAAAACAACAAAAAGTTAAAAAAATGTTATTTTCAAATTGGGGGTTTGCGAAAGCGTTAGAGAACATTCGCAGAAACGTTTAAAATAGAAGAAAAATCTTTTTTTGAAAACGTTTTAAAAACAGAAGCATATTTCAATCTGATTATCTCTTTCCTTCGTAGATCTTTTTTTTCCTTTTAAAGTTTTATTTCGATTCGATTTTCTGTAAAACTTTTATATAAATCGCAGTATTTCGTTTCCGGTGTTTCCGAGGTCTAACATTCTTAATCCAAAAATCCGCTTCTAGCCTATAGCAAAAATCCACTTAATTTTTCTAACAAATTAAATTAGTATCAAGATATATAATTTTGGAAGCCTATATACCTTATATTTTCAATTTTTTTTTTATAATTCTAGATTTCTTTTGAGTTTTTTGAATTTTTGTAATTTTAGAAATTTTGGGATTTTACAAATTTAAATTTTTGAAAAATGTAAAACTGAAATTATAATTTTTTTTTCTAAAATTTAATTATTATTTATTTCTAAAATTTTTGAATTTTTGGATATATTCTATTTTCTGAATTTTTTAAAAAAATTTTTTTAAAAAATAATAATTAAGTTTGACCCCAAATTTTTGTTTTAAGCTCAATAAAACTTAATTAGATGTTCGCAACATGACTGCATATACTTCGTGTATATTGATATATTTTGCATATTAGTTAGTGTAATTTAAAACACATTTCTATGTTTAAGATGCAGAGCCGTGCGGTAGTTATGGCAAAAGAAACATATGCTTATAGGGCATCAATTTGGAAAAGAAATCTTAATAAGATATATTTTATTAATTATTAATCTCAAAGTAATATAATATATATACATGGGCCTAAGTTTAAAATTATGTAGTAATATGGGCTGTCTACAATGAAAAAAAAAGTTTATTAGCCCATAATTAATAGACAAATAATTAGATTAAAATAATTCTTCTAAAAAGTTAAAGAAAAAAAAATTGTTAATTTTACAAAACCTAGAGAAACGAAAAAAGTTTGCCGTCGACTCTTTCTTCTACTTCCTTGCGATCGATTGAAACTAAGAGTTTCATATTCACAAATCTTTTTCATCATATTTTCTGTCTTTCTCTCATAATCATTATAATTAAGGTAACTTATTCTTTTTGTTTTTCTTCTTCCAATAATTTTGTTATATTTTTGAATACTTTTCAACTATTTTTTTCCAAAATTGTGAATAATCATCATAACCTTACTTTTTGATAGAAAGATATCATTAAACAAAAGATATCAACCATGTGGAGCAGACAACAGAAAAAAAAAAAAAAAAGATGAAGAAGCAAAATCTCAAGAAAATGCTTTATTCAGGTACTTCAAAAAATCTGAAACTCTTGATAGCTTTGTAGAAAATAATGATGAATAACATGTTACTTTTGGAGAAGATGAAGTAGATGAAAATATAAATGAGTGTCATAGAGAAGAACCGAGTCCTGAGCCAGAGAATATGAATACAGTGAATGAGGAAGAGTTGAATGTAAAAGATGATAAGAATAAGAATGAAAGTGGAAAGACAGATAATCTGGAGGAGCCTTGTGGATTTATGGATTTATAGATCCTGGAAACTGGGATAGCATAAAAAAAAGGATGAAATGAATGGAGAGATTTTATGGTTGTACAAGGTCCGACAAAAAGATTGCCAATTGATTATAACTTTCGCAAGGATGGTCTTAAGAGACATTTCTCACATTCGTATTATACAAGACAATTGGGTGATGGAAAAAAACAAGATCAGCGTTGGCTAGTTTATTCAAAAAGATTAAACAAGATCTTCTGTTTTTGTTGCAAATTATTCAATGAGAGGGACAATTGTCAATTGGCATCTATGGGGTTCAACAATTGGAGAAATATTTTGAAAAGGCTTAAAGAACATGAATCTGGTCGTTAACACATTTTGTGTATGAAGCAGTGGGCAGAACTAGATCTTAGGCTGCAAAAGAATCAGACCATTGACAAATATGCTCAAGATGAAATCAATAAAAAACAAATCCATTGGAGACAGGTGTTGCTTAGGATAATTTCTGTAGTGAAAACTCTTGCTAAACAGAATTTAGCATCTGCTGAAAGGAGTTTTTCAAAGCTGAAACTTATAAAATTTTATCTTCGCTCGACGATGTCACAAGAAAGATTTAGCGATTTGGCTATTTTAGCCATCGAAAGAGAATTCATAAGAAACATTGATTTTGAAAGGCTGGTCAATGATTTTGTAGAAAATAAAGAAGAAAATTATGTTTTAGAACTATTATTCAGTTTGTTGATTTTTTTTCTGCTAAATGACAATAATATTTACTATTGTAAAACATTTTTTTTATGAATAAGAGCATTTTTTTTATGAATAAGAACATTTTTGTTTAATTGCTTATGTATGCTATTAGTATTGGCACAACTCTGTAATAAGATGGTTATCAACATATTACTTCATCTTTTCTATAGCTAAAAACCATTTTCTCCATCAAAATTTTGGACGTCTACAAATACAAATGCAAGAAAAAGGAAATAAAAACCCCGATGTAGAGGTACATCGATGTGTGTGCATAATGGATAGCGTTCTTTCACAATTTAACATCGGAGCATTAGTAGAACATCATAACCGTAATTTGCAAGAAAAATTTATAGATAAACATAGATGATAAACTTCATCAAACAAAAAAAACTATAGATGATAAATACTTGTCACAGAAGAGATTAGTGGATATATAGATAAAAATCATACTACATGCTTACGTAGTTGAAAACACACATATGTTTTAGGCTTCTAAATTATATGTAAATTTTAAAGCCCAAAAGCTGTTGAAATTATTTTAATATACTGCTTTTATTCGGAAGGTATAAGCTGAGGGTTCAAGGCTTAAGTTTTTTTTGTTCATTATATTTTTTGCAGTGTTTTTTTAAAATATTATTCTTCGTTTTTTAAACTTTATAACTACTATATTAAACTTAATTTTAGAAAGAAAAAAATTTAAATTTCGGTTTCGACATCGTGTACCTATGTATGGTTAAAAATAAAAATTACGTAAAAGGGTATTTAGGAAAAAGGGAAATTTAAAAAATGCCACTTTTGGTGTGTCAATTTTCAAAAATGTCACTATGAATTGTCCATTTTAAAAATACCACTTATTAAGATTTTTTTAAATCCTAAACCTTAAAATTCTAAATTTTAAAAATAGTTTTGACCCCTAACAAACGATAAACCCTAAAAACTAAATCCTAACATAAAATAATTAATCCAAATATAAATAATATTTTGAATAAATGATATTATTTTAGTGACATTTTTAAAATGATTTTAGAAGAATGACATTTTTAAAAAGTGATATTTTTCAAAATATGCCAAATTTCAAAAAAAAAATTAGAAAAATACAATATAAAAAGTCAAGTAGGTATCATGAGTGGGTCCGTACACATTTCGGGTGAACATCAATGTGCGTTATGATAAAGGATACGTCTAATCAGCGTATTTGGATTCTACATACAAGTCTCAAGTCCTTATTTTTATATGAAAAAGAGAGATTTATCTATTATTGATTAGTTTTATCGAAAATAAAACTAATGACGATCAGAGTGCGACGGAGTTTGATGGGGTTTGTCTTGGTATGCAAATAAAGTTGCATTAGAGTGTGACTTGAAGCTAAGCGTGTATCAAAGTCCAGATCCTTAGAAAACGACATGACACACACATCTTTACCAATTTGCATGTACGTCTAATTTTTACCATGTAGTACATGTATATGTTATGTATGCTTATAGTTGCTTAGCATACATTTTTTATTTTATTTTAGATTGTATGCACTGATGACTTTAATGGCTAGTTTGACAAAGAAAAAAAAAAGACTTAAATGACTAGTAGGTCTAATTTTGCAATCCGTTGAGATTTACGATAAATTAGGGTTGCGCATGGAGCGGATATTTGGAAAATGTAGTATTTGTGATCCATTCCGTTTTTACCGGATATCAAATTTTACGATCCGTTTTGCTCTGAAAAATTTCGGATATCCAGAATTTTTTCGAATATCCGCGGTTATCCATTTAAAAAAAAACCCTATTTAAATATATATATTTAATCTAATATTTAAATTAATTAGTGAATAAATATATTAAATTATCTAATTTTACCGAATATAATTAAAGAAAAATGAAAAATGAAAGACTAAAATGGTGAAAATGAAACATGTGTTTTTTATTTAAAGAAAAATAAGAACTAAAATACATTTTCAATTAAAATGCTAGTATCTATTTTCTTATACTTTTTATTAATATTTATTAATTAATATAAAATTTTCAAATCTATTTTTACTATGAATATTTCCGTCTTATGTATTTAAAAAGTTCAAAATGCAAATAAATATTATAAATCTATCATATAATATGTATATATAAGTAATATACGAATCAGAGTGGATATCCGGATTTTTTAAAATTGGTATTTGTGATTTATTCCCTTTTAGACGGATACTATATTTTACTATTTGTCCCGCTTTGATTCATAACGAATATCCGAATTTTTCGGATCGAACCAAAGTGATATCGAATCGGAGCAAATCTAACGGATAATTTATCCAACCCTAGGAACTAAAGAACAAGTACGTAAATAATATTCTCTCTCTAGCAGTAAATATTTCTTTTGCTTATCCATTTTGATTTTACATGAGAGTTTTTATTCCATCGTTCCACTAGATGAAGTTGCTAATCAAGGGCGTGTTATACCGGGGAGTCTAATTTTTTTCGAAGGTTGTGAAGAACCGACCAGAGGTTTTACTCCGATCAAAAATTATATTTAAGTTTTTCATTAAAGAAGTTTTACAGATGATCTCGCAGTTGCTATTCCACAACAGGAATTGAATTTCTTATTTGAACCCATTTAGTTAAGAATTGTATTGAGGATCATACCTTCAGGGCCGATTCTGAAATAATTGGAGTTACACACAAACCAAAAAACGGAGGTTTCCGCTTCACATTGCAAACATATAATCAAACACATTTTCTTGCAAATGACTTTAAATATCCAAAAATAGCTAAATGAAACACAAATTCTCCACACAAAAAAAAATCTGATATTGACAATAAATCTACCGATTCTGAAAAATAGTTCTTTTGTATTTTTTCCTGCAAAATCATTCATCAAACTTAGATAGTCGAGCTTTCCAACCATATCTTTCTCAATTGCCAATATAGCCAAGCCATTCAATATTTCCTCTGACATAGTCGACCGTATAGTAAAATTTGATCAACTTTAACTTGGAAAAACTGTTTTTGGTCGAGGCGATTGAAACCGGAACTATTAACATAACTCTATATGCAATCCATGTATTTGGATGACAACCTTCAAAAATTTTCAAAAAATTTAGTACCTCAATAGCCTTCTTGATCCCGCTTAGTAAAACTTTTCTTAAAACTTTGATCTCTAGGAATAGATTTGAATGTTCGCCATGTTTAAGAGAAGTTTCAAGGTTGATGCATGATGCTTTTAAGCCATCGTTAGTTGCTGTCCTGAGCTTTCTTAAATCAAACAAGAATCCAATTTTTTTTTCCATATTCTTCGAATTGTTCAAACCTCACTTTATTTTCCATATCCACGATTCTGAGAAAAAAATCAATTTTAAAATTCGTTTCCTCGCTTAGCATCACGCTTTCATCATTTTTCTCCACCTCTTCATCAAAATGTATTTTTCTTTTAATGATGCGCTTTCTTTTCACAGGATATACCGGCTCGATACCCATAGATTCTGCAATTGTTTTAGCTTCCGCTTTTGATTCTTAAAATCCGGTGTCTCTGTAATTTTGGAGATACACGACTAACCCCTTTAACTGAACAAGAGAAACATCGATATCAACATTCTCTAACTGCATCGCCTTACTTATCGCGTTTACGGCAAATAAAATATTATGCCAAATAACCATGCCAAATAAGAACTCAAACCCTCCAATTCCGTGTGTTTCACTTGTAGCAAGAGCCTCGGCATCGCTGCGAGCTTTAGGATCATCACAATTTTCAGCCAAGTAGTCTAAAACATCTCTTATTTTTGGAGCTTGAAACCGAATTGCTCGAACACTTTCAACTCGACTTTTCCAACGAGTCTCTGATAATGGCTTAAGTGTGAGATCTCATACTATCTCTTTAAATAGTTCCCACCTGGCTATAGATGATGAGAAAAAATAGTAGATGCATTGGATGATTCCAAAGAATAAAATTGTTTTTGTAGATGATTTCGCCATATCAGAAAGTGCCAAATTAAGACTGTGGCAACCACATGGTGTATAAAACGCTCTTGAATTGATATCAAGCAATCTTTTATGTACTCCTTTGTGATTTCTTTCATATTAGATCCATTGTCATAACCTTTTTCTCTCACATCATCAATACTCAAGTTTAGATCAACCAACATATCGTAAAGCAACTCAAAGAGTCCTTCTCCAGATTTATCAGCAACTTCTAAGAAGGTCACAAAAAATTCCTCCACTTGTGTTGAAACCAGGGAGACATTCACACATCTGATAATAAGACTCATTTGTTCTTTATGACTCTTATCAGGAGTACAATCGAGAATAACCGAAAAATACTTCGCCTCTTGAATTTTCTTGATGATCATAAGTTTGACCTCAGATCCTATAATAGAAATCAATTCATTCTGAATTTTGTGTAGAGCCGAGCCTGAAATAATTGGGGCCACACACAAACCAAAAAATGGGGGCCTCCGCTTCACATTGCAAAAACATAATCAAACACATCTTCTTGTGACTTTAAATATCCAAAAGTACTAAATGGAACCCAAATTCTCAAAAAAATAATCTGACATTGACAATAAATCTACCGATTCTGGAAAACTGTTCTTCTTGTATTTTTTCCTGCAAAATCATTCATCAAACTTAGATGGTCGAGCTTTCCAACCATATCCCTCTCAATTGCCAATATAGCCAAGCCAATTAATCTTTCCTCTGGCATAGTCGACCGTAAGTAAGATTTGATCAACTTTAACTTGGAAAAACTCCTTTCGGCCGAGGCGTCTGAAACCGGAACTGTTAACATAACTCTATATACAATCCATGTATTTGGTTAACAACCTTCAAACTTTTTCAAAAAATCTAGTACCTCAATAGCCTTCTTGATCACGCTTGGTAAAACTTCTCTTAAAATTTTGATTTCTAGGAGTAGATGATTCCCATCAATATCTGAATGTTTGCCATGTTTAAGAGAAGTTACAAGGTTGATGCATGATGCTTTTAAGCCATCGTTAGTTGCTGTCCTGATCTTTCTCAAATCAAACAAGAATCTAATTTTTTTTCCATATTCTTCGAATTGTTCAAACCTCACTTGAAGAGATGTTGTAGCTTGATCCACGATTCTGAGAAAATATCAAGTTTAAAATTCTCTTCTTCGCTTAGCATCGCGCTTTCATCATTTTTCTCCACCTCTTCATCAAAATGCATTTTTCTTTTAATGATGCGCTTTCTTTTCACAGGAAATACCGGCTCGATATCCATAAATTCTGCAATTATTTTAGCTTCCGTTTTTGCTTCTTCAAAACCGATTTTTCTGTAATTAATTTTGGAGATACACAACTAACCCCTTTGACTGAACAAGAGCAACATTGATATCAATATTCTCTAACTGCATCGTCTTACTTACCGCGTTTACGGCAAATAAAAGATTATGCCAAATAACCATGCCAAATAAGAACTCAAACCCTTCAATTTCGTATGTTTCACTTGTAGCAAAAACTTTGATATCGCTGCGAGCTTTATGATCATCACAATTTTCACCCAAGTGGTCTATTATTTTTTACCAATTTTTTTAATTAAAAATATTTTTGATATTTTAAATATTATTTTTTAAGTGTGGAAATCTTTATTCTAGTAAAAAAAAGAGAGAAAAACATATATGTAAAATATTCAATATATAGTAGAAATCCGTAAAACCAAAAACTGGATGTATCTCGGGTTTTAATATAACTCTTATTTTGAAAATAAACCACTATAAATTTTGAGATTTTAATTTTCACAAAATTAACATGGGATTAAGTCTCTCATATGTTATATTTCCCGTTTTTAATATATTTGTTTGTAAGGACATTTGGTTGTTCTTTCTGTTACTGATTGCTACCTCGTAGTGTAATTATTGTATAAATTCGAATTAACTCATAATACTAGATATAGAAGAAAGATATGTGTCGGTTGATTTGGTAGTTTTCGAATACTACATTTTACGTGAGAAAATGAAATTATTGCACAAGAGCCAACAAATGGGATAGAGTTCAAAACACGTACGTACCATTTTAAAGAGATGTGGCAACTTGAGCACCTTTCCGTCTTTGTTTTCCTTAGTAGTCCATTGGAATCATTATATTAATAATGATTTTATTCTAATTAGATTTTATCATCGTTTCTTTATGAAAAAAATACTTAAACACCACGTTCATTGGACGAAGGAAGATTTAAACCTTGTTTAGAACTAAGATTAATTAAAAATAAAATAAACATATACCCGATTAAATTTTAAAAAACTCTTCCGAAGATAATTTCAAAGAGTGAGATGACCCATACACTCATTAATGCAAATGAATGCGGATGTGATAAAACCGATGATATCGTGTGAACGATGGAAACTGAATTATTTATATATTGATAAAATATACAATTAATAATAGTTAGACGTACGTGTGCATAGATGGAGACCAGAGGAGGAATGTCCACCCACACGCGCACATTAAATAATATATGCTTTTATCTGCACATCACTGAAAATTGAAGTAGGAGAATTAATGGAATATATAAATGTTCTTATTTTCAAAACTCTAAAATATTTTTTGGAGGCATTTAATTAAAAGCTGCAATGTATAGTACATTGAAAATCTCCAGTTGCACGAGGGCCTCTTTTTTGTCCCCTTTTGCTCTATCCCTTTCTCTCTCTCATGCTATTATTTTTCCATTCGTATTATTGCATTTTGAGTGAACGGTACCCTTTAAAAAAAGAAAAATTTAAAAATATCCTATTTAAAAATACACCTTTTTTTTTACTTTTGAAAACTAAATATTTTTATATGTGATAAGACTTTTTATTTTTATTTAAATTAAAAATTACATTTTTAATAAATCAAAACTAAAATTCAAAATTTTTTTTGAGATAAATATGTGTTATTAATTAAAATTTATTATTAGATAAATTTATTGAAATATTTCAAAATTTATCTTAAAAAAAAATTTACGTACCTTTTATATATATATATATATATATATATATATATATAAACTTTCACCATTTTATTAAGAAAATGTCAAATGAACATTCAATGAAACATAGATTCTTTATTTTCAAACCAATCGTTTTTTTTCAATTTTGATTGGTTTAATTTTACCAATAAACTTAGCATAATTTTCATTATTCTAACCAAAAAAATTAGATTGGTCTTGAATCATTGGTTCAATTAAATATAAAGATACAAAACTTTTCATAGTATCAAAATTTTAAATAAATAAATATTTTTTATGAATAAAATTGAAATTACTTTAAAATAATATTATCATAAGAAAAACTATTTTTATTTTAAAAAATATGTAAGATAGAAATTATTTTCAGTTTATTGAGGTTATTTCGATAAATTTATAGTTGAAAAAGTGTAGTTTTCAAATTTTTTTTTAAAAAATGTATTTTTCAAATTAAAAAACGTAAAAAAAATATTTTTCCAAATTTCTTCTTAAAAAAAAACTTAAAATGTATGTTTTTCGAGTAAACAGTTGAGTATTATTTATATATATAATAAAATTTCATCTAAAAAAGAAAGCCATCTAATATATTAATATGTATATTCCCATGCGTATAATGCATCCAAAACCTGCTGTTGATTGGTTGGTCCTTTTGGTAGTGTTCGTGTTCATGTTCATGCATGTGTGCTCATTAAAAACTAGTTTTTTAGTTAAAATATTTAAAAAATAGTTTTTTTTTTCATCTGAACTTTTGATTCATTCGTCTTGTTAAACCTTGCCCAAATACAAAGTCAGCAAAAGAGTAATCCTTTCCGGAAATATAGCCAGCGGGCTCAAAGTCTCCCCTAGCCAAAAGTTAAGACCGAAACAGATAAAAGGGGATTAAGACCCTCGAACGAAAATATACACAAACAAACAAATTTGAAATTAACTACGAAGGACACAATCAAACAATTACCGTAAAGGGAATCTGAACCAAAAGAGCCAAATACACCAACCCACAGGACTCCCAGTCAATTTTCCGAGGAAAAGCCAAGTGAACGCGAACTGCTTGATAACTTGAAGAAGATTCCAGGAAGAGAAACTCCAGCATTTATGCTGGGCGAGGTATTTTCCCGAGATCAGTCTCTTCCACATCAAAAATCAATACAGAAAATGGCTACCCATTTAGAGATTAAACCGTAGACAGACAGGCGCATAACTCAAAGGATCACATACTCGATTACCTGCAATACTCGGAAAGGATGACAGCAAGGAAGCTTTAACAGACGCGACAAGAGAGGAGAGAGGCAAAACCAAAACGGTAATTTAAGCCCGAGCCATTCCATCGAAGCCACAAGCAATGACCCAAATCGAAAGACCACGAACCAATCAATCACCACTGAACCATAGAAGAAACCAAAACTAGGACTAGAGCTGAAGAAAAGTAAGTTAGACCGTAGCAAACACAGCTATGCAGCACCGTCAAGAGATCTTAAAGATCAATTCATCTGGGCTCCCGATTCGACAAACCCCAACTCCCCTATCCAGAGTCAAATCCTCACCGAGACAGAACCATACATGGCTTAAACCAACCTCACACCCACAGATTTATAGCAGAAACTGCGAACCAATAAAGAGCCACAAACCACCGCAAAGACAGCCTTAGCCGCTAGACTAACCACAAAGACCGAAACCCTGATAAAAACAACATTCCTGAAAACTCTCAAAATTGTTGAAGGTCTCTAAGACTTAGGAAAACATACCGGCTAAGCAAGAAAACCAAATCCCGATCTAAAATTTTAGATCTAGAAAACCTAGACCTAAAAAAACCAGAACTGATTTCACCTTTTAGACAAGCAGAAAACCGATTAAAGGCAGGAGAAAGGAAAAATAAAAAGAGAAACCATAGCTCCGGCGCTGTCGGAGCCTCCAGAGTTGCAAAAAGGGCGATGGATTCTTCTTGTTCTTAGAGAAAAGGCAGAGAGATTTTTTAGAGAGAGAACTCTTCGGATCTTGTGGGAAATTAAAAAAATAGTTTATTAGCTGCTTTTTGAATTTATAAATCACTGCTTATACATTTATAAATTAATGGCAAATCTATATCGACAAGATAAATTATTTTTATTTGGTACAGAACTTCATGTGTAGTAATTAGAAATCAAAGCTTACAGTTTATGGATAATATGCGTACGGTACCGCGTATTTCAACCAAACTACTACTTTAATCGTTTGTAAATTTTTAATACTTGTAACTAAATATAATGTAACTTCAATGACTCATTGCATTTAGATGGTAATATGTGTAATCCCGGAAAATAACGGATTCAAAATATGCGAATAAACATTAACATTAATAAACGGTAATGAATTAAAATGATTCGAATAAAAAGCGTATAAATAAAGTTTGGAAAACGTTTTCAAAAACGGGTTCGTGGAGTCGAAATTTGATCTTTATCTTAAATACTAAAAATCGTTCATTCTAAAAATTATTCCGTATTGTGAAAAGTTATATGCGATTAAAAATTCCATGATACAAGTGCAAAGAATATGTTTCGCTACATTTGAAAACAAAATCTACGAACATAATTTTTTTTACGTATACTCTTGAGACTTATGTTTAGAGAAGAGAGAAGAAGACATAGAGATTTCTTAAGATTTTTGAAGTAAAAAAAAGCAAATGAATGAGGAAGAATGCTCTTTAAATAGCCGAAGGAGGGAGCAATTCGATCCACTAAAGGAAGCGCACGTGGTACGTGGACGAGTGAAACTCGGTCTCGTTTTGACATGTGCGAGTTGAGGAGGTAATGGCATAAGACTCGGTCAAAAAAGGATTCGATAAAACCGCAAATCTCATTCAAAAATACTGAACCAAATTATTCTATGAATTTGCAACCAAATTTGGGCATGAAGACCCACTAACCCAATCCAACCCAAACCTAGCCCAAATTTAGCTGGCTCGGTTAAGGGCACGTGTGTGGTTAGGTCTATGATCTCTTCCGTACACCATAGCATATCCATGTTTTTGAACTTATAGTTAATTTCTCTACTTTACATATTTGATGATTTTCATCTGAATAAGCAATGTCGGACATTTTGCACATTAGAGACTTACTCAAATTTTGAAACCATTCAAGCAATCCACTTTGGATCCTTATTTTTCATTCAAAATAATTTTGATTTTGACATATGAGTATACCTTGTTATAATACTCACGGTGACGTCTCCGATGCTCTCATAATCTGGTCATTTCGACGAAAAACCTCGCCAAAAATAACCAAAAAGTGGCCGAAGCCACTTTGTCAAAATTGGTTCCAAGGATACGATGGTTGTAGGGTACGATAATATGTGATTCAAATGGAATCCTTCATCAATTTGGATTGGCCAAGGCACAAACTTGCTCTACACCATAAGAGGTTGAACGTGGTGGTTTGATTTGGGCAATGCAATCTGTTTGGGGGGTCTAGGATATTGTAAAGTAGTTTCCGAAGGTGTTTGAAAAATGGTGATTGACGATGTACGAAACAAAACACTTAATTTAAAGTTGACTCAATAACTAAGAACGATTTCAACTTGGAAAGTAGTCTTCAATGAGGTGAAATTTACGTTACAAAAACGAGAAAGGAGCAAATGTGCAGATGATTTAGCTAAAAATGGTTTTCGTCATGTGTTGGTCTTCCAAACTCTCAATAATTTTCTGTTATTCTTAATTTCATCGTATAATATTTGATTTTGTTAACAATTCTTAAAAGTAATCCAATGACGCAAAAAAGAAAATTTTAAGTTTTCTAATTAAATAGAATAGTTCTACATTATTTGTTTCAAATATTAATATATTTTGCAATAAATTATTATGATAAAAATCAAATTTATCAACGAAATTAGTAATATCACATCTAAATTTAAAACCTGACGTCTATACATCAAGTTAAAAAGTATATATATTTTTTGTTATTGAAAGCCACCTTATTTGAAAACTGTTATAATAAAATCAGTTAATTTTTTTTTTTCATGAATATTACTATCTACAATCACAATTTAGTTGGATTTTATATCTAGTATTGTTCGGGTTAGATTTCGGGTCCTTTGTAAATGGTGTTTTGGATTTCTTGCTACTTTGGGTCACGCCTGAAAATAGCCGCAGAGCTCTAGATAGGAGTTTTGACTGGGCAGATGAGTGACGCCCTCATTTGGGTCAATGTCTCCAGGGAGACGGTTGCCGGGATCATCTGGAGGAGTGACTTAACTAACACAAGTAATATTATCAGGAAGGCCTTCGGGAGGATGCGAAGGAGTTTCTGTAACACCCGACCCAATCCCTTGTCCGAGTGTTAGACAACTGAATCATTCCTTACCCAAAAATTTATTTATTACACTTGTGTTCAAATTACATTGTTTACAAGTAGGATTCCTATTCATCATGCTCCCAGAAGTCCTCTCCATTGCCTGCTACCTCTTTCTCCTGTGCCATCCCACGGTCCACCTGACCAGATCACCTATCCTGCAGGTCTAGTAAGGGATGAGTACGAATACTCAGACAGTCATTCCCGTCTCACAACATATCTAACCCTCTACTACCACCATTCCCACATGACTCATTGAGCAATAATGCGACAGTCATCTTTCCACAATATCCACTCAACCACATACACATCCACACCGCTCTAGCACGAAGCTAGCAGCACACTATAACTATGCGAGTATCACGACTCGATAGTTTTTTACACACAGAAGGTCATGGAGTCTCTTTTGGCTCCGTAACCCAATACTCATGACAATCTGGTACGTCTCTCTCCCAACCTAGGCTTGCCAGACGCGTGGCAAGCCTGCGTGGGACTTTCACCTACTACACTCCCATAATTAGTTGCAACCCGTCGACTGAACTTTCAACATGACTCCGCGAGCCCTTCCAGCCAGTATCACGTACTGCTAGGTCTTCGTGCCACTTTTTCAGGCCATACACAATCAATCGATGCCTATGTGAGCTCCACACATGTTATAACGCCTTTCATGCAATATTTATTAACTGTGGCATTGTGAACCTTCCTAAAACTAACCAGTTTGTACCATGCACTCTACATTTCTAAGGCTCACAATCATGCATACTACTTCCAAATTATCCTAATCTGTATATACTCGGTTCTCAAGCAAAAGCCGAAGCATTTCAAACAATAGTAGCTAGTTTTGACCCGTATGGTCGGTACCAGGTAAGTACGGCTATCCCAATACATTACCCATTACACATCTGTGGCCATATGGTGGACGTCCTTACAGAAATACACACATAGAAACATATCCATTAGTAGTGGCAAGGATCATGGTCTGAATTGGGTTGAGGACAATCCAATTCCAAACATGCATTCCCTCTAACCCCTTAGCCGTATGAGTTATGGGTCGGAGTTCATCGATCCAACTTCGAGTCTTCTCGTACCAAAACTCACCCATATTCCTCATTGTCAGGTGGACTAGGAATGGTCGACTAACAATTCAATTTACTCGAATCATTTCCTATCTGGTTCATGGACAATCCCTATCACACTGCCGGATCTGATGTGGGAGTCGGAACTCGTACAACTAAATTTGGTTAGGAAAATTTAGGGATTCGAAAACTTCTATGAACGAAAACACAAGAACAGAAATCCAAAGATGGTTTTTATTGATATGTAAAAGAGTTTCGAATACAGAGGTTGTTTAGAAAAACCTAAGTATTCTTGCTAAGCGAAAAGTTGCGGATCCCTTTTTCGGGAGAGATACATGCTTATTTATACAAGTCTAAGTCGGTTTAAACGAATCCTAAAACGATAAGAAAAACTTCCAGAATTTTCGCAGGTTTTCCTCTCTTCATGTTTATCTTTCTTTTTCCTAGGACTCTCTTAAGTCGGTTACAAGTCGTGAGCTTTATGCTTCGTTCCTTCACTTCGGCCCATAGGAATCTTGGGCTCGGCATCCTCACATATTCTAGGGCTCAGTTTGGCCCATAGGCCGTGGGGATTGCTGATGTGCCTAGCCGTGGGCTCGTCGCTCCATTTTGCCTAGCCGTGGGCTAGTCGCTCTATTTTGCCTAGCCGTGTGTTCGTCTCTCAGTGTTGCCTAGACGTGGGCTTGTCGCTCCGCTTTTCCTAGCCGTGGGCTCGGCTTGTCACTTCGCCTAACTGTGGGCTTGCTGCATCGTGGGCTCGGCTTGTTACTTCGCCTAACCGCGGGATTGCTGCATCGTGGGCTCGGCTTGTTACTTTGCCTAGCCTTAGCTCGGCTTGTTCTTTTGCCTAGCTGTGGGCTCGCCGTGTTGTTTTGCCTTACCGTCGACACGGCTCATCGTCTTCTTAGCCTGGTGTATGGCTCATCATTTATACTTAGCCGTTTTTACCTATTGATTTCAGTGGGGTGAAACATGACCCCAACAGTTAGCCCCCCCAGCTCGCTAGACTCAGTGATGATGGTGATGAGGTAAATTTTGAGCCACATTTTTTGATCATGTTGCCGAGCCATTTGGCGTGCCAGTTTGCCGACCCACGATCACCTTGCCGAGCCATTTTGCGTGACCAATTTTCCGACCCGTCATTACTCTACCGAGCCATTTTGCGTGACCAATTTGCCGACCCGTTGCATGACAGGTAGCCGAAGCGTGCTGATGGCTCGGTAAACTTCTTGGCATGAGCGTGGCTCGGCAATTTGTCAACACTTGGTAAAAATCGCAACTATCTTTTTGGGAATTGTAAACCTTTATGCTGGTTCCCAAGGTAAGATGATGTCACGCTTGACTTTTAATGCCTATATATATCTCTCACTTGATTTTTCTCACAACTTAATTTCTCCAAAATTTTGCTAACAGGTAGCTCTCTTCTCTCTCTTCTTTTTTCTCCTTTTCTGTTTAAGTTTTGGAAAGGGTTTTTTTATTTTTTATCCTTCCGCCGCCGTGCCCCTAAATTATCCGATCCACCTCCATACAAATCCACGACCATCTTCAAACTTTTCGATCCATCTTCAAAGATCTTCGGCGAGCCGTATAGTTTATCCGATCCATCTTCAAAGATCTCCGGCCAACCTTCTTCTCGCTTGGAGTAGTCCCGAGCCAGAAATTTGATGTCGTCTACCTCTGAGTTGGAAGATTCCATTGGTTCGGCTACTTCTGCTTCGCTGCTAGGTCGTAAAATGGTGTTAGCTCCATAAGTCTCCGAGCCGAATGATCGCGATTCTCCCCTGGGTTGGATACATATCGAGATCCCATCCTTGATCGATGAGCCAATTGGTGATGTGAATGCCGAGGTGAAAATCGAAGAGGAAGTTTGGTTATTCGATCATGCCGAGGTGAAGCGACAACTAGAGCATTTGATGGGTAGCCAAGGAGCAGGGCCTTCAAATCGACGAGTCAAAAGGAAATAAAAAGCAAAAAAAAAATAGTGAGCCGATCCCCCTGGTTCGTCTTTATCCACCGAAGGATCTTTGGAGGAGTTAAGACAACGGTTCAGGATCTCTGAAGAAGTCAAATTAATAGCTCCTTCGTCAACAGACTGAGCTGAGTATCCACCTCCCAACCACTTTTACCTTGTACGAGAGCTTCTTCTATCTTTGCCTCCTATGGTTTCCGATCCCTAAGTTGATCCTTCAGTTTTTGTGGAGGTATGGACTTGCGCCTGCACAAATTACGACTATGGGGATACAACATCTTGTTTTTATTCTGGTTCGGAGTTATGAGTGTGATGTAGAAATCAGAGTTTATCACTTGGAGAATCTTCTAGAATTCTGGAGGAGTTCAAAAACTCGATTGATATACTACATTTCCAACAAGGCTAATCAGAAGATTATTGGTGGTTTTCCAAGCAAGGACAACAATTGGACGAGCCATTTCTTCTTCATCCCTATCTCCGACGAGTCAGTGGGCCATAATGCCTTCATCCGATCAAGATGAGCTAGGAAACAATTGGTAGCCGATCTAAGGCTATCAGCTCGGTTTTTTTCCATACTTGTTTTTTCTTGTTTTGGTTTTAACTCCTATTTCTTTTTGCAGTTTGCAATCCCCTTCCTCCGTTCCCAGAAGATATAAAAACGGTTCGGGATATCCTTACGGCTGGAAAAGTAAATTGGGAAAGCACTTTTCTTTGAAGAGAGTCGAGAAAGCCCGAGCCCTCAACTCTAGTTATTATTTTCCCAACGGTTCGGAATCGTCAAGTTCCTCAGAAGATATCCGAGCCGTGATGGGAAAATAAATGACGATCCGAGACAAGATGGAGGCGAAGGCTCGCAAAAGGGCAAGGCTAGTAGAGGTTCCTCCAAGGGTTATAGAAATGACCCCAAGTGTTGCAACTGATATTGTGACCGAAGCACTCGAGCCAGTTCCAGATGCCGTGGTTTCTTCCGAGCTAGCGTCTACTAATGCAGAGGCGAGGCAAGTTGTCGCGGGTCTTTCTTCTACGGTTAGGCCTTCTACTTTTACTTTGTCCCAACACAAGGATGGAGATATGCCGACCCGGAAACGTTCTTCGTCACACGTCGATAAAAAGAAAAGTTCTGTTCATGGGAATGCACCGAAGAAAAAAAGATGTGCTGCTTTTGTCTCCACTCGTCCTGCTTCCAAACCAAAACCTGCGCCTACTCTGTCCGTTGTGACCGAGGCGCTGTACAATGATGCTTCTGCGCCAGCTACGCTTTTTCTAAGGTCTTTTGTCTAGGTGATCGTTTCCCTCTCCAGATGCTTTGATCAAAGACAAGGCGTATGCTGACATGTCTCTCCAAGGCACTAAGGTATATTTTTTTTGGTGGTCTCTCATATGATGTTTTTGTACCGGCTCGGAGTTAACTGTATTCACATTTCTGCAGTTCTTGGAATACATCAACAAAATGGCGCTTGGCTATGAGTCAACAAAATGGCGCTTGGCTATGAGTCGGATGCGCGGAAGGATAGATGTCGCATAGAGGATGCTCGGAAAGAGACCGTGGCTCTAAAAGCCAAACTCGACGAGGCCGAGAGTAAACATGCCGCCGAGGTAGAGAGGGCCTTGGCTAAGATCAAATCTCTTGAGACCGAGCAGAAGGATATCAAGGAGAAATTTGACCGAGCCAATGACATGGTTCAGAAATTAGGGGTATCCAAGGCCAGGAGAGATGCTCAGATAGCTTCTCTAAAAAGGCATATCAAAGCAGACAAAGCCCTACACGAGGCGAAAGTGAAAAGGGCTTAGAAAGCAGCCAAGCGAGAGTTGTTGGGGTCGGTTTTCACCCCATCAAGATCAACTGCTAAAAATACTGAGTGTAGATGTTAGGCCTAGCCAAATGGGAAGAATGCCTAGCCAAACAAGCCATAACGGTGAAGACGACGACGAGCTGAGACGGCAGAGATATAGCAAAGCTATAATGAACCAACTCCTCCGGCTCGGCATCAGGGAGGAGCACCTATGAGCCCAAAGGCCGAGGTGACGAACCAAACTCCTCCGGCTCGGCAACAGGGAGGCCTCTGTGATGAACCAACATGGTGGCGACGAACAAACAAATGGTGACGAGCCAACGTGTTGGTGACGAACAAACATTTTGGTGACGAGCCAAAACGCATGGTGGCGACGAACCAACAAACGGTGATGAGTCAACATGGTGGCGACGAACCATCATGGTGGTGACAAGCCAAAACACCGACGACAATTTAAACAAGAAACGATGTAGCAAAGCAGCAAACCCAACATCTAGTTGGGCCAAGGCAACGACCCACAAGAGTTTGGTGGGTCGAGATAGCAAGTCAAAGTAGGAAGCCCACACCCGAGCCGACTGAGGCCAACCAGAGAAGAAAGGAATCCCGAAGAATAACGAAGTTTTTCTTTATCACTTAGCAAAAGGCCTAGCCGACTTATTCTTGTATAAATGGACATTTACCCCTTTGAAAAAGGGATCGGCAATCTTACCTAGCAAAACGCTTGTTACTTTCTCTGCAAACAGTTTTCTAAAGAGCTTGAATAACATCACCATCTTTGGATCTCTGTTCTTGGTTTCTTTTCATAGAAGTTTTTCGAATCTCTTATTTATCCTAACCAAGTTTAGTTGTGCGAGTTTCGACTCCCAGAATTTGGCGCCGTCTGTGGATAGCTACTAAACTTTCTGACACCTAAGAATCACCGAATACGAGATCTGAAACGATGTCCACCGACGGAGAGTGGAGCATCGAAGACGCGAGCAACACTGGCGCCGATCTTCCTAGGGTAAGAACCAATCCGTCTCCGGCGAGCATGGAAGGCGCTTTAGAAACGCTGACAGAGTTAAAGAACATGATGACCACATTGCTGAAGAAGGCAGAGGAGCAAGACAAGCTGAATAGCTCGCTAACGGAGAGAATAGAGACACTGGCGACAGAGAGCCGAGCCTGATACCCCAGAATCGGAAGCATGGGTTCGATGATGAATCCACCTGTTAGCGGTATCACTAGGCGACTCGGCTTAAACCCAACATCCCTTGAATTTTCAACACCGCGCGATGCACCGAGGACTTTGGGAGGACTGCTACTGCCACGTCCAACCGACGAACAAACGCCCGCAATGACCATATCAAATATCACCGAGCCACCTCGACTGATCCGAGGAGCAAGAGGAGCCAGCGAGAGACATAACCTACGCACCAACGGTGGATCGGCTGCATCAATCATTCTCGACAAGGAGAGGCACAAAGAAGGAGACCACGACATGGAGAATCTCACCGACGAGGGACTCGCACCAACAATAACAGGAGCCCGAACCATCGAAGGCAATGTCTACCCGAAAAGAGCCAGTAACTGAGCAGAGGAGGAAGAAAATCTCCTATGGCTCCAACAGGCGCAATATGCTGACGAGCCAAGAATGACGAGCCGAGCCCAGAGAGAAGAACTAGACGAAATCCGAGCCTCCTTGGATCGTGCTACTGCTGAGGTGAGAGCCGTCCGATTCTAGGTGCACAAGGCAACCAGTAAAGTTACGGAGATTGACCGCATACTAGAAGAAGCACATAATACGCCGTTTACAGCTCGGATTACCAAGGAAAGGATCTCCGACCCCGGAAAGATCAAAGTTCCAGTTTATGAAGGGACTACCGACCCGAAAGAGCACATAACGACATTCACCATAGCAATGGGCCGAGCCAATTTTAGGGGAAAGGAGAGAGATGCCGGTTTCTGCCTTCTATTTGTGGAGCATCTAAAAGGCGCATCCCTCCAATGGTTTTACAGACTCGAGCGGAACTCCATTGACGATTTCCAGTAGCTGTCTGCGGCTTTCGTGAAATATTACTCCATGTTTATGGATCGAAGAGCCTCTGATGCCGATCTCTGGACATTAACTCAGGGGCCTACGAAGTTTCATGGGAAGATTCAAAGCGGTGATGTCAAAGATCGAAGGCGTAAGTGACAAGGCCGTCCTGCTCGCATTAAAAAGTCACTGTGGTATGAATCGGAGTTCCGAAAACAAATCGCTTTAAATGCACCATTATCAATCCAAGACGCGCTGCACCGAGCTTCAGATTTTATAGTCAATGAAGAAGAAATGAAAGTATTGTCTCAGAAATACGGAGTGATCAAAGCGACGAGTCGTTCCTTCCAGATTCCAAATACACCACCTCAAAGGAAGAGTAATCAAGGAGCCGGATACGTACACCATGAGAAACCCAATTTCAGAGGAGCCCATAACTATCAGGTAGGAACAAGCCGAGGCAAAGCTCCGTGGAATACGTGGAAACAAAATCCGAATTTTTACGATGAAAAGGCCTACTGCGAGTATCATCACATGCACGGACACTCAACCGCAAACTGCCGAACCCTGGGAATAAAGCTTGCGGCAAAACTAGTAGCCGGAGAGCTCGGCAATGCTGTCAGCCCGAAGGATTTCGAGCGAGAAGACGAGAAAGACGAGCCTAACAGGCAAACCAAAACGGTGATCCCCCAAGCGAGGAAGGCGAGATGACGAGGTGACACAGTCAGGTTCTCGAAGAAGAATAAACATGATAATGGGAGGATCACAATACTATTCAGACACGATATCTTCAATCAAAACATTCCACCGGCGAGCCAGTGCCAGTGTTAATTGGCCAGCCCCTTCCAAACTTCCCAACGACGTAATCTTGTTCGAAGGAAGGGAAACCACCGGTATTGACCGACCACATAACGATCCCTCGTGATAGAATTGATCATAGACGATTGCAATATCGCCCGAGTTCTAATAGATACGGGAAGCTCCGTAAACGTAATCTTCCGGGAAACTCTCAGAAGGATGAACATCAACCTATCCAAAATCACGGCCACTCCAAAGCCTTTAACCGGATTCTCAGGAGAAATAACCATGACGCTTGGAATAATCAAACTTCCCGTCCGAGCTGAAGAAGTAACCAAGATAGCGGAGTTTTCGGTTGCGGATCATCCTGCGATCTACAATGTGATTATGGGCACCCCTGGATAAACTCCATGCGAGCCGTACCATCGACATACCACCTCTGCATCAAATTTTTGACCCCCGGAGGAGTTAAAACAATTTGGGGAAACCAAAAAGAATCCCGCATTTGTTTCCTAACCGAGCACAAACTCAGGAACCCGTCACAGACACCACTACCAAGCGAAAGAAGATGAAGACTGACAGAGAACCCGATAAGGAGTTGGCAAAACTCTTATAGAAATGACAGATCGCAGAGGATTGCAAGAGGAAGATCAAATCCACTTGTGACCCCATTGTTTCAGTGAACATTGACGGCAATCACCCAGAGCGCTGCATTGAGATAGGGGACGAGCTGACCAACCCAATAAGGGGAGAGCTGATTTCTTTCCTCAAGAAGAATGTAAACACTTTCGCATGGGAAGCATAAGACATGCCCGGTATTAGCATCGATGTGACATGCCACAAGCTAAACGTGGACCTGACCTTCAAACCAGTAAAACAGAAAAGAAGAAAACTTGGGCCAGAAAGAGCAAAAGCGGTGAATGACGAGGTGGAAAGATTACTACGCGTCGGATCAATAGTCGAAGCGAAGTACCCAGACTGGCTGGCTAACCCTGTAGTGGTAAAGAAGAAGAATGGAAAGTGGCACGTATGCGTGGATTTCACCGACCTAAACAAGGCCTGCCCAAAGGATAGCTTCCCGCTTCTACACATCGATCGATTGGTAGAAGCAACAGCGGGCAACAAACTCCTTTCATTTATGGATTCTTTCTCCGGATACAACCAGATCCCGATGAACCCAGACGATCAAGAGAAGACAGCGTTCTTTACATATTGTGGAATATACTGCTACAAAGTGATGCCCTCCGGTCTCAAAAATGCCGGGGTAACTTACCAGCGATTGGTGAACAGAATGTTCGCCGACCAATTCGGGAAGACAATGGAAGTTTTTATAGACGATATGCTGGTAAAATTTCTAGAAGAAAAAGATCATATACCTCATCTGGAAGAGTGTTTCGAGCAACTAAACATGCATAATTAACATGAAGCTCAACCCAACCAAGTGCAGATTTGCAGTGACATCCGGAGAGTTCCTCGGGTACCCGGTCACTCATCTTGGAATTAAAGCCAACCTGAAGTAGATTAATGCGCTGATACAAATGACGTCGCCAAAAACAAAGCACGAAGTCCAGAGATTGATAAGACGGGTCACTGCGCTGAATCGGTTTATCTCTCGATCAACCGATAAGTGTTTGCCTTTCTACGATATGCTGCATGGCAACAAGGAGTTCGAATGGACTGAAAAGTGCGAATAGACGTTTCAACAGCTGAAAGAATACCTAGCCAGTCCTCCAGTACTTACGAAACCAGTGGAAGGCGAACCATTATTCCTTTATACGGCCGTTTCCGAGACAACAGTAAGTGGAGTACACATTCGAGAGGAGCGTAGCGAGCATAAACCTATTTTCTACGTCAGCCAAACTCTCACCGACGCTGAAACCCGATATCCGCAAATGGAGAAGCTGGCATTGTCTGTAATAATGTCCGTCCGGAAGCTGAGACCATACTTCCAGTCACATTCGATTGTGGTTTTGACTACTTCCCCTTTAAGATCCATCCTGCATAGCCCTAGATAGTTTGGAAAGTTGGCGAAGTGGGTAATAGAACTAAGCGAGTATGACATCGAGTATCGGAGCCGAACTTGCGCGAAATCTCAGGTCCTTGCAAATTTCCTGATAGAACTCCCAGAAGAAGAAATCAAAGAACCAGCTGCAAGCCTCGTATGGAAACTCCACGCAGATGGATCATCATCAAAACAAGGATCTGGAGTAGGAATACGTTTAACCTCACCAACAGGCGAAATCCTCGAACAATCATTCCGCTTGGGTTTTCACGCATCCAATAACGAAGTAGAATATGAAGCCATAATCGCAGGAATGCGACTCGCTCGCGGACTCAAGGTTTCGCATATCCAGGCTTACTGCGATTCGCAGCTAGTGGTCAGCCAAGTCAGCGGCGAGTACACAGCCAGAGATGACAGAATGGAAGCTTACCTAAAGATCGTCAAGGAACTAGCTGCGCAGTTTGAAGAATTTACGTTGGCACGGATACCGCGTGGGAAAAACACATCGGTAGACCACTAGCAGCACTCGCATCCACATTCGATCCAGACCTAAAAAGGATAATCCTAGTGGAATTCATTAAACGCCCAAGCATCAACCTCTCTGACACCGTGAACGCGATCACCCGCTCCCAAATAGCCAGTCAGGCCGAAGATACATCCAGGAAAAACATCGCGGAAGAAGGCAGCCCCAACACCACTACTATGGAGGAAGACCAAAACAAGCCGCCTTCGGCGGAAGACGAAACAATCGAGATAGAGGAAGAGCCCAAAACAGAACCTCCAGCCGAAGATGAATCAGTCGAGATGGAGGAAGGTCCACAACCAATGAAAACAGATTATGGATGCGACATAGAATGGATGGGAGCAATCTGCGTATACATCATGGACGACGAGGTACCATCAGATAAATGGGATGCTCGAAAAATCAGAGCTCAAGCTGCTCGATACGTTCTACTAGACAGAAATGTTTTTAAGTGGAGATTCTCTGGACCACTGATGGCCTGTGTCGAAGCTAGAAAAATCATGGAAGAAGTCCACAGCGGATCGTGCGGCAACCACTCCGGCAGGAGAGCTTTGGCGATCAAGATCAAGCGTCACGGTTACTATTGGCCAACTATGGTGAAGGACTGCGAGAAGTTCTCTGTTAGGTGCGAAAAATGCCAGCGGCATGCCCCGATTATTCACCAACCAGAGTTGCTGTCGTCAATCTCGGCTCCCTATCCTTTCATGCGCTGGTCGATAGATATTATCGGACCTCTACATAAATCTAAGCAAAAGAGATTTCTGCTGGTCTTGACGGATTACTTCTCCAAATGGGTCGAGGCAGATTCTTACCCCAACATAAAGGACGCCCAAGTCGAGCATTTCATTTGAAAAAATATTTTATGCCGACATGGAGTTCCATACGAAATCGTCACCGATAACGGCTCCCAGTTTATCTCTACAAGGTTCGAAACTTTCTGCGAGAAATGGAAGATACGGCTTAGAAAGTCTATGCCATGCTACCCACAAGGGAACAGACAAGCTGAAGCAGCAAACAAGACTATACTTGACGGCCTGAAGAAACACTGGGCGGATGAACTTGAAGGATTATTATGATCACACCGAACGACTCCAAGACGAGCCACCGGAGAAACACCTTTCGCCCTTGTCTACGGTGTAGAATACGTCATTCCACCCGAAGTGGAATTTCCTGGAGTCCGCCGTAGACTTCTTTCGGGGCAGGAGGGACTGAATCATCTCATGTTACTCGACAAATTGGACTTGATAAATGAATGACGAGACCAAGCATTGATCCGGATTCAAAACTACCAGCAGGCAACGGCTAAATATTATAATTTCAACGTCAGAAGTCGCAAGTTCAAAGAAGGCGATTTGGTTCTCCGAAAAGTTTTTCAGAACACAGCTGAAACCAACGCTGGCAAACTAGGAGCAAACTGGGAAGGGCCTTAAAAAATTACCAAGACCGTCCGACCAGGAGTGTACGAGCTCGCTAACATGTCTAACGTTCCGAGACCAAGGTCTTGGAACGCAATGCACCTAAAGAAGTACTATTACTAAGACATTTCACATGAACTACGGGACGGCTTGATCCCTACAAAGGGTACGTAGGTAGCTCGTCTTCGGATGGGTTCAGTGTCTCCTCTCCTTTTTAAAGGGGGGGAGTGGATACGTATACATGCATACTCCCATGTACATGCATACTCCCATGTCTCGAAAATGCGATCTTTCGCATTATAATTTTCAAAGACAACGATTCCCAACTCGTGTCATTTGGTCTACGCAAATCACAACTTTACATCCTTCCCAGGTATTCTATCACCTCGTCTGTTGCTGGCCACAACAGACGAACTACTGCATCCTTTGTGGATTCTAAAAACACTATTTCTATACGGAATAGGGTTCTCCAACACCCTCTCACGGGTATACTAGCGCCCTATATAAATTATGACTGCGTATATCCTGGTCTAATATCCGAAAGATATATCCTGAACGACATTCTTACAAGTTTACCTTCGAAAGGGACGCGTAAGTCGAAAACTCGCAAGTCTTACAACTCGAAGTAAACTCTTAAACCCAGTAAACACCTCTTGGTACACTGGTCATAAACATCTCTGAAGCATAATACTAAACTCACCAGTTAGTATGAGATTTTGAACATGTTTCATTGTAGAAAAACGGAAATATAAGTCGCAACACCCCAAACCCTAAAACTGACAACAAAGCACTCAAAATAAAGACAACCATACGTTTCCTAACACGATGGTTCGCGATATATCACATCAAAATGCAAACAAAACATACGCAAACAATAAGCAAAAATCCAACAAAGAGGAAAGGTGTCATGCCAACAGACGGCAACTATTACAAAACTTAGCAGTATTACACAAAAACCAAGTGGATAAAGTCGTCCAGGCACTTATGTTCGAAATACCAGAAAATTTTTTTGAATCAAAGAAACATAAAGAGAAATGTCAGTTGGGAGGGTCTAGCTCGGCAGTCATTTCTTGGCAAGATTGGCAACTCCGGGTGTGCCGACATTTGAGCCTGCAAAGTCTGAGATCCCAACTGTTGCCGCCGCATTCTCTGTTGGTTAGGTCCCAAAGAGAGTGTCTACGGAGTCAGAGGAAACCGGAGAAAGCATCAGATCCTTTTTTAGCTCGGCCTCAATCCTCTCAAACTCATCATTCGCATCGCCCAAGTCAACTCTCCATCCCACCAACTTTGTCACCTCGGAGTCCAGAGCAGGCGCCTCATCTTTCTGAAGGATTTTGAGCAGCTGTAGGTTGCTGTCAACCTAGGCTAGATCGAGCTCCTTCTCCTTTGCCGCCTTCAGCTCGTCGATGCTCTTTTCAATCTTAGCAAACCGCCCTTGAAACTTTTCCGCCATCTCTCACCTCGCTACCTTTTGAGCTTTTTTCACGTTTGACTTGTGCAGGGAATGGGCGGCAGTAAGCTGCCTTTTCAAAGACTCAATTTCAGCAGTCTTTTTCTGCTTAGAGCTGTCCAACCTCATAGCCAGATCGCCTGCCTTGTTGCACTCATCCTTGAGAAATGCTCTGTCCTTCTCAAGAGCTTCAATCCGAGCTGAAGAAATCGCCAGCTCGTCAGCATGTTTACTCTCCAGTTCAGCGACCTGTGTCTTGAAGAAGGATGCATCTTTTCGGGCATCTTCGATCTGACGCCTGTCCTTTCGCACATCTTGTTCGAAGGCAGCAACAATTTTGTTGATGGACGCGACGAACTGATCAAGGGGAGAAATAGTCAGTACTTAGTCTTTTTTACTCAACGAAGTATGCAATCTCCGACATACCTTGGTGCCTCGGAGCGACATATCAGCGTATAGGTCACTGTGAGATAGCACATCAAGTGGCGGCAGTCTATCTCCCGAGCAGCAAACCTGTGAAAAAGAGTCGCTGAGGCTGCCTCGTCATTACAGATCGGCTCGGATCCTTCGTGCCTAAATGACGCTAGCGTTGGCTCGGCAGAAGTTGGGTCAGTAGGCTTTTGGCATTCCTTTTTTTATTGTTTTTCCTTGGCTTTTTCCTTGTCAGGTTCGGCGGTTGAACGTTTACCAGAAGTTGGCTTCCTGCCCTCGTTGTGTTGAGATATTACCGAGATAGAAGGCCTGGCAACTGGAATAAGAGCTGAAGCCACTTGCCTAGCTTCGACATCAAGAATTGGAGGCTCGGGAAGAGTTTGGTGTTCTGTCCCGGCGTCGATCTCACCAACCATTGCGGGGTTTGGATCAACAGTTTGTTCGACCACATTAGTGGCTCGGCTGGCAGTTTGCTTTTCTTTTTTCTCCTTCAAAGCTTGCTTGTCGCGGATCGTCAGTCTTTTTCCCATGGCTTTTTTTGAAGATTTTGAGATAGAGATTCAGACTCGGAGCTGTCGGATACTTCAACACCGGCAAAGATGGCTCGGGCCTTTTCAACTCTCTTCAGGGAAAAATGATTTTCCCAATGGTACTTTCCTGCAACAAACGTGTTCCGAAGCGTAAGTGTATCTTCTAGGAAATGTGGGAGAATCTGCCGCACTGTAAAAATAAAGGAAAGAAAGTGGTCAGCTCGCTACAAAATAAAAACCTGACAGATCTCCTGAAAGTCTACGGCTCGCCAACCAATAGTTCCCCATTCCGTTTTGACATGGCGGACACATCTGGCTTCCATCGTGGCGTCATTAACATGAACAAAGAAAAAGTAGCCCCTCAGTCGCTATCTTCTCTTCGGAAACCTTCAATAATCTTCCTCTGCTTCTTATTAGAGATATAGTAGGCATTGGAGTTTTTAATCTTCCAAAATTCGAAGAACTCCCGAAGATGCAAAACGCGAATGGTCACGTCACATTCATAGCTCCGAACCAGAATACCAACCAAGTGACGCATCCCTCGAGGAGTAATTTGGCTTGGCGTTAATCCATGCTTGGACAGAAAACGGATGATCAGTCCAGGAATAGGAAACCAAAGAAGAATTTGGTGAAAGAAACTCTCATAAAGAGTAAAATTTATATTCGGTGGAGATTCGGCTCGGTCTGTTGAGGCATGAACAATCAAATCAACATCTTTTGAAATGTTGAATCGATGCCTCAAAGCTTCCAAGGATTCAACTATCCACAAAGACAAACCAGGTGGGTCGGCTCGTCTCTTAGAAGCTTTTCTCCTAGGTTTTCGCCTCGTCGATGTGCTGGCTTGGTGGCTCGCAAACAGTCTCTCCAACCCCACCTTTCCAGCCTCGTCAAGAGTATATTCTATTGACTCGACTTTGATTTCTTCAAGAGCCTTCTGTATCAAACTCGCCACGGTATTTGCCTCGGCATCAAAGGTGTCATCAACCAAAGATGGAATATCAGTCTGCAACCGATCCAAAGGAGAACTAGGCTCGACTGGTTCGGTAATCTGAGGAGATAGCACCATCTTACGACCAAGCAGTGAAGCAGAGTTTGCCGATCCATTAGAATCTTCCAGCTCGGCGGTATGCGACATTAGAGATTTTGGCTCGGGAATCCACTAGATACTTAGCAAAAATGGAGGAATTTCGGCTCGGATACACGGAAGATGAGGGCAACACCGCAATCCAGATGATGATGGATCGGGAAACTTGAACACTCGCCGCATATATATGAAGATGGATCAGAAAATGCAAGAAGTCGCCGGATGAATTTGAAGATGGATCGGATAATTTAAAGAGTCGCCGAGCCACATTTGAAGATAAGTCGGAAAACTCAAAGATTCGACGGCATAAAAGAAGAAATCAATAAAAACCTAGCCAAAGTTTAAATACAAAAAGAGAGCTACCTTTTTTCGGAAATGTGGAGAAGTTATGAGGAGTGAGGACAAGATTCTGGATATAAAGACGCTTAAAAGTACAGCGCGTGACACCACGTGACCTCGAGAACACGCAAAAATGTTTGCAGTTCCCAATAAAATTATGGTTATGATAAGAAGAATACTCAGTCATCGAGCCAATATTATCGCCGAGCCAAAAAAAAATCAAACTCAGCAAGATGGCTCAGTAGCATATTGCAACGGTTCGGCAGAATAAAGATGGCTCGGCAGTCAGACAAACCAGAAAACATGGAAACGTCGGCTGCCAAGATAATTCTACAATCATGCCGAACCAAAGACAGCCCGACAGTCAGACAACCCAGACAGCACAACAACGTCCACTGCCAAGACAATTCGATAAGTAATGCCGAACCAAAAATGGCTCGGCAGAAAGGCAGCCTGAACTACTCATTGATATGATGAGCCAAAACTACTCAACCATATCCTCACTGTAATGCCTCGGCAGATAGAGATTTACCAACCTCTAAGCAACATCAAAAGCCAAAATAGCTCGGTAACACAAGTGACAAGACAGCTCGGCAGCATGTCAAATGGAGATGGCTCGGCGACATGATATGTCAGTGTGACTCGGTAACACACACCTCGGCATGCGTTGTCCCACATTCGGCAAACAAAAAAAAATGAAGCAGGATGCCGACCCAAGAAAGCATGCGTCGGCCACATGACTGCCAAAGACGGCTTTAGTACTATCAGTTTGGTTCGGCAGATATCAATGCCCGAAAGCTTCACCGCAAATTTGGCTCGACAACACAAAGGAAGTTGATCTCAATATCGACTCTTCACCTCGTCACTATTATCAATAATACTACCGAGCTGGGAGGCTAACTGTTGGGGTCGGTTTTCCCCCCATCAAAATCAACTGCTAAAAATACTGAGTATAGATGTTAGGCCTAGCCAAATGGGAAGAAAGCCTAGCCAAACAAGCCATAACGGTGAAGACGACAACGAGCTGAGATGGCGGAGATATGGCAAAGCTAAAACGAACCAAATTCCTCCGGCTCGACATTAGGGAGGAGCACCTATGAGCCCAAAGGCCGAGGTGACGAACCAAACTCCTCCGGCTCGGCATCAGGGAGGCATATGCGAGCCAAACATCTTGGCAACGAGCCAAACATCTTGGCGACGAGCCAAAACAAACGGTGACGAGCTAACATGTTGGCGAACCAACAAACGGTGACGAGCCAACATATTGGCAAACCAACAAATGGCGATGAGCCAACATGTTGGCGAACCAACAAACGGTGATGAGCCAACATGTTGGCGAACCAACAAACGATGACGAGCAAACATGTTGGCGAACCAACAAACGGCGACGAGCCAACATGTTGGCAAACCAACATATGATGACGAGCCAACATAATTGGTGGCGCGCCAAGATAACGGTGATGAGCCAACATGGTGGCGACGAACCAACAAACGGTGACGAGCCAACATGTTGGTGATGAACAAACATTTTGGTGACAAGTCAAAGCGCATGGTGGCGACGAACCATCAAACGGTGACTAGTCAACATGGTGGCGACGAACCATCATGGTGGCGATGAACCAACATTTTGGCGACGAACCATCATGGTGGCTACAATTTAAACAAGCAACGATCTAGCAAAGCAGGAAAACCAACATCTAGTTGGGCCAAGGCAATGACCCACAAGAGTTTGGTGGGCCGAGATAGCAAGTCAAAGTAGGAAGCCCACACCCGAGCCGACTCATGTCAACCAGAGAAGAAAGGAAATCCCGAAGAATAAGGAATTTTTCTTTTATCACTTAGGAAAAGGCTTAGCCGACTTATTCTTGTATAAATAGACACGTACCCCTTTGAAAAAGGGATCGACAATCTTACCTAGCAAAACGCTTGTTACTTTCTCTGCAAATAGTTTTCTAAACAGCTTGAATAAACTCACCATCTTTGGATCTCTGTTCTTGGTTTCTTTACTTAGAAGTTTTTCGAATCCCTTATTGGCAACGAATCGGTAGAGAGTGCCGCGGCAAGTGTTGGCGTTCACGACTTCTCAGCTTCTAATGCGGATACTCCTGGTGTCACTGATTTAGCCAAGGAGAAGACTGCCGAGCTCGCCATGAAGAAAACTGTCGAGACTACTTTGGAGAATGCTGCTGAGCTATCCTTAGAGAAAGTTTCCGATCCTGCTTTAGAGAAGATCGTAGAGCCACCCGTTGAGGAGAGCACTCAAGAAACCGCAGAGAAGGATGCTTAGATGAATGCTTCTTAGTTTTTTTAATCTGTGTTTTGGGATCTACGATTTGTGCGACCCCTTCTTTGCTTGTAACTTGACTCCGTTTTATCTTTGTGTTTGAATATGGTGTCTGGATGGCTTTATCCATTTTTGCTTTTGTTGAACTTATTTACCATGTTCATTTTGATAGAGAATGTTTAAGTGATTCATGCCAAGATGATATATAACTAGTGCTAGAGACCAGCGTGTTAGAAAGCTTTTGGCTGCTGGGTTTTGATCGAACATATTTAGATATCTCATACTAGACGATATATGTTTAATTCTATGTTTTTGAGATGTTGAGACAAGTGGTTAGCTACTGGACTTTGGCGAAACATGTTTAGTTATCCCACTCTAACGATATATGTTTAGTATTATGTTTCTTGGGATGTTGTGACCAGCGAATGGTTGCTGGGTTTAGACGAAAATTTTTTAGTTATCCCGCACTAATGATATACGTTGAGTGTTATGTTTCTTGGGATGTTGCGACCAGCGAATGATTGCTGGGTTTAGACGAAACATTTTTAGTTATCTCTCACTAACTATATACGTTAAGTGTTATGTTTCTGAGATGATGTGACCAGCGATTGGCTGCTGGATTTAGATGTGTACTTTGGTTTACGCATATGCTTTCCATCAACATGCACGCTCTGATAGTAGACATGTATTTTTATGATGGATTCTTCCCACCATGACAGAATGAGAATTGGCTACAGTTAGTGGGTGCAGCAGAGTATGTTGAACCATCTTGGTCAGAAATGTATGATGGATTCTTTCCACCAGCTCCAAGTGAACCCACATCTGCTACTTGAGAACCAACCGGATCTATGCAAAGTCATCTTGGGAAGTTTGTACCTCAGAATGTGTATAAAGGACCGGTTGTAGCAAATTATTTTGGTCAACCAGTAAGTTCAGGGATTGATCCAAACTTGGCTTTACTTAGAAATATGTTTACACAAAGGCTACATCAACAACAACAAGCACTGAGCAATGCTAATCAGAATGTCAATCCACCACCCGACTTCCTCAAGATCGTAATGATGATGAAAAAATTGGGTACATACTACTTCAAGGGAGGTGCCGACATCAGCAAGGCGGATGCATGGTTACGGAACCTAGACAAGAATTTTACGGCAAATAGGTGTTCAGAAGGATTCAAAAAGGAGATAGCTATGTACTACTTGGAAGAAGAAGCACTAGGATGGTGGGATGGCGTGAAAAGAATGTATAGGGATCAAAGAAGCACTAGGATGGTGGGATGGAGTTCAGACAAGAATTTGAAAGGAAGTATTTTCCGCCGGAGGCTCGGGACCGGATGGACAGAGAGTTATTGGATCTAATACAAGGGAATGGAAGTGTAAGAGAATATGAAGCCGAGTTCACCAGACTTAGGAAATACGTTTCTTATGGCCAGGGAGACGAGTATTCTATTATTCAAAAGTTTTTGAGGGGATAGCGACCGCATATTAGTAGCATACTCCAAGTAGTGGTACACACAAATCTGCATGCATTGATTGAGCGAGCTGTGGAAGTGGAAGAAAGTTTAATCGTGGAAAAGGAGGCTGCATCTCGAGGTCAAAGTGATAATCGTGGGAAGAGAAGTTCTCAGCAAGGTCAGAAAGCAACACAACCAGTTGGGCAAGGGAAATCAAATAAACGGAGAAGAGATCAAACTCATCAGGAGAATCAAAGTTCACCATCAAAGGACTCGGGAATAGTGTTTTACTTGTGTGGGCAAGTAGGACACATCTCTCATAATTTTCAAAAAAACAGTTCATACAAGCCATCGGTGCCAACTTACGTCACTTGTTTCAATTGTGGCGAGAAAGGTCATTACGCAAAATCGTGCCCGACAGCTCATCCAACGGTAGCATCACTATTGGTAAATCATCCCCCACCGGTCCCGCAAGAAGAGGAATCTCCGATGAAGAAGCAAGAAGCCATAGGAAGAGTTTATAACCTAGGGTTAGCTTTACCTAAACCTCCAAGACCTCCAAAAGGTTCCTTTTAAGATACGTTGGATGCTAACTCTCTATAATGAAGTGATGGCATGATTGAATGATTGATTACTTGCTTACTTACTTTGATGAGTATGAATTGCATATACGTTTATAATTGCATGATATTGGTAATTTTGTTAAGTTTCCCGGAAGGTATAGTGTTTAGAAGTAGAATGAAACCATAAATGTAAAGGTAGCCTAGAGTGATAGGAAAAATTATTTGAGTCTAACCGGAGATCCAAAACCATAGTAATGGAGTATGAGTATTAAGAAACCATAGAACCCAGAAGCAAACCTTCTTGGCCTGTTACCTACACCAATGGTGGCATGTGGAGATGGTTAAGGCAAAGACGACGTGAAGCAACGAAGAGCGGAATCAAGGGAACCAGAAGAAGACTAACAGAAGACCAGGAACGAACAAGACATGAGGAGCGGTCGAAGACTTAAGAACTTGAGACGAATTCTTTTAAGGGGAAGAATGTAATACCCCGTACCAGAACTAGAAATAGACCGTTAATCAAGATGTTGGAATCAAGAAGAATTGAGTTAGAAAAACTCAACGAAGTAAAAAAAAAATGTCCAGTCACAACAAAACTTAAATAGATCGAGGGAATCAGAAAATGGAACAAGGCAAAGTACCAAAGGAACGGTACGGAAGAAACACGATCCAAATCAAGGCAATGCTAGTGGAAAAGGCATAAGAAGACTTAGAAAGGAGTTTAGGTCGAGGTAAAATTCAGTTAGATCGAGAAAATACGTTCTAATCGAGTTTTGTGACCCATGGGTTGGAGAAGTATGACCCACCGGTCGAAAAGCTAACAGTTGGTTGAGTTTATTGAACCGTGGGTCGAAGCAGTACGACCCACTGGTCAAGAAATTATCAGATCAGTACTAAGACGCATGTTTCGCATGGGAATGGGTTAGGTGTCGTCGTCTGCAGCAGTCTGGGCAGTGAGTGGGACACTGGTCTGTACCAGATCACATGGGATGAAAAATGTCAGCGCAGTCCAATACTTGGCGTGGTTCAGAGGACAAATGTTAGGTTTGTCTGGTTAATGGCAGACCTTTCCTCCCTGTTTTAAGGGTTGTTGTCGCCCAGTTTTTGCTTATATAAAGACCCAACCCTTAGAACATTTCCCATCCAGAAACCAGTTTGAAACTCTGCGAAAAACAGTACCTAACCTCTGCCAAAATCAAACCAGACCTGATCTTAGTCGAGAATTCCAGTCCAACCCGCTGCCCAAATTCAACCAGACCAAGCCGTAGGTCGAGTTTCCAGACCCGTTGTTGGATAAACGTGACCCATGGTAGAAATTCCAGTCGCCAGGTTCATCGAGGCAACCAGGAAGTAGGATCGGTTCGTGGCGAAGCTTCCGTCTAGAAACCTTCAGAGTAAAATCAGTGAGTTGGGATGTTTGTTGCATGAGGAGGTTATACGCTTGTGTATAATCGTACTGATTGATTGTTGGGTGAATATTCATTTGAGGTTTAGCAGATTGTTATTTATTTTTGACTAAGTACTTTGCATGTTCTAGTAATTGCATGTGATGGTGGTGTGTGGTGAGAAGTGATTGGCGTGAATGGTTAATAACCCACGACCATGTGATGGTGGTGTGTGGTGAGAAGTGACTGGCGTGAGTGGTTAACACCCCACGACCATGTTTGTGATGTGGGCGTATTCGGTGCTTCCATGATCCTTTACTTGAAGGTAAGAAAACTTGGTACATTGGTTGATCCCCAATGGCCAAGTGCTGCACGACGGTGTGGCCCGATGTTCCGTCTCGTACGGACTCGAACAAAAAGAAAGTATCCGATACCCAATTTGGGGCCCTAGGATGTGTTAGACATGTTTTGGTGTTGCATTCATGTTAGTGTCTTATTTAGGTTATAGCTTCCGCATGTGCATACTTTGATTGATTGCTTGTATTGCATGATTGCTTGTTGGTTGTTATTTTGGGTTTGGGTTAGGAAATTATTGCATATTTAGTGGGCCTAACTCACTGAGTATTGCTAGAATACTCACCCCCTCCCTTTTCCTTGCAGGTAACCAGTAGAGAGAAAACCTTAGGGGAGTTCGGAACGTTAGGACCATCAGAGTATATTTGATGTCTTTTTGTAAAATCTGGTTTTGTGTATATAGTATGTACTCTCCTTTGGCTTTAGGCCTCGTCCGGACCTATATGTCTTTTTGTAAAATCTGGTTTTGTGTATATTGTAATGTTTTTGTAATGTTTTCCCGGTTAGTCTTGTCCGGACTAACACAACACAAGATCGTAGTTCGGGTTGAAAAGCCTTAGGCTATGGTCAAGAGAAATGGTGCCGTGGATGGACTAACTTAGGTTCTAGATTCGTTCTGGAACTTGGTTTGGACCATATTGTGGCATCTCTGGGCCATATGGGTATAGATTGGTTCAAGGGTTTTACACTTGGGCCAAGAAGTGAACCGAAGGAATCTGACGAAATCGGAGAAAGTTTCAGCTAATTTCTCAGCTCCATTGCAATCCTCTTGAACTCCTGGTTGGCTCCCTCCAGGTCAGCTATCCAACCAGTTAACTTTGCCACCTCGGAATCTAGAGTCGACGCGTTATCCTTCTGAAGAATGTTGATAAGCTGGAGGTTGTTGTCGACCTGTGCCAGAGCTCGAGGCGATAAGTATGCTCAAGTGTTTAAGATTTGAGGCGATAAGTATGCCAAGTAGACGTTACAAAGCGATTAGTATGCTGAAGCAAGTATGCAATAGATGGGAGTATAAGTATATACGGACCCACTCCCCCTTTTTTAAAGAGGGGGGCAGCTGAACCCATCCTGAGATGGGTTGCCTACGTACCCCTTTTGGAGATCAAGCCGCCTCGTAGTTCATAGATGTTATGGTTTAGTGATAGTATTTCTTCAAGTGCATTGCGTTCCAAGATATTGGTATTGGAACTTCGGCCATGTTAGCAAGCTCGTATACTCCTGTGCGGACCACCTTTGTGATTCTGTAAGGTCCTTTCCAGTTTGCTCCTAGTTTCCCTACGTTTTATTCTGCTTTGTTCTAAAAAATCTTTCGGAGAACTAGATCGCATTCGTTGAATTTTTGGCTGCGGACATTGGAGTTGTAGTACTTGGGTGTTGGTAATTTTGAATAAGATTAAGTGTTTGGTCTCGCCGCTCATTCAACAGATCTAGCTCATCCAGCATCATTAAGTGGTTTAACCCTTCTTGTCCGGGGAGGAAACGATGACGAATCCCGGGAAACCCTACTTCTGGTAGGATCACGCATTCCCTTCCATAGACAAGTGCGAATGATGTTTCTCCGGTAGCTCTTTGCGGAATTGTTCGATGAGACCAAATAACTCCTTCCAACTCATCGGCCCTTTTTCGCGTCGTGCCATTTGTTCAAACCATCAAGGATTGTTTTGTTTGCTGCTTCTGCATGGCCATTACCTTGCGGATAACGCGGTGTAGACTTACTTAGACATATCTTCCATTTTTCGCAGAAAGCTTCGACACGGGTTGAAATGAACTACGAGTCGTTGTCCGTAACGATCTCATATGGAACGCCGTATCTGAATATAATGTTCTTCCATATGAAGTGTTCCACCTAAGCATCCTTAATACTAGCATAGGAATCCGCTCCGACCCACTTGGAAAAGTAGTCCGTTAGTACTAGCAAAAACCTTTTTTTCTTGGAATGATGTAAGGGCCCCCACGATGTCCATCGACCGTCGCATAAAAGGGTAAGGAGACGAAATTGATGACAGCATCTCGGTTGGTTGATGAACTGTTGGAGCATGGCATTGACATTTTTTTGCATTTCGCAGAGAACTTCTCGCAATCTTTTACCATAGTTGGCCAATAATAACCATGACGCTTGATTTTGATTGCTAGTGCCCTTTCGCCAGAATGATTGCCACAAGACCCTCTATGGACTTCTCCCATGATTTGCCTAGCTTCTTTTCCCTCAACATAAGCCATTAACCGCCCCGAAAACCTCCACTTGAAGACATTTCCGTCTAGCAGAATATATCGAGCCGCTTGAGCTTTGAGCTTTCGGGCAGCCCATTTGTCGGATGATACTTTGCCACCCATGATGTATATGCGGATTGCTCCCATCCATTCTTTATCGCACCAATACTTAGTCATTGCTGAGAAGTCGTGAACGCCAACACTTGCCGCGGCACTCTCTACCAATTCGTTGCCAATAAGGGATTCGAAAACCTTCTAAGTAAAGAAACCAAGAACAGAGATCCAAAGATGGTGATTTTATTCAAGCTGTTTAGAAAACTATTTGCAGAGAAAGTAACAAGCGTTTTGCTAGGTAAGATTGCCGATCCCTTTTTCAAAGGGGTACGTGTCTATTTATACAAGAATAAGTCGGCTAGGCCTTTTCCTAAGTGATAAAGGAAAACTTCCTTATTCTTCGGGATTTCCTTTCTTCTCTGGTTGACCTGAGTCAGTTCGGGTGTGGGCTTCCTACTTTGACTTGTTATCTCGGCCCACCAAACTCTTGTGGGTCATTACCTTGGCCCAACTAGATGTTGGTTTTGCTGCTTTGCTAGATCGTTGCTTGTTTAAATTGTAGCCCCCATGATGGTTCGTCGCCAAAATGTTGGTTCATCGCCACCATGATGGTTCGTCGCCACCATGTTGACTCGTCACCGTTTGGTGGTTCGTCGCCATCATGCGCTTTGGCTTGTCACCAAAATGTTTGTTCGTTACCAACATGTTGGCTCGTCACCGTTTGTTGGTTCGTCAACACCATGTTGGCTCATCACCGTTATCTTGGCGCGCCACCAATTATATTGGCTCGTCGCCATTTTTTGGTTTGCCAACATGTTGGCTCGTCGCCGTTTGTTGGTTCGCCAACATGTTTGCTCGTCACCGTTTGTTGGTTCACCAACATGTTGGCTCATCACCGTTTATTGGTTCGCCAACATATTGGCTCGTCGCCGTTTGTTGGTTCGCCAACATGTTGGCTCGTCACCGTTTGTTGGTTCGCCAACATGTTGGCTCGTCACCGTTTATTGGTTCGCCAACATGTTGGCTCGTCACCGTTTGTTTTGGCTCGTCGCCAAGATGTTTGGCTCGTTGCCAAGATGTTTGGCTCGCAGATGCCTCCCTGATGCCGAGCCGGAGGAGTTTGGTTCTTCACCTCGGCCTTTGGGCTCATAGGTGCTCCTCCCTGATGTCGAGCCAGAGGAATTTGGTTCATTTTACCAAAGTAATCGTTGGTTCAACGTAATTTCCTCTTTGAAACGTGACTTGTACCAAAGTGATTTCCTTAGTGTGGTCAGGGCGGCTTTTTCGCTTACACCGTCGACTTTAGATATCACCTTTTTGAAACGCTCCATAAAACTTCATAATGATTCGGTTGGACCTTGGGATAATGTCCATAGGTCAGCGTCGGAAGTTCCATGATCCATAAACATGGAGTAATGTTTTAGAAAAGTAGCGGATAGTTGATCAAAGCTATCGATAGAGTTACGGTCGAGGCGTGAAAACCACTCCAAGGCTGCTCTCTTGAGATGTTCTACGAACAGGAGGCAGAAAACGACATCTTTCTCTTTCTCGGTGAGATTGGCTCGTCCCATCGCTATGCGGAATGCCATTATGTGAGCTTTCGAGTCGGTCATTCTTTCATAGAATGGGATTCAAATTTTTCCCGGGTTGGAGACTCTTGTCTTGGTTATCTGGGTTGTGAATGGTGTCTTCTGCGTTTCTTCCACCACACGACCAATCTCGGGTGCCGAGTTAATCACCTTGTGTACCTGGGATTTGAATACTTTTACCTCAGCAGTAGCGCAAGCCATCGCCTCGTGAATCTCGTTCAGTTCCCTATTCTGGTCTTGGTTTGCTACCCTCGGTGTCCTGGTTTGATTTGCCATTCGTAGCTCATCTTTGAAGTGTGCTTGCTGTGCCCAGTAATCATCTTCCTCTTCGTCCGTTAAGTTCTCAAGTTGGCTTGTGTTCTCTCCTCTGGCTATTAGTGCTGAGGTGAAGTCTGAACCGGCATGATGCTCAGCAGCTCGGTTTCCTACAGCACCGACCGAGCCGTTTGGTCCTCCGTTGTCATCGTCGCTAGTGAATTGGACACGCCTATTGATGGTTGTTCAGGGCCCCTGATCAGCTCGGGCGATTCGTCGGTTATGGCCGACCTAATGGTTACTTGAGTGTGTTCATCGTGCCGAGGTGGAAGTGGCAGATCTGGTGTCCTCGGTGCGTCGTTTACTGCATTTTGGGGAGTGGTAAAATTGAGAGGTGTTGCACTTGCATCGAAGAGTTGCCTATGGAGTCTCCTCGCGGGTCTTAATCCTGGTACAAAGCTTCCGGTACGGGGGCCTCAGGTTTGTTGCTCTAATGTTAGTGCATGAATTTTCTCATTCAATGAGTTGTTTGCCTTTCCCGGGGGATGGTTTCTGGGATGGTTTCAGCATTTCCCGGGGGGAGATCTCCGTGATTCGTGACTCCTATGGGAAGATTGGTTGTAGAGTTATCGGTGGTGTTGGTGACTTGATTTCCGTCGGCCATCTTTTCAGATCTCATTCGCGGCAATCCAAAGAGTAAGAAAGTCTCATAGTCCCCACAGACGGTGCCAAATTATGGGAGTCGAAACCGCACAACTAAACTTGGTTAAGAATTTAGGGAACATAAACTTCTAGGTATTGATTGCGGAAAAAGAGATCTAAAGATGGTTTTTATTACTGATTTGAAAAGCTTTAGAATACAAGATTTGTTTTTTGTGTAAAATCTATTACTCTGCAAAGTTGTGAATGCTTCTCTCGAATGCCTTTTTCTTCTTTTATAGACTTCGGATTAGACCGTCCTAACGAAAATATCGGAAACCTTCCTTTTTCTTCGGAGATTTGTATTTCCTTTTCGTCCTTGGATTTTTAATTTCCTTTTTCCTTTGACAGACTTTAGCAAAGACGATGTCTTGGTCCATTTGGAATCCTGCCTCGTCCCACGCTGATTTCTCCTCGGCCAATTGTGACTTCGCCTCGGCCCCAAGATGAAGGTGTTGCCTTCAGCCTAAGATCAATGTTGCCTCGGTCCAGGATGTCGCTTCGGCCCAGGAAGGTGTTGCCTCGGCCCAAGATGAAGTTTGTCGCGGTGCGTACTAAATACGCCTTGGCATGTTGAAATTTGCTTCGGCGCATGGTGATACGGCTCGGCCTACGGTAATATTTTTCTCAGCGCGTATTGTTACTTGCCTCGGGGTATATCGTTCGCCTCGGGCCATGACCGTATTTGGCTCGGCCCATAACAATTCCTGGGTCATTTCAATGTTGATTTTGCCAGTGGTGAAAACTGACCCCAATAAGCACTTTCACAAACACCTTCCAGGCGTGAATCTACCTAGGTTCTAGTCTTGATTGATCAAGTCAAAACTAAGTATTAAGCATAAACTAGTTTGAAGAAACATAATTATCTATATTTAATCAACATTAATCAATCTTTAAATCCCTAATCTATAAACCCAAAGCTCAATAAAAAGACTACTCACACATGATAAAAGCAAAACAATAAAGATGAAATAGATAAAGCATAATAAGATTAAAGAAAAGATTAAGATTTCTTTTAAATCTAAAACATAAGAAATCATCCAAAATACAGAAGAGAACTTAGCATAAGAAGGTCTATGGACCAAAGGATAAAAGAGTACTGCTAAGAGCTCCTTCTTAAAACTTAGGTCTAAAAATGGCAAAAATCCTTTAAATACAAAAGTAGTGTGAACAGGGTCAACATAGTTTGTTTGGGTCGGATCCGGATAAAGTCTTGGATCTTGGCTAAACTCTGGGTCCATATCCACCCTTGATCCACAGTTTGGAGGATTGATATGGTAAGTTTTATTCTTTGGCTGGCTCCATATCGACCCTTGACCCACGATTTGGGATCGGGGGGGGGGGGGGGGGGGGGGGTGTCGATATAGACACTGTTTTCTTCTCTTCTTTTCTTTGTCCTTGAAGCTAGGCTGGTATCCACCCCCTACCCACGGTTTGGAGGGTCGATATAGGCACTGCCCAAAATACTCCTCTTTGTCTAGTCTCTTCTTCACACCTTTTTGACCATTTGAAACACCATTAATCCCACATCTCTTTGACTTCAAATGAGCTTTGCAAACTCCTTATAAACCTCACATGATCTCCATAGAAGTTCCTTGATTCCTTGACTCCAAAATAAACCTAAAACAAGAATAAATGTATGCAAAATGCAATAATGCAAGAACTAGACTCTAAGATGGGACTAATGCAAGAATTAGACTAAAAATGGACTAAAAGAGACAATCACACGAGATCAAAGCTAAAAGAGATCAAATAACATACTAGAAATGCATCAAAAACATAAGACATCAACACTACTTGAGTATTGTTCTGATCTGATGTCTGATGGGCCTAACACTTTAAACTGTGAGAGTTGAGTTATTGAGTTAGGTGAACAATTGAACCTGAACATGAATGCTTATTTAATTATGTTATTGACTGTGAGAGTTGATTAATACGATAATTAGACATAGTTGATTATAAGCCACGAGAGTGGGTTAATCATATTATAATGCTTTGAGTTCTAGGACGAAAGAAAATTGATGTCAATTGCTTCTAGTAATAAACTCTGAATAATTCGAACTATAAATCCTTGAAAAAATCTTGAATGCCCAATATTTTAATTATTCCATATAACCCTTTTTAATTTACTGCATTTATTATTTTGCTCGATTCAAAACCCTATTTTTGCATACTTAGTTGATTTTTAGTTCAATATGACTATTATGCACTCTTGTTTCGTTGGAATCGATCTTTAAGTACTGCAACTGACCGATGTGCACTTGCATCTAGATCATTGTGTCCTAAGGTAAAACATGACACACACGTCAAGTATTTGATGCCATTGCCGGGGAAACTAGCAGTGCCATTAGTTTTCAGACTAAGAGTTTAGTCTAAGTTTTTCTTTTCTTTTTAATTTGATTCAGTTTTTCTTCTTCTGTGATTTTGTGTTTCAAGTACATTGCTTGGAACAATGACTTTTTGATTTTTTTTTGGAGACTCAAGGAGAGTTGCTATGCCGCATATCATGTTGTAAGCTGAAGCTAAAGAGCAGGGATTTCCGGATCCACTAGCTCACTCACAGAAGTTCGATATATACGGAGATTCTAGTAAACTTTAGATCAAAGAGATGCTAGCTCGAGAGCACGTTTTCTCTAACCCACTGAATCACTCACATGATTCTCGCAGTGGCTATCCATGGCCAGCACCTATGGATCACCAAAGGCGTTTCCAGCCTCACATCACACCACACCAATATTATGGTCCGCCTCCACCAACAAAACACCTTGTAGAAAGAGTTTCAGACGCCTTCCCCATGCTTGAAGAGATCTTTGATGAGAGCGATGCTAGAGATGAGCAAAGATGGTTTGGAATTTACATGGAGCAATACCAAGTTGATGACGACATGATTAGTCATGACATGGACAACTCCATTGACTTCCATGAATGGAAAATTGAAGAGCCACAAAAGAGTATCAGTGAACTCACAGCTCATGTCAACTCTCTAGACATCTGAAAAGACCAAATTTCAGAACTCGAATATCTATAAGAAGAAATCTATGAAGATCGAATTTCAGAACTTGAAGATCTATCAGAAGCGATCTATGAAGCACAAGAAATTTGGTACCATAATATTAATTCGATTTATGATCATGAATTTGCTTACATTGCTTTGATGTAGGACCTAGAAATAGTATTGTAGTCTATTCTTCTACAACCATAAGAGAAGAATCATCTCACAAACCAATGCATAATGGACAAAACCAAACCATGTATATAAAGGACAATCTTTAGATTGTTATGATAGTTTTGGAATGGAAAATGAAGCCTACAGTTCTAGGAAGAAAGACAAGAAGGTGTTCCATAAGGTGAGACACAAAAGACCAGCAGCTGATCGTGAACCTCTTTGTAAGAGACACAAGAAACCAGAGAGGAATCATATACTCAAAGAACAATTTTCAGAAGGTGAGAAAGATGAAGCCATTGAGGTTCTGGATAGAGATTCTAACTTTACAGTAAAAAGAGAGTGTAAAAAAGAAGTTCGCCATTGACCAAAAATCTTTTGATCTAGCAATGGATAAGACCGAAGGATATAAGGAAAGATCGATTTCCTTAGAGATCTTGCCTTATGCCTAGAAAAATGGCATCCAAGTCGAGCTAAATGACTTTAAATAGAAGCTCTTAGTGGGAGGCAACCCACTAGTGTCTAGGATTAGTTAGTTTCTTTTAATATTAACGTTTTTATCTTAAGTGTTTAAGAAAGGATCGAAAAAACAAAATGCTGGCATGCAATCGATCAATTGACCAACTGATCGATCGATTGCCCAACTTCTGATCAATCGATCTACATACAGATCGATTGATTGGACCTTGCTAAAAAAGTCCAAAAATTGCAAAAACAACTGTTCGATCGATCAGGCCACATGGGATCGATCGATTACCAATCCGAAAAACAGAAGCCTCGGGTTATCACCGATCGATCGATCAGCCCCTCCCTCCCTGATTAATCGATTAGCACCCATGTACGATTGTCATCCTTTTCTGATTAAAAATAAATAAGAAAATCCATAAAAGTGTCACCATTGAAAGGTAGTCTCCAACGATATTCGAGGTATCATGTTCAATTTGATTATGACTTTCTCTGATTAAATTTCCCACCGGAGCTATGTGATTTAAGTCTGGGAAAGATTCTTCGGTATCTAACGATATTTTCTTTCTATTGGTTTGTTTTTGGTTTTTATCGAGTTTTAAAAGTTTTTCTAAGTCAAATTATTTTATTGAGTCAAAATTTTATTGGGAATTATGACATTTCCTAGGAACAAACGTATTAGTAAACGACAATCCCCCCCCCTCCCCCCCAAAAAGATAGAACGATGTTACCGGATTGGAAAAAAAATCCAGAAGTTTGGTTTCAGGTCACTTTTTGGGTGATTATGAACCATCTTATGATTTTACTCGATCCAAGGGTGAAGTAACTTGACTAAAGTTTTCTTTAGGTCCTAGTGGTATGTGAAACTTCAATCCTCCTTTGGTGGTTCACCACATTTTTCAAGTTGGTCAAAAATTTGGCGATTTGGTTCGTTGGATGATGCTCGTTGAACCAGAAGTTAAATCGTGAAGAATTTCTTGAGCCTTATTAAAAATTCACTGGGTAAGATGATGTTATAAGTCAGTTGGTGAAGTTTCAAAGCTTTTTCTTAGACGGGTTGGTCTTTATCCCATGAAATGTCCAATGTGTGGCCCGTTGGTGAGGTACATGTGCCTAGTTGCAAAATTAGCCCGAACTCGTTGAATTTTTCTTTGACCAGTCTGATTTTCTGTCCTTTCCTTTGAGTACCATGGTTCGGTGTCCCTCGTTTCTTCTCTTTTTTGATTCATATCTCTTGTGAATGGTTAAGATACGTTCTTAGACGATATTGATTTGTGTGTCCACAACAAATTGTTTTGATCAAATCCTGTAAAGTACAAAATTTCCTTCCAAAATCACTTGAAATCACTCGTTAATGTCTTACTGGATCTGGATTTTTCAATAATGAAAATTGAGTTCTAGGTCCAATGTTTCATAAGATAGCCCATAAAGTACAAATTAGATCAAAATGATGAATCTAAAGTGATTAAAATGTCTAGTCTATGTAAAAGCAGTGAGAAATTGATGGATACTGGTTAAGATGTGTAATTTATTTAATAAAACCAAATTATTCTAACAAAAAATATCAAATTTAAAATGCAAAAGTTCATAATAAATCTCTCAAAAATAATTTTAATGAAGTGTTGAGATTTCAAAATTGATTAACTATTGAAAATGCAAATTTAAAAATAAAATGTGGTTCATGTTATTCATTAATTTCAATTTTTAAAAAACTGGTTTTGAATAAATAAAAGAGAAAAAGAAAAATTTAGCTTTTTATGGATCATGGTTAGGTGGGTGGTTCGTGTGGACAAGGAAAGCTCAAGTGGTGGGATGGATGGTTGGGTTGTGTATGGGAAGGACGCAAGCTTGGGATGGCACTGCTCGAGTGTGGGCTGGGTTGTGGGACGGATCGAAGTATATACACTAGGCATAGATCTGAACAGTAAAGTACACGATGTGACTACAGGGGTACATAACTTATATCGATCAACTACTTACAATATATTTAGGGAAAATTTCATAGTTATGATTCGAAATGTCTTGCCAGGCAAAAATACCAAATGATGAACACCAACTTTAGCCATGGATTGCCACAAAAGAAACCAATGTACCTCTGGAAGACAATGCATACGGTGATAATAGTCAGGTATGCAAAACACGGACATCACCTTATATGTATTACAATTCACTGCTGACTCGAGTTTGTATTGAGGATAAAGTACCAATTCATGGACCTGTCGAGTCCAATCCACCTCCAGTCACATCTACAGTGCTAGTGGGTAACCCATCCCCCGTAGTCATTACAGATAAGGTACTTATCAATTCTCATGACGTCACACAGCTTAGACTGACAAAAAGACTTTACATTCATGATGTGTTGAGGAAATTAACACAAAGAAGGCACATACGACGGGTGAGATGGCCGATAGAGAAGTGATCACGGTAGACAACACACCAACAAAAATACATGGGTCAAGAGAGAAAATGTTAACCACGAAGATGAGGGAATGCGTTCAGAATTTACAAAGGACACATGCTGTTGTTGCGGGTTCGTCCCTACTACACGACTCACTAGTCAATTCTACAAGGAAGACCAATGTGAAAAAGCTAATGCAGCCGCTACTTGAGATGGTTATGTATAGGCCTGCAACTTTGGTTAACCGAACCGAACCGAGCCGGTTTTTTCGGTTATCAATTAACGGAAGTATTTCTAGAGGGTTACCGAAATAAACCGAATGAAAAATTGGTTCGGTTTGGTTCGGTTTTTGGTTAATTTCGGTTTTGAGTTTCATAACCGAAATTAACCTTTTTTTTTTAAATTCGGTTAAAATCGGTTAAATTCAGATATTTTCGATTAAATTCGGGTGTTTTCGGTTAATTTGGGTAATTTGGTTCGGTTAAAATCGGGTATTGGTAAAAATCGGTCTAATTTTGGTAAAAACCGGTCTAATTTTGGTATAATCTGGTTATTTAAAAAAAACAATTACCAGAGAAACCGATCTGTTTGACCCGAACCGAACCAAAATTCTCGGGTAATCGAACCCAATTGAAATATGTACTGATCGGTTTAGCTAAGATAACCGAAACCGAACCGAAAACCGAAAATCTCGGTTCGGTTCGGTTCAATCGATTCGGGTCAGAATTCCAGCCCTAGTTATGTATCTCATCAGGTCAGTGTACAATGATGTTCGCAACATTGTGACCCAACCTACCCATTCACATATGAACGTGAAAAAATGGTAGCGCATACCACAAGATTAGGAGACTACAATCCTCTGGCCATGAAATTTGTTGAAATGAGATACCTGATTTTAAGCAACGAAAGCCGGTTGCCTACCCGGTTTCATCAAAACTTAGCAACTCATCGGTCAGAATTCTTGGCACACATCAACGACTTTAAGGTTGATAATCTAAGGATGAGGTTTGCAGCTGAGGTCTACGAGTATGGTGTACATCTTATACTCGTGTCTGTCATCCCTCACATATATGATTTAAATTTTATTTTCGTACATTAAATTCGGATGTAGATACTCTGCTGCTTGATTGCTCTTGACTTTATTTGCAACTTCTGTTTTTACAGCTCATGGTTCTTTCCATCTCCTATAGTTATTAGATGCACATTAACACTAGCACATATATGGACGTCCACATGTCAGCATTAACATAATGTGTACGCCCACATGCCAGCATTATCATAGTCCATGTACGATAATAGATACAATGCATGTACATGCCAATTTGATGGCACATGCATACACCCAAATTCATCATGATTTATACTCGAAATACCACAAAAAGATTCACCAAGCTTTCTCATATAGGAATTTTGCAGGTTTTCCTATTGTGTCCATCGCGTAGATATCAGGAACACCTATACGCCAGCGTTATCGTTCGCCTATTTCTCTGCGAACAGTAAACAAATATATTAATATGAAATATTCACTCACAAGTCCACCAATTTAATAAGGCGCAATCAGCTTAACATGTTCTCCCCTCTTGATGGGTATCGTTACATCGTCGGTCTACCTGGCAGACTCCTTGAAAAAGCGGTGGCATCATCTTCAAGTCAGACACAGTAGTGGAGATGGCGACGTTCTTTGCATTTTTGATTGGCAAAACGAGTTCCGCATAAGAACTTACAAATATCTCACGTATATACCACTAATCGGTCCACCACCGTGTATGTTGAGAGGCATAATTTCGGTTCCCTTTCAAATGACATGTAATTGCGAGGTTAATGTCACAATAGTCGTCTTCTTCTCTGCTGCGATGTCTAATCTTCTTCTCTAGGATTTATTTTTACCATAGTGATACCCATTATAATTCTATTATACATCATTATAATTAGATAATTAGTGTACGTAATTGCATCTCTCTTCGTATGACATTAATGGTTGATACATACTTATCTAATCACTACTTTTTACTTTCTATTAATTACACCTCACCTTCATCTCTCTCCTCTCTTGTTATCGCAATTCTTTTTCTTTTTGTCTGAATATTTTATATATAATCGAATCGAATTACAAAGCCGAATACTCCAGAAGCATTACCCGAAATTTTACCGAAAAACAAAGCCTAAAAAATTATTGGGAAACAAAGCCTAAAAAATCAACAGGAAGCAAAGCACTAAAATTTATTGAAGTCTTAGAAAACATAAATTACCACTAAACGCAGGAACATGAAGAAAATACTCGCAATCAACAGAGAACGCAGAAAGAGCAGCAGAAGTGGAACAACAAAGTTCACAAGTCGCCGTCGAGGCAAGGGAAAACCACGAAGAATAGATCCAAATACGACGATTATCAAAAACAAAGAACCACGATCGAGATTCTAAACTCCTACCCACCTAATCTTCAACCTAAAGAGTCTAAATCTTGTACTTTGCATCCCTACAAAAAGTTAGCCTTACAAGAACAGACACATGAGAACTACATTAGAAAACTAATTATTCAACTAAACTAAAAAGCGGTAGAAGGAGGTTGATAAAAAATTATCGAAATAAAAAGATGCTAATTAAAGAATAACCAGACCAAACAAGCGACTACGCCACACACACCGAAGATTACGAGAGCAACACAAAGGATAGCCCACCTACATAGATTACGAGAACAGAGGAGGAAGAAGCCAACGGGCACCGGAGATAACCATGTTGTTCGGAGTAATATCAAAGAGACGAAGATAGAGGCCAAGCCCAAAACGGTAAAAAAATCGGCCGAGAGAAGCCGACGAGAAATTTTAGCTCTAGATCTAGATCTGAACCTAAAAACAAACAACCTTCGCTGGCGTGACACACCACGATGAGCAGAAACAAGGCTTCCGAATTACAAAACCCAAATCTTCTTACAGATCTGAAATCTTCCATCGAACCCAACCCGAAAGCAACTCCAAAACGCCAAAACACACCGCAACACAATCCGGAAAGAGAAAAAGCTAAGGCAATAGACAAAAAAAAAACACAAAAACTAGCGTTGGTGCTAAAGGAGTCGCCGCACGCCGGTCACTGGAGAAAACAAAGACGAAAGTTTGGAAGAGGAGAGAAGGCAGACAGTTTTCTCACTCTAACGGCGCTGAGGTTTTTTTTTTAATATATATATATATTGTTATCGCATAACAATAAGATTTTAAATAATTTGCTATTTGGAAATAGTTTAAAATGGGTCGCTATTTGCTATTAGAAGAAAGAAAATTTTAAATATCGCCAAACGAAAAAGATTTCTCTTTAAATAATGTTATTAAGATATGTTCATCTGGTTGGAGAGAAAATTGAATTAAAATAAGAGAGTGGGACATAGAGGAAGAGATTAAAGAATGTGAGTTGGATTGTCCGGAAGTACTCGTCGCCTTCCGGTGAGAGGAGGAATTTAGTTTCTTTTATAATATAAAAAGCATATATTATAGAAATAAAATTAAAAAAATATCACACTCTGAATTTTAATTCCCTAAAATGTCACATGTGAGTTTTTCTTTTTAACAATGGCCCTTACACACCAATATGACAAAAATACTCATATATGTATAGAGTTATTACTCAGAGTTTATTGAGTGATATGCGATGTGTCGTTGATATGACATATATAAACAAATATTAATGTTTGTGCTAATCTCATGTACGCATAGAAGATATGCATTATATACATACACGTAAAAGATATGCACACAACATATACGTACGCACAAAATAAAGATTGAACCATTTGTAATGGTAGAAAGATTGTAAAATTATTTTTTCTCCCCACTTCATTCCATGCAAAAAACTTAACGTTTGTAATCAATTAATTTAATTTTACTGTTATTTCTCATTTTTATTGTTTTTCATATTTCTCATTTTCTCACATTCATGATTTTATTTTTATTTTTATACTTTGGGTTATAATTTATTTTTTCTATCTTTTGATACCCATTTTACTATATTCTAATTAGAATTATTTGTAAATAATCTAAATAACTGTGTATTGTTTGTACGGTTATATGTATGGAACATAAATATATATATATGTGTATATCGTACATCAAATTTGATTTTGTGTCGGATACTTGTGTGAAATTTTTGGAGACGTTTGAAATTTTGGAAATATTTGTAACACTTTGTCTACATACATGCATATCGTACACCGTCTACCTTTTAGTATGTATGTACACCATCTCCACAAAACAGTGAAATGTACGACAATATTTTTTTATATACATACGCATACTGTTTATCTTTAAACATGGTTAGAAATGTAGTTGTTGTGAATTTAGTATGTCTGATAAGGAATTTAATTACGTATTTCATGTACGTATTTGTCTCACATGTGTACGTCATACGATCCACCCGACCCATGTACGTATGTAAATAACATGTTGTTCAGCTGAATAAGAATTTTTTAGCTATGTACTTAAATATTAAGTATCTTTAGATAATATAATTTAATTAATTTTTTGTTTTATCGTCTCTTAAGTGATAAAGTTAAAATAAATACTAAAAATCGTTTTGGACAAAATTTATGACTAACAGGTGAACTACCAAAATTTTAAAATATCATGTTAACTAAAAGAAGAGAAATGATTTATAGTAACCGTAAAGTTATGCTTTATCACTAAACGAAACCCTTTTGTGTTACAATGAAAATATGTTATTAAAAAACATATACACCAGGGTAATAACTTTAAAGTACAATACATGCCATTGAATATTATTTTTAGAAAAAAGAATAAGAAATAAAAAAATGATACATCTCTTCGATGAAAAGATTTCAAGGACTTTTCATCTTCTTCACCTCTTTCTTTTTGTGTGTGCGAAAATATCAGAGCGAGTAGACATCAGAAGATTGCTTCCGATTACGGTTCATTGTGGTGGATATTGCCGGAACTGGTTCCGACGAGGGTCTGTGACGAAGTTTAGGAGTTCTTCCGTCAATCATCTTTGTTGCTTCTCTGTTTTGTGTTATCGTTAGGATTTAGTTCATCGTCGAGTCCTGTTCCGGCATCTACACCGGTTAGTTTTTCCCAAGTATGAAATTTGAGTTATATATGGTTGGTAAAATCGAAACCCCAATTGTCTGTTTTCCATAATTCTTTGTGGACTATAGCGATTTGGGTCTGATTTAGTTTGCAGATTTTGTTTGAAACATGTAATTTTCGATTGTCCTCACACAAATGTGGTTAAGATTGAGTAATCCCTTCTGAATTTGGTATACATGATAGCAGATTTAATATGCAGACTTTCAATTATGGCTAGGTTTGTTGAATTTTGTTGCAGATTTAGTTAAAATCATTGTACACTTCAATGAGTTGGGTCTAATTTAGGTTGCAGATTTAGTTTGAAACATGTAATTTTAGTACACATGCGGTAGCAGATTTAATCCGCAGATTCCGAATTAGGGGTACTTTTTTTTAATTTTGTTGCAGATTTTTTGACATTGCATAATTATTCTTTCTTTAATGTTATCTTATTTGGTAGACTTTTTTTTCTTCTGTTGTGTGATGTTTTGGTATGTTGTGCATATTTGTTAATATTTTATATGTTTTGCAGATTTTGCGGTGATGTCGCCTTTAGGTGATAAGGAGAGTCATTCAGACAGTGATAAGGAGAGTATCCAGAGACTGCTAAGTAGACTGATAAGGAGAGTCATAAAGAGGTGGAGTAATTGCAGACTTATGATTGTATCGTATTGTGTTATTGTAGATTTGTTTCAGATTGTAGATTTTTATATCAGTTATTGCAGACTTATGATCGTATCATATTGTGTTATGGTAGATTTATTTTAGACTGTAGAATTTTGTATAAGTTATTGCAGATTTATGATCGTATTAAATTGTGTTATTGTAGATTTTTTAATACGATATCATATAGTTGTTTCAACTATTATAGTAGATTTATTTCAATACTCTATATTACATTTCTAGCACAATAAATACAATTTGTGACATACATTATGAAAACATTGTAGTGTTTGTATACTCAAGCAGTACATGTCCTGCAATTGTGATCCATTTCTCCACATTTGGAGTATGTGTTAGGTTTTCGTGGATGTTTCTTCTCCAATGCCACCTCCATTGTAGATTTATGTCTCGAGTTTTTTGGTCTTCCTGGAGGTTGTCGAGTAATAAAGGTAATCATATCTTCGCTTCAACTTCTGCTGTTACATGTAATGCTTTATCCCTAGGGATGATAGATAGTGAGTATGTGTTACATAGATAGTTTTTTCGGTAGTATGGATGACATTGCCGTGTCATTGATACATTGCTTGCTTTTGCTGCTGCAATAGTATACAAGCATGTATACAAGGTAACATCTCCATGTCAAACATACGACACATACACTTCTTGTCGGTCAAATTGACAACATATGAATATTTTCCATTATAAACTTCAAATTGGTGCACGACACTCTGCAACGTACATAATATATATACCAAATAGATTTACCATACCACCTAACAATTCTACACAGAAGAAAAATCTACCGCAATATCTAACAACTCTACATCGTACCAAGTACCTCAACTAAACTACTATCATAGAAAATAACTCTATAAAACAAATCCTTAGTTTGCTAAATCTGCGTAACCACAATCGTTGAAACAAATAAATCTACACAGTCTCTCGACAGCCTAAAAACATGCAATGTACATAATAAATCTAGAAAATTAATCTACTATACCTCCAAACAACTAAACACCGTACCCAAATCTACCATCATTTCTAATAACTCTACATCGCACTTAATAAACCTACAAATATCTGTAAGTCTACTAGACACGATTCGTACATTGTAAAAATATCTACAACGTACATAATAAATCTACAAAATTAATATACTATACCTCCAAACAACTAAGCACCGTACACAAATCTACCGTCATTTCCAATAACTCTACATCGAACCTCATAAACATTCAAATATCTGTAAGTCTACTAGACAAGATTCGTACCTTGTCAAAATATATGCAACGTACATAATAAATCTGCATCTTGTAAAAAAAATCTACAAAACAAATATGCACAGTATGATGACTTCCTCAAAAACCTGCAAGCATCTTTAAGTCTACTAGACACGATTCGTACTTTGTCAAAATATCTGTAACGTTGATAATAAATTTACAAGTTAAATCTACCATACCACCTAATAACTAAGCACCGTACACAAATCTAGAGTCATTTCTAATAACTCTACATTGAACCTAATAAACCTACAAATATCTGTAAGTCTACTAGATAGGATTCGTAACTTGTCAAAATATTTGCAACGTACATAATAAATATACAGCTTGTAAATAAAAATATACAAAATAAATCTGCACAGTATGGTGACTTTCTCACAAATCTTCAAACATCTTTAAGTCTACTAGACACGATTCGTATTTTGTCAAAATATCTACAACGTTGATAATAAATCTACAAGTTATATCTACCATACCACCTAATAACTAAGCACCGTACACAAATCTACCGTAATTTCTAATAACTTTACATCGAACCTAATAGACCTGCAAGTATCTGTAAGTCTACTAGACACGATTTGTACCTTGTCAAAATATATGCAACATACATAATAAATCTACAACTTGTAAACAAAAAACTACAAAACAAATATGCACAATATGACGACTTCCTAAAAAACCTGCAAATATTTTTAAGTCTACTAGATACGATTCATATATTGTCAAAATATCTACAATGTTGATAATAAATCTACAAGTTAAATCTACCGTACCATCTAATAACTAAGCATCGTACACAAATCTACTGTCATTTCTAATAACTCTACATCGAATCTAATAAACTGCAAACATCAGTAAGTCTACTAGATAAGATTCGCACTTTGTCAAAATATTTGCAGCATACATAATAAATCTGCAGCTTGTAAACAAAAAGCTACAAAATAAATTTGCACAGTATGACGATTTCCTCAAAAACCTGCAAACATCTTTAAGTCTACTAGATACGATTCGTACTTTGTCAAAATATCTGCAACGTTGATAATAAATTTACAAGTTAAATCTACCATACCACCTAATAACTAATTACCTAATATAAATCTACCACACACATAATAACTCTACATCAAACAAATGAATTCTTATGGTCCAACAAATACGCGGTGGCAATTCCGTAAATAACTGTCTCGGTGGACTAAAAAATAATGGAACTTTTGTAATTAGGTTCTTTCCTAACAAGTATTATAAGGATAGTTTAGATATGAAAAATATTCTAGTCATTTTTCAAATATAAAGGGTTAGTTAAGTAATAAAATGATACTTTGGGTTATTATAATTTTTCTCTCCTAAAAGAAACTAGATCAATGATTGGCGAATATGCTGTTTTATGTGACTACACAAAACCTACAACTACAAACTATCATATATTTGACATAAAGTAGCATCAGTCACTCTGTAAAATTCTATACTAGCAATAATATTGAATAAAGTTTTATAAAATAGAATGTTACTTTATTTCTGACAAAAAAAATGTTACTTTATTTATGAAAAAAGAACAACAGTCAATATTATTTAATATTAAAAACTGTTATTTGAACTTACACGAATCGATATGATCGGTTGATAAGAAAAAAAAAAACTTACGCAAATCAAATGAAAAAACTTTAACTATTTTATTAAACAAAGAAACTTTCAAAATTGGTGTTAACTTGGCTAACATAGACTCAATGTTAAGTAAGAATTAACACTCGATCCGACTTTATTCGAGCTTATAACAAAAAAATTTGATATTTAAAAAATCACAAAATCTCAAATAAACCCTATGTCTCCAACTTGATTTTGAAATCGAAATCAGAAGAGCACTAAACCCCATTTGAAAAAAAAAACCGCATAATTTCTCCGTACGATTTCTCATATGTCTTAGATATTTACAATGTTTTTGTATCGGATTGTCATTTCTTAGATTACTAAATTAGGATCCGCGTGATACGCGAAGTTTAATAATAATTTTATATATATAATAAAAACAAAGTAAAATACCCTTTGTCGGTAATCGATTAAACTTAATAAAAATAAACCGCACATCTATATACATTTACATCCAAATGTTTGAGCATATATATACATATATAAATAATAACATACAAATATATTAATGTACGAACTATTAAGCAATATAAAACAAAAAACTGAAAAAACAATAGTAATAAAGATCATCGTATGATACATATATATATATATGTCTATATATATATTTATTATATAAACTTGGATGTGTTTTATATAAAGTTATGGTTGTTTATAAGTTTTTCTTTTATTTTATGGAATCAACTATCATATTATTCTTTAAAAAACTATCCTATTAAATTCAAATTTTCTATTTTACTGAAATTTACCATTTACCTAATTTTTTTTTTTTGGTCAACAATCATTCATTAAAATAATTCCCGACCATTGGTAATCCAATGCGGTAGTGTTTCACCTTCAAAAGAAAAATCAATCAACCTCGAGCGGGCTGATTGGGTCAGACAGTCGGTCTTACCATTTAGAGAGCGTGGGATTAAGGATAATGAGAAACTTGGGAACCTAGCACGAAGCTCACCAAAAGTATCCAAGAGAATGGAAAAGGAGGGCCACAATTCTGGGAATTGAGTCAAATTAACCAGCTCTGAACAATCTGTCTCGAACGTCTGGCAATCTACTCCTTTTTTCAAAATGAACTTCATCGTCCATAACAAGGCTTTCATCTCCGAGTGTAATGGTGATATGCATTTTCTTCGTCCTCTCGCCCCGATCAGTAGGGTATGGTGCCCCTCGCAGCATATCCACCCCAATCCTAAGGTCGCATTTATATCCTTCCAAGAACCATCCACTCTACACCGAGTACTTATGGATTGTTGGGTCACATTCATATGTACTATTTTTGGACTTGAGCTGCTAGTTTGGGCTTCTCTCCAAGCCAAGAATTCACTCTCTGCAAGTTGTAAAATATATGTGGGTTCCGAGTCAGCTCCTTGAAATACCATTCTATTCCTTGCCTTCCAGATAAACCACATAAGCCATGGAAAAATGTCATGTCCCCCATCATGGTTTTCCTAATTTTGACTTCTCCAGAAAAGATAGACTAAGTTTGAAAAGACCGAAGGCGATGGAAACAAATTTAGAACCAAAGAAATAGGGGAAATATCCCAAGATTGTACCGCCATTAGACATTCAAATAACACATGATTAACCATCTCCTATTCTACCCCACAGCGCACACACCTGGTGGGACAATTAATGCCTCGCTGCTTTAACCTTGCCGAAACTACCAATGAACCCGTTAAAACTTGCCACAAAAAATGTTTTATTTTAGAGGGGCATTGAATTTTCCAAACATATGCCTTTAGGGCCATGATACTCGGCTCAGTTATCAATTGAACATTCTTCCCTGCCACTAACTTTTGTGATAACCAATATCCTAATTTAACCGTATATCTGCCGACTTTGTGAAATGCCAAATTATACTATCCGGTTTGAATGTTGGGCTAATATCAAGTCCTTTAATCAATTGCATGCCCTTCGGATCCGTAAATTCCTGAACTTTGTAAGTGGATTAATCAGATGATTGACTTTTAAATTTGGATGCAAAACTTGCCGATATTATACTCTTCCAACCGAAAGATGGAGAGTGTGGTTTTTTTGCCTGTAATGGATGTCTAAACCTGAAATACCTCCCCTTGAGGACTCTCTCTACCAGAGAATTTGGGAATTGATATAATCTCCATAGTTTTTTTGCCAACAAGCCTTATTAAAATGTTCCAAGGAGCGGAACCCAAGGCCTCCCTCTTTTTTGGGATGCATAATTTTTTCCATGCTATCCAATGAAGACCGCGATTACATCTATTGGAGCTCCACCAGAATTTAGCTATTGCACTAGTTAACGACTAGGGAAGTATGAAGCATGACATTACATAAGACGGAAGAGCAAGAGCTACTGATTTAATCAGAATCTTTTTACCCCCCTTGATAAAAACTTTGCCGACCAACCATTGACCCTATCATTAAGTCTTTCTTTCACATAATTAAAGATCTTACTCTTAGATCCTCCCAAGCTCTCTGTGATTCCTAGGTAAGACCCCATACCGCCTTCCTTCTCAATTCCCAAAATATTTTATAAGTTATAACTGTGTCTGGCTTGCAACATCATTACCAAATGTAACCGAAGATTTATCAAAATTAATTTCTTGCCCCGAAGCTTTCCATAAGTCCCTAGTACCTCTAGAATAGTCCGACATTCATTCGCCTCCGCTTTACAAAAGAATAAACTATCATCCGCGAATAGCAAGTGAGATATCGTTGGACTCCCCCCGAGCTATTTATATCCCTATTAGTAGTTTTTCCCTCTTAGCCTTCCTCAGGTTAGCAATGAGCACCTCTGTACATAAAATAAATAAAAATATGGTGAAAGTGGATCACCTTGCCTAAGACCCCTCCCCGGGTTATATGCCCCTTTGGTTGACCACTAATCACTACCTGATACGAAACCGATTTCACACAATACATTATCCATTTGATCCAGATCTGTCTAAAACCTAAGCGAGCCATGACGCCTTCCAAAAAGTTCCATTCTATCTGATCATAAGCTTTACTCATATCCGTCTTAATTGCCATGAATTTATGTCTACATGCTGAGTTAGTTCATAACCCGTGAAACATTTCCTGAGCTATTAGTATGTTATCCGAAATTAGCCGCCCTGACACAAATGCTGATTGTATTTCTGAAATTACTTTTGGTAATACTTGTTTCAGCCTCATACACAAAATCTTGGATATAATCTTATATCCCACATTACACAAACTGATTGGCCTGAATTCCCCCATACGTTTGGGCCTATCCATTTTTGGGATTAAGCAAATGTTAGTGGTATTTAACCTTATATCAAAGGAGTCCGAATTGAAAAAGTGACGGATTACCTTTACCAATTCTTCTTTTATTGTTGGCCAAAAACGTTGATAAAAGAGAGCCGTCAATCCATCTGGACCCGGAGCTTTTTTCGGGTTCATCATAAACAGTGCCTTCCTTACCTCCTCTTCTGTTATATCCCTTGTCAGCCTCGTATTCATCTCACTTGTGATTATTGATTGTAAAGCTTGTAAATTTTCCTCAATATTCCCGGGTTGAGCTGACGTGTACAAGGAGTTGAAATAACTTGTAGCTATATTCTCCAAACCCTCATCTGTCTCTTCCTAGATCCCATTATCATTAAAAAGTCGTATAATCTTGTTCCGTGCTCTTATTTGCTTCGTCAAAGCATTGGAAAACTTTGTGTTTCTATCCCCATTACGCAGCCAAAGTGATCGACTTTTCTGTCTCCAATACATTTCTTCTTCTTTATATGCCTCTTTTAACCTTTTTTGTGAGATCTCTAATTTCCTCTTGGGATTTTCTGTCATCATTTTTGGCTTCTTCAAAAGCCTTCTTTAAAGCAAATATCTTAGCCTTAGCTAGTAAAATATTATGCTTTCTCCACCTTGATATTGCATTCCTGCAATTCGCAATCCTATCGACAAATGCCATTGGCCTAAAATTCATTGTCTTGTTCCATCCAGCTTCCACTACCTCGGGAAGGCCTTCCTTATCTATCCAATTCGCATCAAACCGAAAGGATCTCTTAAACGATCCTTTTTAACACTAAAATTACCAATAATGGGCCTATGATCAGATCAGATCATTTCTAAACATGTAACATTCGAGTAGGAGTATAAAGCATGCCAATCCTCATTTATAAGGCTCGGTCCAATCTACACCGAACCTTTTGTTTATTTCTTGTACCGCGCCATGATAATTGATTCCTGAGACACCTAAATTCCAACATTCCGCAATGTCGAATCATTGTGTTAAACGGTACAAATGATATCGCTTCTCTCATTTTTCCATTTTTTTCTCGTTATTTTCTGTTAGCTCATTAAAATCTCCAATCATTAACCACGGTTCTGATCTCTATGTACCGATCCTAGTCAATCGTTCCCACACCATTTCTCTTAGTTTAACAACCGGATCACCATATACAAATGTTAATAACACATTTCGACTCTCAAATGTTGCATTAACATCGATTACTCTATTATCCGAATATAGAACTTGGAGTTTTATTTCTTCATTAAAAAACAACGCTAAACCACCGCTAGCACATCGGGGTTCTCCCGTGTACAACTTATTATAACCAAAATGAAACTTAAATTTTTCCATATAACTAAAACATTGTTTTGTTTCCGATAAAAATAAAATATCTGGTTTGATTCTTTAAAATGAAATTTTATTTATTTTTATAAAATGAAAAAACAAAGTAAAAATATATTATATTATATTGAAATGGTTGGTCATATATGATTTGTGATTAATTATCGAATTTAAATTCAATTTTCTATTTTAGTCAAGTTCACTATTTATTTAACTATTTTAAATAAAATTTTTCAATATTCTCGATATGTTATATAGATATTAATGATCATATATATTTTTTAATTAATCATCAAATTAAAAAAAAAATCTTCGTGAAGTTTAGCTTTTTACTTTTAATTTTTAAGAAATGTTTTTTACCTTTTATTTCATTTTTAAACGAAAAATATTTCCAAATCAAGTATAGGAAAAAAACTTCTTAATACTTTTATAAATTGGAAATAATATGTCTTTTTATGCGAAATGAACAATGTTTTATTTTCCTTTTTATAGTTTTATTTACTATTTTCTTTTAATTCTCCAATAATATGTCTTGTTTTCCTTTTTTTTTATCTTACTATTTTCATTTAGGTACAGAATAATTTGATATAAGAAATAACTAATTTACAGAAGAAAACTTCTATTTTTACAATAATTAGATTTGACACGTGTCACAATCTAAATTAAAATTAACACATGTTACTTGTGATCTATAATTTTTCCTATGTGTAAAATATTCTATTATATTGAAATGATTGGTCATGTATGATTTGTGATTAATTATCAAGTTTAAATTCAATTTTCTATTTTAGTGAAACTCACTATTTATTAAACTATTTTAAATAAAACTTTTCAATATGCTCTATATTTTATATCGATATTAATGATCGCATATGTTTTGCAATTAATCATCAAATTAAAAATTTATATTTTTGTCAAATTTACCTTTTATTTTTAAGAATTTTTTTTTTACTTTTTATTTCATTTTTAAATATTTTTTTTTCAAATCATGTATAGGAAGAAATTTTTTAATAGTTTTAGAAATTGAAAAGAATATGTTTTTGTGCAAGGTGAAATAATATATTTTATTTTCTCTTTTTATAGTTTTTTATTTACTATTTTTTAATTGTCCAATAATATGTCTTATTTTCTTTTTCTTTTATCTTACTATTTCCATTTAGAACACAATAATTTGATCTAAGAAATAACTAATTTACAGAAGGAAAACTTCTATTTTTACATTATTTAGATTTAACACGTGTCACAATCTAAATTAACAATGACACATATCACGATCTGGTGAGTTATAATCTTGCCTACGTGTCGCGCTCACGTTAAGCGCATCCTGCTTTATATAATAAGATTATTTTTTAATTGTCCAATAATATGTCTTATTTTTCTGTTCTTTTATCTTACTATTTCCATTTAGGTACACAATAATTTGATCTAAGAAATAATTTATAAGAAAAAAAATTTCTATTTTTACATTATTTAGTTTTGACACGTGTCACAATCTAATTTAACAAATACACATATCATGATCTGATGAGTTATAATTTTTTCTATGTGTCGTGCGCATATTAAACGCATCTTACTTTATATAATAAGATATTATTTGTTGAAATGCTGACTTTTTCTTAATATGTTTTATTAACAAAATATATTAATAGATATTTTATTCTATGTTTTAAGACGATTGCACGAAAATTATTGAAATAATAAAATTTTATTATTATCACTAAAATTAGTTTAATGTATGTGGAATAGAATTATACATTGTAAAATATGATAGGTAACTCTAATCGGGTTTTTTTTAAGAGTGAACGTTAAAAAGATTCATACAAGCTATTGAGAAAACAAAAAATAAGCTGCATGAATACATCAGATAATTTGAAAACAGATGTTTAAGTGGTGCTTGATATTATGAGTATTAATATATGGGTAATCTAAAAAATACCATAAAAATAAGTTTTTGTTTTATATATATCATCATTAGTTTTTTTATTTAAAAATACTACTAAAGTTTTTTTTTCAAAAATACCACAAACTAAAATTAAACTTCAAACTCTCAAAACTAAACCTTAAATCCTAAATCCTAAAAAATGAACTCTAAACCCTAAAAACAAAACTTTAAAACCAAAATATTAAATCCAAAACCAAACATTTAAGTGTCTGTAGTGTTTTTGGAAAAGAAAATTTTAGTTGAAAAAAAAACTATTGATGGTATGTTTGGAACAAAAACTTATTTGAGTGGTAGTTTAAAGAATTTCTCTTAATATATTATTTGTAAATTTACATATCATTGTATGAATACATAAACTTTTTTTTCATATAAAATGTTATGCAGTTCAATTAAGCCAAAGTACTGCTGATGGAAAATCTACATTATAAATCAGATTGAAAATTTGATATTGTCTGGAACATTATTAAAAATTTTGAGAAGTTTAGAGGTGGTGACACCCCTGCTTGAAAAGTGAGAAATCCATATGATTTCGAGTATAGATCTTTAAAGTTCACATTTTTTTATTCTTGATTATGTTACACAAGTATCTCCAGGTTTATTTTTATTTTCTTTGAACTTAGACGATGAGGACGACATTATTGACGGATCTTCATCTCAACGATCAATTGGGGTGAAAAAATCCCAAATGGAAAAGAGATGATCAAACAGAAATTATTATCAACACCTTAGAAAAAGAAAATATAACAAATTCTAGAGCAATTAAAGAATAGAAGTGCCCAAAGACAACACCAATTAAAAATTGAAGGAAGAAAACAAATATTTTTTTCAGAGACTTAAATTTCATACAAGATTTGAATATGTATGTATATGTTCAAGTTGAACAAACATAAATTTACAGAAAAAGATTGAACAACCACTAGATCAACACAGTCCTCATCCATATATTTAATTTGGAAAATATTCTAATGATATTGGTGGATCAAGAAATGGTCTACCAGATTATTAATTCATTAGTTTAGTTTATTTTGTGTTAAATTTATTTTAAAATCAATTTTAAGCCATTATTCTATGTTGTTTTAAGTTATTTTTTTTGTTTATCTTTAATTCTTGTATAGTTATGTATTTTTAATCTTATCGTTGATTATGGTATTGTATTTTATATGTAAATATATCATTATTGCATTTTAATATTTTTAATAAACTATCTAACTAATTTTTTTATAATTATGTTTTTTTATAAAATTAAAATTTTGATTAAGTATTACATAAAAAGTTTAGCTGTGTTTAGGTTTAAAATAAAATCATGTAAAGTTTTAAGGATCATTTTGTATATAAAAAAGTTCAATACAAAAATAAGTTTGTGAATAGTGTTCTGCCCAATATAATGAAAATTCATATTCTCATTTTTTTCTTCCAAATAATTTATTATTGAAAAGGAATTTTCCTAATTTTTTATGTTTTTGCTCAAAATGAAAGACCATTGAATATGTTTTTATACTATTGCGATTTATTGTGTATTGATGGTAGACGTTAGGATTAAAATTCGAGTACAACAACCGAAATGTGAGGTTCAATAAATGCAATGTTTAGCCATTTTTGAAATGTCGAAAAGGTCAAAAAGTGAAAGCTTTCATTTCATATTTGCTGCTCGATCCTATATATCCAACACTTGTAGTGACTCTAGTGAGTAGCCCATAGCCTATTTTGTTTTGAACTATATCGATTTTTTCAAAGTACTAAGCCTAGATTCCACGTTATCCCATGTGATTTTGTTTTGTTTTTGTTGTTGTCAACGTGAAATCTCAATTGAAATTGTGTTTAGATTTTTGTCACTAAAACTAACTGTTCTCGTCAAAGTCAATTTAACTCCGTTAAGTTTTCTTAACAAAAACAACACTATATTTAAAAAAAACGCTATAAATTATTTTTTATTTTTAAATATTAAATTTATTAATCAACAAAAAAATATTTACAAAAGGTTTAGAACAAAATAGCAAGTAATAAAGAAAAAAAAATAGTCCTTAAAAACTGATACATGGTCTAAATGGTAACGGCTGATTCTGGCGGAATTGTGGAATCTGGCTGAATTTTTGGTGATTTCTTGCGGAATATGGCGGAATAACTTTAAATCTAAATACTAACAGTTGAATCTGGCGGAATGTAGCGAAATTTTTAAAAATAAATAAATTAATTAAAATTGTGAAAATATGAAGTAAACAATGTTTTTGTCAAAAATTAAATATTTATGTTTATAGATGTATTGAAAATACATTATTTTTAAATATATATTAATAATTCACTAATGACAATGATCTCATAATTGTTGTTTGATTACACACATTTATTGATATTAGTTTATCTGAATAACGGAATAATTAAAATATAATTATGTTGATTAATTGATATAATTAAAAAAAAATCTAAAATAACTAGTTAGAAAAATTACAAATATTTTAGCTATTAACTCGAGACGGGTTACTCGCTCTGATTCATTGTTGTTTTGAATTGTATGCATTGTATTCATATTTGTTAGAATATTTACATGTTGAGGAAATGTTAAATGTAAGACGAGATACTGAACTACACGTTCAAGTAAACAATGTGGCGGAATTTTTGAAAATAAATAAATTAAATAAATTTATGAAAATATTTATTAAACATTGTGTTTGTCAAAATTAAATATTTATGTTTATAAATGTATTAAATTTTACAAAAATAATAATCTTTTATTGAATTATCTCCTAAAATTAATAAGAACTTTCTAAATTTATTCATTTATAATATTAGTAATTTATTAAACAAAGAAAATAAAAATTAAACATTTAAACTCAAAACATTACAAATTAAAAATACATTATTCTTAAATATATTTTAATAATCACTAATGATAGTCATCCCATAATTGTCGTTTGATTCCCTCTCGTATTGTATGCATATAGGCTTCATCGGTTGTTCCTTCTTGTTCTTGCAAAATATTTGCTTCTGCATATTCTCCATCTTCCCCGTTAGTACCAAGTTGTTCTCCTGTGATTGTGTTACCATGCAAAGCATTATCAAAATCAAAGTCAGGAATTTGAGAAAGACGAATGAGGTTATGCAATCCAGCTGTGCTAATGATTATTTTGTTTTGTGTCTCGACATCGTATCTTGGAAATTCTGATAAAATCCTCTACTTTTTCTTCCAAACTACGAATGTTCGTTCGATCACTGCGCGGAGTGAAGAATGCCACCGATTAAATAACTCTCCTTCACCTCTATGGGGAGAGCCATCATGAAACTGTGTCAAATGATATATTTGCCCTCTAAATGGAGCTAAGAATCATCGCGTGTTGGCATAACCAAAATCTACAAGATAATACTTCAATGGCGGAGGAGTTGGAAAAGTTGGGTCACGCTCCATTGCGTAAGACAGAACTCTTGCATCATGTACTGATCCAGGACATCCTACAAATATGTAAGTGAATAACATATCATAGTTGCATATTGCTAAAACATTGACGCTTGTCTGTGAATGTCTGTTATAAAAACATGTCGCCTCTGCACCAGTTACCATGACCGTGCAATGAGTCCCATCCATTGCACCAATGAAACCATTAAAATAAGGCCAATAATGATCATCATCTCGTAGACCTCGTGGTACTTGACCAAGTTGCTCGGGAGACTGTCTCCTCAGCAATCTACCAGATAGTTTTGTGCAGGTTTTTAGACACTCTTTAAATTTGCATCCAACGGTCTCTTGTGCGCGCCCGAATAACAGCCCGGGTGACTGCTGTGTCATGTTATGGCCACATATCACAAGAAACAGTGCCACGATTTCTTCCACAAATATGTTTTTGTACATTTAATTCTGAATTACGTGCTTAATATCTCACATAGACGTGTAAAAACCTCTATCTGCATCTTCAACAAATGTAAGCAATCTCTTGGATAATTATAAATCCTTATCTGAATATTGGACCATCCTAAGCCCCATTCAGTCCCCATTGATTTTCGATGATAATAATTTTTGTAGTAGACTATCACAGGCTTGAAGAGTGCTTCCATAATATCCATATGCTCCAGAAAAATTAGTTCAAGTAGCTCATCTTCTATGAGATTATGTAATCCACGTGAATGTAACTCGATAATGCGAGGAACCTGAACATAAATATAAGTTCATTAAGCAACAAACAAATACAAAACTAGTAACACTTAAATAAAAGATCACTACATAATATACCATTATTTTTCATTTAGTTTTCTCCATCATTATCGTTGTTTCCCACTCTTCGATTAAAGTCAGACAAATTGAAACGTTCGAGTAACTCAGTTGCAGACGTCGGTCTAAACTACAAACCTTCATCAGAGACAACTCTAGGATTTTGAGATGCATTAAATTGTTGGTTAGAGTTTGAAACATGAAATTCTTGTCTTGTTTTGAATTGGTTTGGAGAGCCGGAACCACCAAACTGGAAAGTACCATCACCACCAAAATTTGAACTCCCTCCAATATTTGAAGTACCAGCACCACCAAAATTTGAACTCCCTCCAATATTTGAAGTACCAGCACCACCACCACTATTAAATTGTGCAAATCCTCCTACACTTGGAGACCCTGATCCACTACCAAAGGATCCTCTATTACTTGGCCCACTAGAACCACTGAGTTGACGTTTTCAAGGACTACCACGGAAAGTACCACTCCGGTCATAACCCGTTACTCCTTATAGAAAACGAACTCTATCTTCGTTACTCTTGAGTAACACAAACCACTTTTTCTCAAACGGATCTCTCAAAATATCTGATGACGCCCACCAAAAATCTGTAAATTTCTCTACGTCTTCTAACGCATTTAGTTGTAACCAAGAATCACGCTCATAATCCTCATTCGCTTGGCTACGTGCATTGAGCATTTGGATTGGTGTTTGCATATTTGCAAGATATGACTCGATATTGTTTAGGTATGTGTCCATAACAGCTCTTCTTCGTGGGGTCTGAGTGGTTTGTTGACTAGATGGACCTCGTCCTCTGCTGGTGGTTCTACCACCTCTGTTACCACTTTGTCTAGATTGTCATTGTTGCGTAGGTATCTCAATCGGAATTGACAGTGCGGTAGGAGGATTTTCCATTTGTTGTGGTGGTTGATATTCATCCTCAAAATTGAAATGTCATTGAGTTTCAGGTACACTATCAGGAGAGTTTCCTTCGTCATCTTCTTCTTCAAACTCTTGTTCTTCTTCATCATCGTCATCGACTATATCATCTATTTGACTAACTGAAATCATGTTGTCGTTCACAGGATAATGGGGACCAAATATTTTGTGCATCATCTCTATGTGTGGCAACATATTTTTTTTTATAGCCTAGATGACCCTTCAGTGTCCTGCACCATATAATATTTTATTTTCAAGATTTTTTTTTTAAATATAGCAATGTATATATATATATATATACGATTAAAAACACTTACATTTTTTCGATCTTTCCACCAGCTTTCTTCCATGAGTATTTTTCCTATATCATGGTCGATCGAAACACCAGTACGACGAACAAGTCTCTGATAGACCGCATACAAGGCTCTAAAGTCATCGTGTTTGTATTTACATTTTTCCCAGTCAATCTTATATCCAGTCTCCTCGCGAAACTTCTTGAGTATTCTATTTTTATCCTCTTTATATGCGATAGTCGAGATATAGTTTATCTTTTGCAATTCTTCGTCTAATAAGTGAATGAATAAGGAGGTGGACCTTGGCAACCATATAAAATAGGTCTATAATTTAAAGTTCACAATTCAGAAAATTAACAATATTTAAATTATAAAATTCAACGTATAACAAATTATTTGAACTAGAAATTTACCATATTATTTTCGTTTGATGGTCCACCACCCGTATATCCCGCTCCGCTCATCGTTATAGTTCTGATAATTAAACAATATTCAAAAACAAATATTAGTTTTCAGTAAATTGTAAAACATAACTGATAGTATATATATGTTTAATCATGTAAATTCAAATATAAATGTGCATGTTCAAGTTATAAATAGAAATGATAAAATATATCTAATTTAAATTTTTTATCTAAACTAATAATTATATTTTAATTAACATGGTTAAACCGTTTATTCAAGACTAATTTTATTTTTAATATAATTATAACAAGATGCAAGGTTTTTTCTTAGTTTTGATTAAAAAAATTACAAATTAGTTATACGAAAATATATCTAAACTATTAATATTAATTATAGCATAATTTATTCATTGTTTTAAGAAAATATAGAATTCAGTTTTTTAATATTAAACAATTATACATATAGATGAAATAGAAGAACATATGTAAACTTACTCAACCTTCTCTTTTTTTGATGCCGTAGATGTTGAAATTGCTGTCCACTTTTTTTTTTTAAATGAAAGGAGCAATGTTTTCTAATTTTTATCTTCTAACGAAAATTTGAAAAAGAAAACATGAATGTATTTTGGCAAACGAAAAGTTATGATATATAGGCAAACCGTAAATGAATCATGTGATATTGTTTTATTATTTTCCTATTTGTTTTCTTTCAATTATGTTAAGTTTATCAGATCTTGTGATATTTTTTTTATCTTTTTCTTTTTATTGGAGTCGATGGTCTGAATCAATAATTTCCATACAAATTTTTTTTTTAAAAGAAAACTATCCCAATTCCACAAATGAACAATATTCCACAACTCATTCCACAATTCCACAACTTAAATGAAAAAAAGTCTTCAAAATCCATTCCATATTCCACGTTAATCATGTTACCATTTAGTACCACAATACGTAATGTGGAAGAACACATTCAAATAATCTTCTTTATATTCTATGACCGGTGGAGGAGCTTACTATGTTTGATGTCCTCTGAATAACAGAGACTGCCGATACGATGTCGAATAGTCATGTCAATGGTACCAACAATGTGGGAGTAATGGTGGTAGCCCTTCGGATGCCTTCTTTCGTTACGCTTTTTCCAAATATGATAGATTGAGAAAATGGCGTCATGGATTGGGAAATGTCGAGATGAGATGCAGCTTAGAGTTCCTATCTAGTCTGGCGTAATAGAACCTACGCAAGAGCTCACCACACACTTATGACCATATAGAGAACATATATGGGCAAGCAAAAAAGGTGTTCACGGGTTTCAACCGGTTCACCACAAGGAGACAAGTTTGTGTCAGTCCCCATCTTCTCATTCGTGCATCTGTCGCTAAACGATATTTACGAGCCAAACAATGGAGTATCATGGTACAGCCTGGGAAAACGATACAATGAACCTTTGCGGATATGTCCTGAATTTGCTCCCATGAGTGGCGTGAAGAGAACTGGTCCTTGTAATCATCACTTACATGCTTCTACAACAAAATATCCACTGATGCTTCTGTGTGAGGAGTCACTTCGACAATCGAACAGAAAAAGCTCACGCCGACGCCGACGAATGCACCAATTGTTCTCTGCAACTACATCTGCTACTACCACATACTTTCAGATACCTAATACCCTCCTAGTAGCTTCACCCGTTAGTGTCAACAATTGACCCAAGCCTCTCCAATTATCAAACAAGAACATCGTATTTGTTCCCATTCTGAATTTCAGAACGTAGAAAGATAGCAGCTTGATACTCGAAACTTTAGTAGTTTCCTCCATATCCATGAGAAAGTGAAGAGCCTCCATAATAAAGTGAACATCGTATTTGTGGAGTATTTATATGTTCATGTAATTTTATTTTATTGTGTTATTTTATTTTGTATTAAATTTTCTTAATGAAATATTGTTGCTATGTAAAATTTTTTTTTTATGTTATATAATATTTTAATTTTAATTTGAAGGAGATTATTTAATTTTATATGTGAATTAAATTTATAAAAATATATGTAAAATATTTATGAGACATAAACTTGTGAATGATTAAAAAACTAATCATATTATTTTTAAGATATATATAATTGTAGGGACTGAAATGTAAAAATGAAAGATGAAACCTCAAATTTGAGGTTTTGAAGTTGCACTTGAAGAACCAAAAACCTCAAAAAAGAGGTTTTGAGGTCACTCTTGGAGATGCCCTTCGTCAACTCACTTTGCACATGGATCAAGCAAAATCAGGAGAAGATTTTTATTCAACCAAAATCGTGAACCGCACCCGAACTTAGGACATTTTGTCCAAAACTAGTAACATCGTTCTATTCTTCATATTTCAATTTCAATTTTTATTTTTATTTTAAGTTTATAATCTCTTAATTTGATTTGCTTTCACACCAGAATGGTGCGAAGTAAGTCTGGGGGATTGTCATATGTTTGTTCGTGTTTAGTCTTTCTGTTTTGAGTCTTTTTATTTCCTTTATTTTATTGAGTCAAAACTATAAGTTGGGAATTATGACACATTGCTAGGAACAAATTCTTTGATTTCGAGACTCAAATGACCATTGTGACATGGTTTGTCTATGACAGACGATTCAGAAACCCCATGACTTGACTCTCCCTAGAAAATTTCATCTTGTATTTGTCTTAATGAGTCTGATTTTGACTCTACTTTATTGAACTACTAACCTGACTAAAATTTTCTCATTAAAGGTGTAAGATCAGGGAAACGAATCACACATTCAGGACTTCTTCTTCTTTTACCAATCTATGTTGTTCTGCCAGCTCGTTTTTCGTTGGTAGCCCACCTATAAACCTTACCTCTTTTTCAAACCTCATGCACCCATGTTTTTCATTGTCATAAATACAGATATGTGCAAAAACGTCAGAGAGAAAATGACCGACGCAGTTTTCGAACCACTGTATATGCAAGAATTGGTAAAACTTGGTGGAGTATTATGATGAGATTCGAGGGCTTGATTTTTCCTTGGGATTCACAAAATATTGTAAAATTTTGTGCCACTTATGACTCATATAAAGAAAGACCGTTTATCCCGTTAAAAATAAATCAAAGGGAAATAAAACAGGTCTATAAAGAGTCTTATGACCAAGAAAAATCCTAAGGAATGCCATGGATCAAATTAGAGAGTTGGAGCGATTTGCAGTGATTCCCGGAGAAAAAACTAAATTTAGGGGAAGTAAGCATCGGTAGTTAGAAAATTGTGGACATCAACAAGTCCATTCTCTGATGCGATTTTGCATAATATCTTGCATCCTCCGGAGTATCTGTAACCCTAAATACTCTTAAACTCACCACTAAAATAACCTTTAACTCTTAGAGCGGTCTACCCTGCATGACATCTTTGAAGAGAAATTCACCAAACTTAATGAATGTAGAGAATCAAATGATTTAAAGTTGAAATTTTGCAGGATTGAGATTTGGATGGAAAAGGGTTGCGAAAGTATTGGTGGGAGTACGTTGAGAATGTCTCTGAGCTAACTCCGTCACATGTGGATTAAAAGTTAAGATTTCAAGGATATGAGCCCAAGGATACGTGAATTCCTGCGTTTTCAAACTTCTTTTCTATGTTCAGATCTTATGTTTTCCTTGAGGACAAGCAAAATTCTAAGTAAAGGGGAGTTCATATACTCTATATTTTACTATTTTTAATATGGTTTTTATTATATTATCTAAGCATTTTATTCCGGTTTATGTATTCATAGGTAATTTTCTTGTTTTTCTAGTGTTTTAGGTATTTATAGGTAAATTCATATATAAGGATGCAAAATGGAGCATAAAAGGTGTAAATCCACAAGTCAAAAAACATCATCCAAATCAGAAAACTCACAAGATATGCATTTTCCCAAGTTTGGCAGAACAAACGCACCAGAAGTTTGCCCTTTGTTGGAGGTCTTCCCTAACTTGGAATTGGATGAAATTTGGTGACAAAATAGTTTTTTAAGTTAAATTTCCAACAAAAGTTATTTCAAGTCATTTGGAGATGTGGTTAAAGAGTTACCCCGTTTTACCGAAGACATGTCAGACTGTGATGTGGACATCGTACCAACAAATCACCTTGGAGTGGAAAGGATGGTTGGACACACGGATGATGCTTGTCTAGCCAAGGATAAATGGGACGCGATCTTCCTTGGGAAACACGTCAAGGATAAAGTGAACGCGATCTTCCTTGAGAAACACGTCAAGGATAAAGAGGAGACGATATTCCACTACAAGAAAATCTACGGATTGCCACGACTTTGTCAGAGACACTCCGTGGCAAATAAGATATTGCCACAAATTTGTCACTAATTTTCTATAAAAATGAGAAAATAAAATATGTGGCAAATTCGTGGTTTATCTCTGGTAAATGTGCCACAAACACGATTTTGTGGCAATACATTGTAATTATTGCCACAAATTGCCGGAATTACTTCCGGGCCATTATTACCACGGATTACCAGGACTATTACCTGGTAATTGACTACCACAACCCAAAACGTGACAATTCGTGGCATAAAATGTCACAATATATGATGTGGCTAATCGTGGCAAATTTGCCACATAAATATTATAGCAAGTTGTGGCAATAATTACCACAAATATGGATTTGTTGCAGTTTGTGGCAAATTTTGCTAGAGGTTGTTGGGGTCAATTTCCACCCCATCGAGATTGATCACCGAAAATGGCTAAGTAAAGGTCTTGCGACTAACCGACTTCGGTGGTACGACATAGCCAACATGCTGGCGAACCAATAAACGGTGACGAGCCAATGTTTGGCTAGGCATCAAGAAGGAGTGACGAGCCAACGTTCGGCTAGGCATCAGGAAGGAGTGATGAGCCAACGTTTGGCTAGGCATCGGGAAGAAGGAGTGATGAGCCAACGTTTGGCTCGGCATTAGGAGGAAGCAATGACGAACCACATCTTCGGCTCGGCGACAGGAAGTAGTGACGAGCCAACATGTTGGCAAACCAACATACGGTGACGAGCCAACATGTTGGCAAACCAACAAACGGTGACGAGCCAATATATTGGCAAACGAACCAATAAAGACGAGCCAACATGTTGGCGAACAAATGACGACGAGCCAACATGCTGACAAACCAATTTCTTGGCTCGGCATCGAGGAAAGTCAGACGACGAGCCAACTACCTGGCTCGGCATCAAGGAGAAGCAGGCGACGAAGCTAAGACCTCGGCTCGACATTGACGAACCAGATTAGCCAAACAGGCGAGACAAGCGACAACCCAGCCCGCCGATGACCCAACGAAGCGACGAGCCCAATATCTTGTTAGGCCGAGGAAACAAGCCACAAGACATTGGTGGGCCGAGGCGACGAGGCAAAGAAAGAAGCCCACATCCGAATCAGAGAAAAAAAGAAATCCCGAAGAATAAGAAAGTTTTCCTTTATCCTTTAGGAAAAGGCCTAGCCGACTTATTGGCGTATAAATAGGCAATGTACCTCTTGAAAAAGGGGATCCGAAAATTGTACCTAGCAAAACACTTATTATTCTTCGCAACAGCTTTCGAAACAGCTTAGATAATAAAAACCATCTTTGGATCTCTGTTCTTAGTTTCTGTTCATAGAAATTTGTTGAATCCCTAAATTTCCCCTACCGAATTTAGTTGTGCAAGTTTCGACTCCCACAATTTGGCGTCGTTTAAGGGAAGTCTTTAAACTTTCTGACACCTAAAAATCACCGAATACGAGATCTGAAGCGATGACTACCGACGGACACCGGAGCAGAGACGATGCAAGCATCACTTGGACCGACCCAAGATATAGTTTGTACATTAGATCTCTGTTAGTATATTAAGTGATTGTTGTATTTAATATATAGTTTGATTATACTTTCTATAAAATATTTACAGATATGGCTCCTCTTCTCTGTGGCGGCTATTCATTCAATCGATCTTCCCGTGCTTTTGAAGCTGGGGCCTCTCCACCTCATAGAGCAACAAGGCCAACAAGTGCTACCGAAGAACAGTATACCCATGCAAGCCTTACAGAGTTGAAGAATGCACTTGGGAGGCTTAACATGCCACCTCTCCATCCACAGAAGCTTGATGGAGCTATATGGTAAATGTCTTTCACTTTCTTTTATATTTTATAGTTGTGTATGGTGTTTAAGTGTAAAATCATATTGTTTTGTAATTAAACTTCACTGTTATAATTAATATTTTCTTTAATGTTATAGGATTGACATTGATCCCGAAGTAAAAAAAACATCCGAAAAGCATGGAAAATAGAGTTTTGGGGACCATGGTGGAATATTGGTATGATTCCTGAGAAAAAGAAAGACGCGTGGTGGGCAAGTTTTGTGGTATGTATTTATTTACTAGTTTTTCATAAAATTTAAGTTTTACATCCCTAACCATACTCTGTGTGGGAGTGTAAACCCTTACAATCAAATTTGGTTAGACTTTTAAAGGGATCTGAAACTTCTGAGTAAAAATCACCAAAGCACAAACAAATATCCAAAGATGGTTTTTTATTAAAGCTGTATAGAAAGCTGTCACAGAGAAAGTACAAGTGTTTTGCTAGGTAAAATTGCGGATCCCTTCTTCCCTAGATGTACATTTGTATTTATAGAATTCTAAGTAGCTTAGGATTACAATTGAACGAATAAGAAAATTTCCTTCTCCTTCGCCTCCTCCTTTCTTTGTGTTCATCTTTTTCCTTTTTATTCGCCGACTTTTTCTAAGTCAATTCGAACGTCTCTGGGCCCTTTTCTTAGGCTCTACCCAATGGATCCTTTTGGCTCGTATGATGGGCCGATCTCTTTGATTCGACAAGGTGGTCCGAGCACTTTGATTCGACAAGGTGGGCCGAGCCCCTTGGCCTACAAACGAATACATTGGTTCGGGTATCATGGCTTGGGCTTAGCTCTCATGTGGCTCGGGTTACGTTATGTTCTGCAGCTCGGGTTTTGGCTGAAACCATCATTGGTTCACCCGAACCATTTTACTGGTTTTCGCTCGAGTTTTGGCGCATCTTCTACGGTTCACCCGAGCCGTTTCTGAGTTTGGCTCGGGCCTCACCATACTGCAGGTTTACCCGAGCCATTTCTCTAGTTTCGGCTTGGGTACATCATGTTTCATGGATCGGGTTATGCTCCTTTCGATGCTTAGAAAATTTTCAAGTTCCTGAAGTTTCCCAATCCGTTTTTCATCCTTTCAAAGACCCCGACTCGTTTTAAGTTAAAGGGATCTCTCAATCGTCTGCATCCATGTCACCCGACCCGTATGCTAGGTTTTTTGAGAGCCCTAGCCAATCTTCATTTCCCGAGCCGTCTATCTCCGATGAGCCGTTGAATGCTCAAAGTTTTAGTCGAGCCAATTCTGCGTGTACGGATACTTTCGAGGATTTGGACGACTCAAATGGGTCGTTAATAGCTCCTTCAACACTTGGTAGAAAAATCGTATTCTTGGGAGCTGAAAGAAATGCCGAAAAACCCTTGGAGTTTGAAACAGCTTGTTTTCACGACTCTCCTTTTGATGAAACGACAAATCCCTTTCCCAACACAGTAGATCCCCTACGGATGAAACCCAAGCCAAAGGATTGGTTCTACGATCCTGTTGTGGCGAGACAAGAATTGGAACATCTGGTAGGTCCTCTAAAATGAGCCGCAAGGAAGAGGACGGCTAAGAAGCGACCCGACCTGCCAGGCTCAACTGTCTCGACTCTAGATTTGTTGGCGATCCTTAGGCAAAGATTTAACATTTCAGAGGAGGTTGCTAGGGAAAGGGTAAAACAGGCCGAAGCGCTTGGTAAAAACCAAGCCCCGATCCACGAGCTGGCAATATCCCCATCTCCGATCTGGAACTTCCGACTGGCAATTTTCCCGAGCCAAATCCTAAAGCTTTGGCCCCGCAAAAGGTTGTTTTGGGGCTTCGTCCCGGCATCGAGAGATGATAAGGGAAAGGATTCTGCTAGTGATGAAGTATCAAAGAGATGACCTCATACTGTCTCTTCTCGAAGCGTTCCTGAGCCGACTCTGTCGTCCAACGAGCCTGCTCTTCCTGTTGCTGTCGAGGGAGTATACAACGATGCTTCTGCATCTGCTTCACTTTTCACAAAGGTCACTTTCCCTGGTGACTGTCTTCCTCCGGTGGACACTCTGTTAAGGGACAAGACTTACAAGAGATGTCTCTCCGAGGTGTCAAGGTATGCTTCTGGCCGAGCCGTTTTTGTTTGTTTTGACGTTGGTGTATTTTGAATAACACTTTGATTTTTGCGCAGTTCATCTCCCATCTCAAAAAGATGGTTCTGGGGTATGAATCTGATGCCTGTAAAGATAGGGAAAGAGTTGATGATGCCAGGAAGAAGGCCTTTAAGCTAGATGGGAAGCTCAAAGAAGTCGAGGAAAATCGTGCCTCCGAACGAGAAAGGGCTCTTAAGAGAGTCAAGGATCTCGAGGCTGAGACAGAGGGGCACAAGAAGCACCGCAAAGAAGCCGACAAGCGGATCATGCGGTTGGAATCTGGCAGAGTGAAGCGTGATGCTCATATAGCCAGTCTGATGAGGCAGCTGGAGGCAGCGAACGAGCTTCATGAGAGCAAGGTGGAGCAGGCCGTACTAGAGGCCAAGCGGGAGATGATGATGATGTTCGAAAACAAAATCTCCCGAGCCAAAGAGCAGCTTGCTAAGATTAGTGGCGAGCCAAAAGAAGATATGCTTGATCTGGCTCAGATCAAAAGTAGTCTTCAATTTATAGGAATGCTCCAAGGTAACGAGCCGTCATCCCTTGACTCCAAAGCGGACAAGTCGGCCGAGCAGAAAGGGGAGCTCGAGGGTACCCACGAGGCGTTCGCCAAGCTTGTGGCTGATCTGGGGCAGATGCTCAGATTATCTCCCATTCGCTCTGATATCCTGAAAGAGCTTAATGATGGCAAGCCTATCGAGACTTCTCTGGTTCGAACAGGGGAACACCAGGCTTGGTTAAGCTAAGCTCGAAGAAGACATCCGAGGATTCGAAGTCCTCTAAATTGAGCGAATGCAACTCGAAGAAGACTCCCGAGCCATCTGCTGAGGAAAACACCGAGCCGGAGAAGGTTGTGGACCCTAACATCGAGAAGGAGTCAAAAGAGCTCGCCGAGGAAGTACCTGAAGAGTGCGAAGAAGGCGAAGTGCTGGGAAGAGAAGAAATCGAGCGCTCTATTGAGCCGGAGCAGGACAAGATCGCGAACCCTGAAGCTACGGAAGTCTATGATCCCGTCTTTTTGTATAGTTTAAAATTTATCTGGTGCCTGGATGGTTTTATCCGCTTTGTAGTCTTCTTTGAGAACTACTATTTTTGTCTTGCAAATGATCGATCATATAATTTCAGGACATCAATTTTAAGAAACCGCTGCGTGTTTGGTGAATGCGTTTGGGTCCGAAAAAATGTTTAAGTGTAAGTGCTTTGCTCGTATTGTTCTGATAAACATATCCGTTTTGACAAATGGATGCTTGTGTAGTTTGGTGCATATCTTAAATATATATGTTTATCAGATACGTTACCATAAACATATCTGCTCTGACAATGAACATATGTTTGCATAGTTTTGTTTGAACATTTTGGTTTACGGACACGTTACTATAAACGTATCCGCTCCGACAATGGACATATGCTTGTATAGTTTAGGATGAACATTTTAGTTTACGGATATGTTACCGTAAACATATTCGCTTTGACAATGGACATTTATCTGTATAGCGCGCTTTTAATCCTGAGAATGATGTAATGGTTAGATCAGCAACGGATGTAAGAGTTCGTTGTGGCCAGCAGCAACGAGGATGAAAAGAGATGTCTGTTTAGCTTAAGACTTAAATAATATATCAAGGATGTAAAAATTTGTCTTTGTTGATAATTTTGCTCTGATAGATTGTATAGTCTATTACAAAGATGGGAGTATACGAGTATACGTACCCACTCCCCTCCCTTCTCTTTTTAAGAAGGGGGACAACTGAACCCGTCCGAAGACGAGCTGCCTACGTACCCTTACAGGGATTAAGCCGCTCCGTAGTTCATGTAAAGTAACTTAGTGATAGTACTTCTTGAGGTGCATTGCGTTCCATGGTCTGGGCACTGGAACATCATACATGCTGACTAGTTTGTAGATGTCGGGTCGGATACTTTGGTGACTTTGTAAGGTCCTTCCCAATTTGCTCTGAGTTTGCCGGCATTTCTTTCTGCGGTGTTCTGGAAAACCTCCCGGAGGACCACATCGCCTTCGTAGAACTTCCAGCTTCTGACTTTAGAGTTTTAGTATTTTGCTATTTCATTTTGATAGTTTTGTATCCGGATCAATGCATGATCTCTCTTTTCGTTAACTCGTCAAGTATCAATAGGTGATTGAGCCCTTCTTGTTCTGGGAGGAGCCTTCCGCGAACTCCTGGAAAATGTATTTCTAGCGGAATGACGCATTATGTCCGATAAACAAGAGCAAATGGAGTTTCGCCAGTTGCTCGTCGTGGAGTTGTGCGGTGAGACCACACTACTCCTTCATCAGCCCATCTTCCCTTCTTTTCGTCGAGACATTTTTTCTGGCCATCGAGAATTGTCTTGTTGATTGCTTCTGCTTGTCCGTTTCCTTGCGGATATCTTGGGGTGGACTTGCTAAGTCGGATTTTCCATTTTTTGCAGAAGGCCTCGAAATGTGTAGAAATGAACTGTGAGCCATTATAAAATCTCGTAGGACTCTATGGTGGCATATGATATTCTTCCACATGAAACTTTCGACTTGTGCATCCATGATGCTAGCGTACGAGTTTGCTTCGATCCACTTCAAGAAATAGTCCGTTAAGGCTATCAGAAACCGTTTCTGCTTCGAGGGATGCAATGGTCCGACAATGTCCATAGACCACCGTATGAACGTGAAAGGTGAGGAGATTGAGGAAAGTACTTCGGTCGGCTGGTGAATCATAGGCGCGTGGCGTTGACATTTCTCGCACTTGGCAGAAAACTTCTCGCAATCTTTAACCATAGTTGGCCTATAATAACTGTGACGTTTGATCTTTATGGCCAAGGTTCTTCCCCCTGAATGATTGCCAAATGAACCAATGTGGACTTCTTCCATAATTTTCCTTGCTTCCTTTCCTTCGACGCAATTTAGCAACGGCCCCGAAAATCTCCACTTAAAGACGTTCCCGTCAAGTAAAACGTATCGAGCCATCTTTTGTCACAGTCGTATTCTGCCTTTGGCGAATCATCATCGATCTTGGTTGCTTCTTCTTCGGGAAGAGAATCGATGCTGGGGTTGTTGCAGTTTTTGGCGATTTTGGAATCTTCTAAAGGATCCTCTTCCATTACGGTGGTGTCTTGTTCGATATCAGGTTCGTTTGCCAAATGTTCTTCCATTTTGGTCGTCCTCTCTTGACCGGCTTCCTCGTTGTTTGTGATTTCCCTTGCTTGCTTAGCTGCTTTGGAACGAGTCACGACGTTCACCGTATCCGAGAGATTAATGCTTGGATGCTTGATGAATTCTGCCCGGATAAGTCTGGATCAGAAGTAGATGCAAGAGCTACGAGTGCGTCAGCTGAAGTATTCTCCCCTCGTGGGATGCGTGTTAGTATGAACTCTTTGAACTGTGCGGCCAAGCCTTTGACTATTTTTAAATAAGCTTCCATTCGATCGTCCTTGGCCGCATATTCACCGCTGAGCTGATTTGCGACTAACTATGAATCGCAGAATGCGTGAAGTTGTTCGATCTTTAGTCCACTAGCGAGTTTCATACCGGCGATTAGGGCCTCATATTCTGCTTCATTTTTTGATGCACGAAATCCCAAGCGGAATGATTGTTCAAGTAGTTCGCCGGTTGGAGAGGTTAGACGTATTCCTACCCCTGAGCCATTTTTGGAGGACGACCCATCGACATGAAGCTTCCCACCATGGCAGAGACTGTTCGCCTCGTTCTTCTTGAATCAACACTCCGCTTGGGCTTTCGAGCATCAAACAACGAAGCTGACGTAAAAGATTGGCTTCTGTTTGCCTCGTTCTTCTTGAATCAACACTCCGCTTACCGCCATGGCAGAGACTGCAATATACAGAAAAAGCGGCTCTCTTTCCACTGGATTTGCGAGAACTCGAGGGTTGGACAAGTATGTTTTCAATTGTTGTTGGGGTCCGTTTTTGCCCCACTGAAATCAACAAAATTTAAACTAAGTATAGAAAATGGACGACCATGACAAGCTCAACTTATCACGAACCGAGCCCAAGAAGCCTTGATGGACCAAACCCATAAAGGATTTGGAAAACCAAGCCGTTGAGCTAACGAGCTCGGATCGGTCCGGCAACATACTAAAGAGATTGGTTCGGTGATGAAAAATAAGATCTTTAAGTCAGCTTTCCAATGGAGTTAGAATCATATCATTTGGAGCCGTGGTTGGCAAGATACACCCGATTTACTGAAGACATATCAATATGTGCTCGTCGTACCCGAGCCGTAGAAGAAGGGACTTGGTGTCACCCAAACAGAAGGAAACCCGAGCCAAAATTTGGTTAAAAGATAGATAATTGAGTTAGATTTCATCCAAAAGAATTTTGAAATTATTTGGATCAACGATAAGAAATTTACACCAATTATCGTTGAGATATATCAATTTCGGCCCGCACGTCCCCGATCTAAAAAGCACTCGGTGTCACCCGAGGAGAAGGCAACCCAAGCCAAAATTTAGTCACAAGATAGATAATTGAGTTATCTTTCATTCAAAAGAAATTTGAAGTCATGTGGATCAACGAACATAAAGTTACACCACTTATCGTGGAGATGTATCAATCTCGGCCCGCACATCTCCGATCCAAAATGGGCTCGGTGTCACCAGAAAAGAAGGAAACCCGAGCTGAAATTTGGTCACAACATAAATGATTGAGTTAGCTTTCATCCAAAAGAAGTTTGAAGTCATTTGAATCAATGATCAGAAAGTTACACCAATTATCGTGGAAATATATCAATTTTGGCCCGCGCGTCGCCGATCTAAAAATGGCTCGGTGTCACCCGAGCAGAAGGCAACCAGAGCCAAAATTTGGTCACAAGATATAGAATTGAGTTATCTTTCATAAAAAAGAATTTTAAAGTCATTTGGATCAACGATCAGAAAGGTACACCAATTATCGTGGAGATATATCAATTTGGCCCTCGCGTCCCCTATCCGTAACAAAGTAAAATGGATCGCGTGTCACAACCCGCGGTGGTGGGTCGTGTACCCCGATCCATGACAAAGCAAAAGGGATCGGGTGCCACGACCCATGGTATAGCAAAATGGATCGGGTGTCACGACCCGCGGTGGAATAGTGTAGGTCGTGTACCCCGATCCGTGACAAAGCAAAAGGGATCGGGTGCCACGACCCATGGTACGGCAAAATGGATCGGGTGTCACAACCCGCGGTGAAGAAGATTGGGTCATGTATCCCGATCCGTGACAAAGCAGAAGGGATCGGGTGCAACGACCCATGGTATGGCAAAATGGATATGGTGTCGTGACCCGCGGTGAAGAAGATTGGGTCGTGTATCCCGATCCATGACAAATCAAAATGGATCTGGTGTCACGACCCGCGGTGAAGAAGATTGGGTCGTGTACCCCGATCCGTGACGAAGCAAAAGGGATCGGGTGCCACGACCCACGGTGCAGCAAAATGGGTCATGTACCCCGATCCATGATGAAATAAAAGGGATCGGTTGTCACGATCCACAGTACGGCAAAATGGATCAGGTGCCACGACCCGCGGTGAAGAAGATTGGATCGTGTACCCCGATCCGTGAAAAAGCAAAAGGAATCGGGTGCCACGACCTGCGGCACAGCAAAATGGGTCATGGACCCTGATCCGTGACAAAGCAGATTGGGTCGTGTACTCCAAGCCGTGAAGCAACGCCACCCGAGCCATGAAGCGATGCCACCCTAGCCGTGAAGCTACGCAACCCGAACCATGGAATGATGCCACCCGAGCCATGATGCCTGATGCCGTTTGACCCAAAGGTGATGGTTTCGACGAAACCAAGCAGCCAGGCCCAAGACAACAAAGAATTCACAACAAGCCCACAAACAGAAGTGGACCAAACCTGGACAAGAAGCCCTGCAGGCCGAGCCGACTTAGAAAAGAAAAACATCCGAAGAAACATGAAATCTTCCTTATCTCTTAGGAATAAGTTTGGCCGACTCTGGCTTGTATATATATTCATGTACACCCTCAGAAAAGGGGATCCGCAATTTGACCTAGCAAAACTCTGTACTTTTGATCTCATACGAAAATCTTTCTAAAGAGCTCAATAAAACACCATCTTTGGATTTCTGTTTGTGCTTTCGTGGTTTTTACTCAGAAATTTCAGATCCCTCTAAAAGTCTTGACAAATTCAATTGGTGTAGATTTACACCCCCATAATTTGGCGCCGTCTGTGGGGACCAGAAATTTTCTTACACCAAAAACCCCCGCGAAATCGATCCGAAGGACGATGGCCAACGACGGAGATGATAACGCTGCTGACACCATAAATGCCGGCATGGAAGATCCGACGAACCAACGCGAAAACGCCGGGGAGACTTCGACAATACTCACGGAGATGAATGCCAGGAGACGCTGTTCAAGAAGGCAGAAAAACAAGACAAGCTGAACAGCACAATGACGGGCGAGCTGAAGGCCTTGGCAATGACGAGTAGAATCCGAGGGGTGAGTTCAGATCTGGACCCAGGAAGACGAATCAGAAGATGCCTCAATCCAACGGCCCTAGATTTCACAACCCCGCTCAACCCACCGAGAACCCGTGGTAGACTACCACCCCTCTATCAAAGCTCAGCAAATCTGGCTTCCGGAACTCAAGGAGCATGCAACACACCGACAGAGGAGGAGCCGGCCCTAATCATCAATCTGGATGAAGAAAATCAAGTGGAGCGCAACACGGAGAGCCGTAATGGCCCCGAACTCCTATCAGCTGGCCAAACCCGAACAGAAAGATGCGAGGCGATCCCAGAAGGAGATCACGAGATATCCGAGCAAGCACAGATCGATGGGGAGCGAAGAGTAGGGATCCGAGTCCAGAAGGAGGAGATGGCCGTAATGCGCGCGGATATGGACCGAGCAGCCGCCGACATAAAGGCGGTCCAATCCATGATGCACAAGGCGACAAGCAAGGTACCCGAAATAGATCGCATTTTGGAGGAAGTACAGAACACTCCATCACGGTACGGATCACCATTGCGAAAATTCCCGATCCAGGGAAGATGAAGGTGCCGATCTACGAAGGAAAACCGACCCAAAGGAGCATCTAACGGCTTTAGCCATAGCCATGGGTCACTCAAACTTCAAAGAAAGCGACAAAGATACCGGGCAATGCCTCCTCTTCGTAGAACACCTCAAGGGCCCGACACTCCAATTGGTTTTCAGGCTCGAGAGAAACTCCATCGATAACTACAATCAACTGTCCGCAGCATTCTTGAAGCATTACTCCATATTCATGAATCCTGGAATGTCAGATGCTGATCTGTGGACCCTTGCCCAAGGGCAGAACGAAACCCTCCGAAGTTTCGTTGGAAGATTCAAAGCCGTCATGTCCAAAGTAGAAGGCTTAAGCGACAAGGCGGCCCTGCTGGCCTTAAAACAAGCACTTTGGTTTAACTTCGACTTCCGCAAATAAATTGCACTGAACGCCCCCACAACAATACAAGACGCAATGCACCGAGTTGCAGATTTCATAACCGAAGAAGAGGAGATGAAGATCCTCAATGAAAAGTATGGAAAAGCAAGAACACCAAGCCATCCTCCCCAGGCGTCAAATTCTTCAAACAATAAGAGAAACAACCAAAGTTCCGGCTACGTCCAGCACGAGGGAGGCTTTCGAGGAGCTCATAACTATCAAATTGACGCTCCTGGATTCGATCGAGGAAGAGGCCGAGGCCGTGGAAGAAGTTCATGGAGCACATGGACCAAAAGCGACAGTTCTTATGATGAAATGGCCTACTGTGAATACAATCATTACTACGGACACTCAACCGGGAATTGTCAGAGTCTGGGTGAAAAACTCACGGCAAAACTAATGGCAGGAGAACTCGGTGACACTATCAGCCTCAAAGATCTCGAACGAGAAGATGAAGAAGACCAGCCTGATCAGACTGTCCAAACGAGAGACGCGATTAAGAGAGGGAGGCAAACCAACGAGGCAACACAGTAGGATTCCCGAAGAAGAATTAACATGATAATGGGAGGATCCTAGTACTGCATAGATACGGTGTCCGCAATCAAGGCGTTCTAGTGCAAGGCGGAAGTTAGCACCAACTGGTCGGCGCCCGCCAATTTTCCAAATGACGTGATTTCGTTTGAGCAAAGTGAAATAGTCAGCATTGACCAGCCTTATAGCGATCCTTTCGTTATCGAGCTGATCATAGGAGACCACGGCATTGTCAAAGTGCTGATTGATACGGGAAGTTCTGTCGATGTTATTTTTCGAGAAACATTAAGGCATATGGAGATCAATCTATCCGAAGTGACAGAAAGGCCGGAGCCACTAACCAAATTTTCAGGAGAATCAAATATGACAGTTGGAATGATCAGGCTACCGGTTCGAGCCGAAGGAGTAACAAAGATCGTAGAATTTTCGGCGGCAGATCATCCTGCGATATACAACATTATCAAGGAAACCTCTTGGATAAATTCTTTGAGAGCTGTCCCATCAACATACCACATGTGCATAAAGTTTCCGACGCCAAACGGAATCAAAACCATTTGTGGAAATCAGAAGGAGTCTCGAAGTTGTATTATGGCTGAGCATAAGCTCATGATTCCTATAACAGAACCTAACACGAAGACAAAGCAGAAGAAAGCCAAGCCGAACCGACAACCTAAGAACGAGCTATCTAACTTCAATTTGACCAGGAGTGTACGAGCTCTCTAACATTACCCACATTCCAGTACTAGGATCTTAGAATGCAATGCATCTCAAGAAATACTATCACTAAGGTATTTTACATGAACTACGAGGCGGCTTGATCCCTATAAAGGGTACGTAGGCAGCTCATCTTCGGATGATTTCAGCTGCCCCCTTCCTTAAAAAAGGGGGAGTGGGTACGTATACTCGTATACTCCCATACGTATACTCGTATACTCCCATCTTTATAATAGACTCTATGTCTAATTAAAGCAAATTTTTCGAAGCTAAGATCTTCAAATCACATCATTTACGGATTACTACAGCCTTAACAAAACATGCATCCCACTCACATCCTCTACGGATTACAAGTCTCAACTAAACAGATATTTCATATCACCTCATTGCTGTTGGCCACAGCAACGGGACATTACATCCTTCTCAGGATTAAAAGAGCGCTATACAAATATTTGTTCATTGTCGGAGCAGATATGTTTACGGTAACGTATCTGTAAACTGAAATGTTCGTCCTAAACTATACAAGCATATGTCCATTGTCGGAGCAGATATGTTTATGGTAACATATCCGAAAACCGAAATCTTCAAACTAAACCATGCAAATATATGTTCATTACCGGAGCAGATATGTTTATGGTAACGTATCTGTAAGCCAAAATGTTCATCTAAAACCCAGCAACTGATAGATGGTCGCAACATCTTGAAAACATAGTGCTAAATGTATATCGTTAGCGTGAGATACCTAAATATGTTTCGTTTAAACCCAGCAACTGATCGCAACATCTTAGAAACATAACACTAAACGTATATCATTAGCGTGAGATACATAAACATGTTTCGTCTAAACCAAGATATCACACGCTAGTCTTTAACATCTAAAAAACATAGTACTAAATGTATGTCGTTTAGTATGAGATACTTAAGCATGTTTTATCGAAACGGCCATATAGCTCCTTAGCACGCTGGTCTTTAACTTCTTAAAACCCAGTAAACATCGCTTCATAGCAAACTGGAACTCAGCCACTCTCCGTAGAGGTGCCCGTTGGAACTTGGCCCTTAAAAAATTCTCGCAAAGCAACAAAATAGTTTTGGTGCATCGCATTCTCATGATAATCTCGGCATGTCATGTTTTCCTTGGCAAAATTCCTCGTCACATTTTCCTCGGCAAAATGGCTCGTCATGTTTTCCCCGGCCTAAACGCCTCGTTAAGTACTCTTACGACAAAATAGATCGGCGATTTGATCGAAGACAGAGCTCGGCGATTTGATCGAAGATACAACTCAGCAAAGTGATCAAAGAAATGGTTCGGCACGTCATAAACGCCAATTTCAGCTCACCATCACTGATACTGCCGAGCTGAGGGGCTAACTGTTGGGGTCGATTTTCACCCCACTGAGATCAACAGAAATTTAACTAAGTATAGAAAATGGACGACCATGACAAGCTCAACTTATCACGAATCGAGCCCAAGAAGCCTTGATGGACCAAACCCATAAAGGATTTGGAAAATCGAGCCGTTGAGCTAACGAGCTTGGATCGGTTCGGCAACATACTAAAGAGATAGGTTCGGTGATGAAAAACAAGATCTTTGAGTCAGCTTTCTAATCGAGTTGGAATCATATCATTTGGAGCTGAGGTTGGCAAGATACACCCGATTTACTGAAGACATATCAATATGTGCTCGTCGTAGCCGAGCCATAGAAGAAGGGGATCGGTGTATCCCAAGCAGAAGGAAACCCAAGCCAAAATTTAGTTAGATGATAGATGATTGAGTTAGATTCCATGCAAAAGAATTTTAAAGTCATTTGGATGAACGATAAGAAAGTTATACCAATTATCATGGAGATGTATCAATTTCGGCCCGCACGTCCCAAAAAAAAAGGGCTCAAGATCACCTGAAAAGAAAGCAACCCGAGCCTAAATTTGGTCACAAGATAGATAATTGAGTTATCTTTCATCCAAAAGAAGTTTAAAGTCATTTGGATCAACGAACAGAAAGTTACACCACTTATCGTGGACATGTATCAATCTCGGCCCGCGCATCTCGATCCAAAAAGGGCTCGGTGTCACCCGAGAAGAAGGAAACCCGAGCCTAAATTTGGTCACAACATAAATGATTGAGTTAGATTTCATCCAAAAGAAGTTTGAAGTCATTTAAATCAACGATCAGAAAGTTACACCAATTATCATGAAGATGTATCAAATTTGGCCCGCGCATCCCTGATCCAAAAAGGACTTGGTGTTACTCGAGTAGAAGGAACCTGAGCCTAAATTTGGTCACAAGATAGATAATTGAGTTATCTTTCATCCAAAAGAAGTTTGAAGTCATTTGGATCAACGATCAGAAAGTTACACCAATTATCGTAGAGATGTATCAATTTCGTCCCGCGCGTCCCCGATCCGTAGCAAAGCAAAATAGATCGGGTGTCACGACCCGATGTGGAGGGTCATGTAACCCGATCTATGACAAAGCAAAAGAGATCGGGTGCCACGACCCATGGTACGGTAAAATGGATCGGGTGTCACCACCCGCGGTGGAGGAGTGTGGGTCGTGTACCCCGATCCGTGACAAAGCAAAAGGGATCGGGTGCCACGACCCATGGTATGGCACAATGTATCGGGTGTCACGATCCACGGTGAAGAAGATTGGGTCATGTACCCCGATCCATGACAAAGCAGAAAGGATCGGGTGCCACAGTACGGCAAAATGGATCGGATGTCGCGACCCTCAGTGAAGAAGATTGGGTCGTGTACCCCGATCCGTGAAAAATCAAAATGGATCGTGTGTCACGACCCGCGGTGAAGAAGATTGGGCCGTGTACCCCGATCCGTAATGAAGCAAAAGGGATCGGGTGCCACAACCCGCGGCGCAGCAAAATGGGTCATGTACCCCGATCCGTGATGAAACAAGAAGGATCGGGCGTCACGACCCGCGGTACGGATAAATGGATTGGGTGCCATGACCCGCGGTGAAGAAGATTGGGTCGTGTACCCCGGTCCGTGAAAAAGCAAAAGGGATCGGGTGCCACGACCTGCGGCACAGCAAAATGGGTCATGGACCCCGATCCATGACAAAGCAGATTGCGTCGTGTACCTCGAGCCGTGAAGCAACGCCACCCGAGCAATGAAGCGATGCCACCCGAGCCGTGAAGCGACGCCACTTGAACCACGAAACGATGCCACCCAAACCATGATGCCTGATGCCGTTCTAGCCGAGGTGATGGTTTCGACAAAACCAAGCAGCAAGGCCCAAGACAACAAAGAATTCACAATAAGCCCACAAACAGAAGTGAACCAAACCTGGACAAGAAGCCAAGTAGGCCGAGCCGACTTAAGAAAGGAAAACACCCGAAGAAACAGGAAATCTTCCTTATCTCTTAGGAATAGGTTTGGCCGACTCTGGCTTGTATATATACTCATGTACTCTCTTAAAAAATAGGATCCGCAATTTGACCTAGCAAAACTCTGTACTTTTTCTCTCATACGAAAAGCTTTCTAAACAGCTCAATAAAACACCATCTTTGTATTTCTGTTTGTATTTTCGTGGTTTTTACTCAGAAGTTTCAGATCCCTCTAAAAGTCTTGACAAATTCAATTGGTGTGGATTTACAGCCCCACAATTGTTGAAATGCTTCCTCGCATTTTTTCGTCCACTCAAACTTTGTTTGCTCGCAGAGTATCACAGAATGGTAATCATTTGTTAGTTGATCACAAGATGAATCGATTGAGTGCAGCTACTCTTTCAGTTAGTCGTTGTACCTATCGCTTGGTTTTTGGTGAAGTCATCTGAATGAGTGCGTCAATCTGCTTTGGGTTTGCTTTGATGCCTCGGTGAGTGACCAGTTATCCGAGGAACTCTCCTGAAGCAACAATAAATCTGCACTTGGTAGGATTCAACTTCATGTTATGCAGATTCAACTGCTCGAAGCATTCTGTGAGATTAGCTATGTGATCTTGATTTGTTAGTGATTTGAACAGCATATCGTCGATGTAGACCTCCATCGTCCTTCCAAGCTGTTCGGTGAACATCTTGTTCAGTAACCGTTGGTACGTAGCTCCAGCATTTTTAATAGTGAAATGCATTACCTTGTAGCAATATATTTCACAGTCCGTTATAAAAGCTGTCGTTTCCCGGTCATCCGGATTCATTAGAATCTGACTGTATCTTTAGAAAGCATCCATGAATGATAGGAGCGCGTTCCTTGCCGTTGCTTCGACTAGGCGATCTATGTGTGGAAGTGGGAAGCTGTCTTTTGGACACCCTTTGTTCATGTCGGTGAAATCCACACATACGCGCCATTTTTTATTCTTCTTCTTGACTACCACCGGACTGGCAAGCCAATCTGGGTACTTTACTTCCATTATCGATCCAACGCGTAAATGTCTTTCTACTTCGTCGTTGACTGCTTCGGCTCTTTCTGGTCCGAGCTTTCTCCGTTTCTGCTTCACTGGCTTGAAAGTTGGATCAACATTTAGATTGTGGCTTGTCATGCTAATGTCGATTTCGGGCATGTCTTCTGCCACCCAGGAGAAAGTGCTGATGTTCTTTTTCAAGAAACGAACGAGCTCTCCCTTGATTTTCTTGTCGAGCTTAGCCCCGATTTCAACGCACCATTTTGGATGTTTGTCATCTATACAAACCGATATCACGGGGTCGTAGGCCGGTTGGGCCTCCTCTTCTGCGTGGTACTCCGTAATCTGTAGTTGCTATAAGAGTTTGGAGATATCTTTTGTTGGCTCCCTATCCGTCTTCATCTTCTTGGGTTTTGTCGTAGCGACTGGGTCGGTAACGGGATTCCTCAGTTTGTGAGCGGCTAGGAAACAGACGCGAGACTCCTTCTGATTCCCACGAATCAACTTTAATCCATTCGGGGTAGGGAACTTTATGCAGAGGTGATATGTTAATACCACGACACGCATTGAATTTAACCAAGGGGTCCCCATAATGACGTTGTAGATTGCTGAGTGATCTGCTACGGAAAATTTGACGATCTTGGTAACTTCTCAAGCCCGGACGGGTAATTTAATCGTCCCAATCGTCATTCTATTTTCTCCAGAGAATCCAGTTAGTGGTTTTGGTATCGTCATGACTTTGGACAAATCAATATTCATTCTTTTGAGGGTCTCTTTGAAGATTACATCCACCGTGCTGCCGGTGTCCACCAATACGCGAGCCACGTCCAAATCTTTGACGATTAATTCAATTTCAAGGGGATCATCGTGCGGCCTGTCAATTCCGATGGTTTTCTTTTTTTATCAAATGAGATCACGTCATTTGGGAATTTTGAGGGTTTAGACCAGTTAACACTGACATCGGCTCGTCGTTGGAATGCTTTAATTGATGAAACAGTATATGAGCAATAATAAGATCCGCCCATTATCATGCTTATTCGCCTTCTTGACCTAGGATGTGGTGCCTTGTCGTCCCGTCTACCACGTTTAGGATGATCTTCGTTTGTCTGGTTGGGTCGATATGTGCTGACATCTATTTCGAAATCCTTAAAGCTAACGTTGCCTCCAAGTTCGCCAGCTGCCAACTTTGCAGAAAGTTTTAGGCCTAGAATACGGCATTTTGCAGTGGAGTGCCAGAAGATATGATGGTGTTCGCAATAGGCCGTTTCATCATAAGAGCCATCCTTTTTAGTCCATGTACCCCATGAACCTCTTCCACAGCCTCGGCCTCTTCCACGGCCGTGTCCTGGGATGTCGATTTGATAGTTATGAGCTCCCCGAAAGCCTCTTTCATGTTGAACGTACCCAGAGCCTTGGTTTTTTCTCTTGTTGTTTGAAGGGTTTGGAGCCTGTAATATGTTTCTCCTTTGAATCGCCAATCTGAAGTTAAAGGAACTTGAATCTTGCTGTGACAGAACCGTGAAGAACAGAACTGAGAGATGGATTGAGTGGCTTTACTAAAAGCTGTGGCTGGCCTTAAGTAAACCAAGGGTGAATTCTTTGATATGACACACAAAGAATTCGATTTTGTTTGTTAGATATTACACACTAATAAGCAGAGATCCAGATTTAAAAGTTTGATTAAAAGAAAGTAGATAAAAAGTTGCAGAAATGGTTCCAAGACAATATAAAGGCAAAACAAGAAAAGAAACATGCATGGTCTAGAAAAACACAATAATTAAGAGGTGGTTGGACGCCTAAGGCTCTTTCTTTTGGGCTTGGTCGAATTATTGATGGGTTTGGGCTTCTGTTTTATCAATTGGGCCATTATGAAGTGTTGGGAATACCTCATTAAAAACCTTGTCAAGAAAACCCATTGGGACAAAACTTGACAAGGAAAAAAGAGCATAAACCCAACACTTACCCAATTGTTAAAATCATATGGCTTGAATCAAAACAAAAATGTTTTGACAAGCTTGCTTGCTGTCTTGATCGTCTGGCTTGTTTGTTTGATTGAGAAGTCTTCCAACAGCTTCATTGAATAGCTTAGTCTTCGATCTAGTCATTGGACCAGTAGGCACGATCAAAGCTTCTCCATTTCCTAGCTCAGTTTCAAGCTGCTCCTCTGGTTCGAGTTATGGTTCCAGCTGCTCCTTAGACTCCTCTCCATGCTCCAAGCTCCATGTCTTGTCCAGTACCATATCATCCTCTCCCACTTGAAAAGGATTTGACCTCAAATCCGTTTCATCTGCAATATAAGGAACTAGATCAGACACATTAAAACTAGAGCTTACATTATACTTACCTTGGAGATCCAGCTGATAAGCATTGTCGCTTATTCTCCTTGTGATTGTGAAAGGACCATCGATCCTTGGCATTAGCTTAGATTTCCTCTCAGCTGGGAATCATTCCTTTCTCAAATGAACCCAGACTTGGTCGCCAACTTCAAATATCATGCCACGCCTGCCTTTGTTTGCTTGTTTGACATACTACTTTGTCTTCTCTTCTATGTTCTGCTTGGCTTTCTCATGAATCTGTTTTACCAAGTTAGCTTTTTTTCCCCATCTATGCTAGCTCGTTCACTCAAAGGTAAAGGCACTATATCCAAAGGTGATAATGGGTTAAAGCCATAAACAATCTGAAATGGAGAAAACTTAGAAGCAGAATGCATAGCATGATTATATGCAAATTCGATATGTGGTAAACAATCTTCCCATGTTTTCAGATTCTTTTTAATCAAAGCACGTAATAGAGTTCCCAAAGTTCGATTAACAACTTCTGTTTGCCCATCAGTTTGGGGATGACATGTGGTTGAAAATAACAGCTTAGTTGCTAGCTTAGACCACAATGTTTTCCATAGATAACTAAGAAACTTGGTATCTCTATCAGAAACAATAGTCCTAGGCATGCCATGCAACCGAACTATTTCTTTAAAGAACAAATCTGCTACATGAGATGCATCATCAGTCTTATGACAAGCAATGAAATGTGCCATTTTAGAGAACCTATCAACTACCACGAAAATAGAGTCTTTCCCAGTCTAGGCAATCCAAGCACAAAGTCCATAGATATATCAGTCCAGGGATGAGAAGTAATAGGCAGAGGATTATACAAACCGTGAGGCTGAACCTTAGACTTAGCTTGTTTGCATGTTGCGCATCTGCCACAGATTCTCTCCACATCTCTTTTCATGTGAGGCCAATGGAAGTGATCCTGCATTACTTTAAGTGTTTTAGCAATACTAAAGTGCCCCATCAGGCCTCCACCGTGAGCTTCCCTTATAAACAAGTCTCGAACAGAGCAGTTAGGGACACATAGACGATTATCAAAGAAAAGAAATCCATCTTGTCTAAAGTAGTGTCCTGAAGCAAACTTTTCACAAGACTTGTAAACTTCTTGAAAATCAGAATCAGTTTCATACAAGTGTTTAAGCTGTTCGAAACCTAAGAGTTTAGCATCAAGAGTAGACAGTAAAATGTACCTTCGGGACAATGCATCTGCAACTACATTGTCCTTACCTTGTTTGTACTTGATGACATAGGGAAAGGTTTCTATGAATTCGACCCACCTGGCATGTCTCTTGCTGACCTTTGAGATGTTTAAGGGATTCATGATCGGTGTGTATAACAAACTCCTTAGGCCAGAGATAGTGCTGCCACGTTTGCAATGCTCTCACTAAAACATACAGCTCCTTATCATAAGTGGGATAGTTTAGCATTGCTCCTCCAAGCTTCTCACTGAAAAATGCTATGGGCTTCTTATCCTGCATCAAAACAGCTCCAATGCCTATACCAGAGGCATCACATTCAATCTCGAAAGTTTTAAGAAAATCAGGCAATGCTAAAATAGGGGCATGAGTAAGCTTCTCTGTTAGGGATTGGAATGCTTCTTCCTGCATTTGCCCCCATTTAAAACCCACGTCTTTCTTTATAACTTCAGTGAGTGGAGCTGCAAGAGTGCTAAAGTCCTTCACAAACCTCCTGTAAAACCCAGCAAGGCCATGGAAACTCCTCACTTCTCCTACTGTCTTAGGGCTCGGCCAGTCACTAATTGCTTTTACCTTCTTTTCATCCACTTTAACACCATCTGCACTTATAACAAAACCTAGAAACACAAGGTTATCTGTGCAAAAAGTGCATTTCTTAAGGTTGGCAAAAAGTTTCTCCTGTCTAAGCACTCTTAAAACAGAATTCAGATGATCAATATGTTCATTCAGGCTTTTGCTGTAAACTAAAATATCATCAAAATAAACAACAACAAACACGCCTATAAATGCTCTAAGAACATGATTCATCAGTTTCATGAAAGTACTAGGTGCATTTGTTAGCCCAAATGGCATAACTAACCATTCATACAGCCCATGTTTAGTTTTAAAGGCTGTTTTCCACTCATCACCTTCTTGCATTCTAATCTGGTGGTATCCACTCTTTAAATCTATTTTAGAAAATATGCAGGAACCATGCAATTCATCAAGCATATCATCTAATCTAGGTATGGGATGTCGATACTTCACCATGATATGATTGATGGCTTTGCAATCCACACACATGCGCCAGCTACCATCTTTCTTGGGCACAAGCCGAACGGGTACTGCGCAGGGACTCATGCTTTCTCTGATATGTCCCTTCTCCATTAGCTCTTCTACTTGTTTCTGTATTTTTTTTGTCTCCACAGGGTTTGTTCTATATGATGGAGGTTTGAAAGAGAAGGTCCAGGGACAAAATCGATCTGATGTTCAATGCCTCTTATAGGTGGCAATCCCACTGGATTATCTTCAGGAAACACGTCCTCATAATCCTGCAAAAGAGAGACCATTTCACTCGGCAACACCGGTGCAAGATCAGTTAAGCTCATAAGAGCTTCTTTAAACACAAATAACAGCATTGGTTTCTTTGCAAATAGAGCTTTCTTAACAATATTAGATTTAAAAAAGAAATTTGAACGTTTTGATACCTGCTTTTCTTTGCGTTTGAGATGTATTTGATCTTCATATACCTCGTTTGGTGTCATAGGAAGCAGTATGGTCTTTCTGCCCTTAAACTCGAAGGTATGACGATTAGTATAAATATCATGAACCATCTTTCGATCAGATTGCCAAGGTCTTCCGAGCAGAATGTGTCCTGCCTCCATAGGAAAATGTCACACAGAACTTCATCTTCATACTTACCAATAGCAATGGGAACCATGACTTGACTGTTTACTTTCATTTCTCCACTGTCATTGAGCCACTGAAGCTTGTATGGCTTTGGATGCTTTCTGAGCTTTAACCCTAACTTCTTAACCATCACGTCACTAGCTACATTGGTGCAGCTGCCTCCATCAATGATTAAGCTGCAGACCTTTCCTTGAAAAATGCAACGTGTATGAAACAGATTCTCCCTCTGTTCCTGCTCCTCATGACTTGTTTGCAAGCTCAAAGATCTTCTGGCTACCAATAGTTCTCCTTTAACTGGTCCTTCTTTATACTCATCTGAAAGCAATTCATCTTCTGGTTTCTCTTCCTCAAATTCGAACTCCCCATTTTCAAGAAGAATCATCACTTTTCTGTTAGTGCATTCATTGGCATAATGCCCTCTGCCTTGACACTTGAAACAGTTGACGTCTCTAGCTCTGGATGTAGTAGCTTCAGCTTTGCCTTTGTTTTCTTGAACTGCAGCATATGGCTTCTTCTCTTCTCTGGAATTCATAGATGGCTTAATATCTCTTGAATAACTTGATTTCTCTTCTCTGTGAAAATTAGATCTTGTAGTAACTGATCCAGCTCCATACGTTGGCCTTGAAGATCCTCTTCTCTTGAGTTGCTGTTCCACCAGAATAGCTTTGTGAAGCAATTCCTCTAACTCCAAGTAATGCTGCATCTCTAATCTGTCTTGAATGTCTCTATTCAAACCTCCCATGAATCTAGACATGGTTGCTTCTCTGTCTTCAGATATATCAGCACACAAATCAGAGTTTCCATCTCTTGAAAGTAGTCTTCTACACTTCGGCTTCCTTGAACAAGTTGTCTCAGCTTCTGATGCAATTCTCTATGGTAATGACTTGGGACAAACCGTTTTCTCATTATAGTCTTCATTTCTGTCCAAGTCTCCACGGGATACTCTTGATTATGCCTTCTTAAAGTGACTAACTGATCCCACCAGCTGAGAGCGTAGTCATAAAACTCAGTAGCAGCTACTTTAACTCAATTAGCTTCAGTATAGTGTTGACAGTTAAACACCAGCTCAACCTTCTTCTCCCACTCCAAGTAAGTATCTGGATCGTTTTTGCCATGGAATGGTGGTATTCTGAGTTTAAGACCACCAAAGCTGTCTTGTTGATGATCTCTGTTTTCTCTAGCTCGTCTTTGTCTTCTCTGGCTGCGGTGAGAAGAACCACTGCTATGACTATAGTATTCGTCTGCTGATTCATCTCTAGGCTGCCTGCATGGGTCTCTTTCTCTTTCTGGAGATCTCTCTTGTTCTCTCCTAGGCTCATCACGCCTCTGCTCCTGATTTGCATTATGTCGAAATTCTTGCCTAAGAGTTTCCAGACTGGTTGCCATCATCTTCTTCATTTCAGCAGTAAGAGCTTACAGAAGCAGTTTATTGTTCTGAGCATTGCTTGCTTCTTCTTCCACTTCTGTTCCAGGCATGTTTCCTGCAACAGAAAACACAAAACACCAGTAAAAAGTTCTACATAAATTAACTTTTAAGAGAACAAATTACCTAGACTAAACAGATGCATTAGTGGCGATTTTATGCAATAATTAACACTGGTTCGAAAATGGAAGATGAACAGCCACAACAAACCCATAAAAAATGCAGAACACGGATTTATGGTTTTGAATGAATAGATCCGCAACTCTGGCAACTTAAAACTATGAAACAGAACGCTAAATATGACTAGACAAGTAAAAAAAAAATTTTTGCAGGAGCAGATCTGTGCAACCTATGGCTTGAAATTATCAGATCTAGAGTTAAAAACAACCTCAAAAATCGCAGAAACACAGATCTACTCGCATAGAAGATGAACAGACTTTAAATGAAAGAGATAGAACACTTAACTTGCAGACTGTCTGCTCTGATACCACTTAATATGTTTCTCCTTTGAATCGCCAATCTGAAGTTAAAGGAACTTGAATCTTGCTGTGACAGAACCGTGAAGAACAGAACTGAGAGATGGATTGAGTGGCTTTACTAAAAGCTGCGGCTGGCCTTAAGTAAACCAAGGGTGAATTCTTTGATATGACACACAAATAATTCGATTTTGTTTGTTAGATATTACACACTAACAAGCAGAGATCTAGATTCAAAAGTTTGATTAAAAGAAAGTAGATAAAAAGTTGCAGAAATGGTTCCAAGACAATATAAAGGCAAAACAAGAAAAGAAACATGCATGGTCTAGAAAAACACAATAATTAAGAGGTGGTTGGACGCATAAGGCTCCTTCTTTTGGGCTTGGTTGAATTCTTGATGGGCTTGGATTTCTGTTTTAACAATTGGGCCATTATGAAGTGCTGGGGATACCTCATTAAAAACCTTGTCAAGAAAACCCATTGGGACAAAACTTGACAAGGAAAAAAGAGCATAAACCCAACACTTACCCAATTGTTAAAATCATATGGCTTGAATCAAAACAAAAATGTTTTGACAAGCTTGCTTGCTGTCTTGATCGTCTGGCTTGTTTGTTTGATTGAGAAGTCTTCCCACAGCTTGATTGAATAGCTTAGTCTTCGATCTAGTCATTGGACCAGTAGGCACGATCAAAGCTTCTCCGTTTCCTAGCTCAGGTTCAAGCTGCTCCTCTGGTTCGAGTTCTGGTTCCAGATGCTCCTTAGACTCCTCTCCATGCTCCAAGCTCCATGTCTTGTCCAGTATCATATGAGCCTGGGAAGGATGGCTCATTGACTTTGCTTTTCCATACTTCTCGGTCAGGATTTTGATCTCTTCTTCATTGGTTATGAAATCCGCAGCTCGGTGCATTGCGTCTTGTATCATTGTGGGGGTGTTTAGCGCAATCTCCTTCCGAAAATCTGAGTTGAACCAAAGTAAAGCGAGCAAAGCTGCTTTATTGCTTAAGCCTCCTACTTTGGACATGACCGCTTTGAATTTCCCAATGAAACTTCGAAGCACTTCATTCTGCCCCTAAGCTAAGGTCCACAAGTTGGCATATGAGGTTCTGGGATCCATGAATATGGAATAATGCTTGAGGAATGCCGCATATAGCTGGTTAAAGTTATCGATGGAGTTTCTCTCGAGCATGGAAAACCATTGGAGCATCGGGCCTTTGAGGTGTTTCACGAAGATGAGACGTTGTCCAGCATCCCTCTCACTTTCTTTGAAGTTAGCTAGACCCATGGCTATAGTAAAAGCCGTTATGTGCTACTTTGGATCGGTTTTACCTTCGTAAGTTGGTATCTTCATCTTTCCTGCGTCGGGAATTCTTGCATTGGTGATTCATGCTGTGAATGGAGTGTTTTGTGCTTCTTCGAGTACGCGATCTATTTCGGGTACCTTGCTGGTTGCTTTGTGCATCATGGATCAGACAGCCTTTATATTGACCGCTACCCGATCCATGTCTGCTCGCATCACGGCCATCTCCTCTTTCTGAGCATGGATCCCTGCTCTCCGCTCCTCATCGACCTGAGCCCGCTGGGCCCAAAGGATGTTTTCTTCCTCTTCGGTCAATTCTTGATCTTGTTCTGAGATGGCTTCGCGTTGTTCAATTCGATTTTGGCCACTTCCTGTAAGCTCGGAGTCATCGTGGCTCTCCGTGTTGCTCTCCACTTGATTCTCCTCCTCTAGATTGATAAATAGGGCTGATTCGTCTTCCATCGGTGCGTCGCCTATTCTTTGTCTCTCGGAGGTCGTATTTGCTGAGTTTTGATGGAGTGGCGGCAGCCTTCCATGAGTTCTCAGTACGTTAAGGGGGGGGGGGGGGGTCGAGAAATCGAGAGCCGTTGGATTGAGGCACCTAACACCGCGTCCAATTGGGTTTGGATCCCTGCTTCTGGTTCGGGTCTCCATTGCCAGGGTCTCCAACTTCTCTGTCATCGTGCTTTTCAGCTTTTCCAGCTCGTCGGCCTTTTTGAGAAGCTTCTCCAACATTCTCTTTATCTCCAATAGCACCTCGGTTGGCATCGTCGTGTTTGCTGTGGAGGATTGTCTTCGGTGTCCTTCGATCCGGCAGATTCGTCGATTGTGTTCTTTGGATCGTTTATGTTTCTATCTTCGTCTCCAGCCATCTTCTTTGAATAATTTATACGGTGGTTCTTTCGAGTAATAGTTCCAAGAGTCCCCACAGACGGCGCCAAATTGTGGGAGTGTAAATCCACACAATCAAATTTGGTTAGACTTTTAAAGAGATATGAAACTTCTGAGTAAAAACCACGAAAGCACAAAAAAAGATCCAAATATGGGTTTTAAATAAAACTGTTTAGAAAGCTGTCGTAGAAAAAGTACAAGTGTTTTCCTAGATAAAATTGCGGATCCCTTCTTCCCGAGATGTACATTCGTATTTATAGAATTCTAAGTCGGCTAGGGTTACTCCTGAACGAATAAGGAAATTTCCTTCTTCTTCGCCTCCTCCTTTCTTTGTGTTCATCTTTTTCCTTTTTTTATGCGCCGATTTCTCCTATTGGATCCTTTTGGCTCGTGTGATGGGCCAAGCTCTTTGATTCGATAAGGTGGGCCGATCCCCTTCGCTTAAAAATGAATACATTGGTTCGGGTATCTACGGCTCGGGCTTAGCTCTCCTGTGGTTTGGGATGTGTTATGTTATGCGGCTCGGGTTTAGCTCTCATGCGGCCTGGGTTTTGGCTGAAACCATTATTGGTTCACCCGAGCCGTTCTACTGGTTTTCGCTCGGGTTTTGGTGCACCTTCTATGGTTCATCCGAGTCGTTTCTGAGTTTGGATCGGGCCTTACCATACTACTGGTTTACCCGAGCCGTGTTTCTGGTTTCGACTCGGGTACATCATGTTTCATGGATCGGGTTATGCTCCTTTTGATACTTAGACATTTTTTCATTCGTTAACTTCCGAGGGGTGGAATTGACCCCAACACTCTGTCTTTCCTTCTTCTTCTTAACATCAAAAATATTATTTGGATGATGAGCATGAGGATGCGGTGTCTCACGCTTGGAGGAAACACTGCCAATTGTCTATATCGAGCCGCATCAGCCAGATGAAGTCATCGGGTGTCAAGCCTGATTACATTATCAGGGATGATGGAAACTCATGCTTAAAATTTGGGGTACTGTGAAGTGCGTCAAGAGGATCAGAACAAACTCAAAGAACCACACCTCAAACAAACACGGAGTAGGAATGCACATCCATACTGCATGTGCTAAAGAATTTGGCCAATCGGACATGAGATGGTATGTATAGGTTAAATTTCATTATGTTTACATTTTCTTACATGATTATTAGTTGTAACTCTCTCTCTTTTATTAGACGGTTGCAGCTAGTGGTATACGACCATCTATTATTGAGATTGTGCAAAAGACTCACACCAAAAAAGATGGGACCTATGTTGACAAGCGTGTTGAGTCCCTCGTCAATGCTGCAGGGGCTCTAGCTAAGCAACGGTCTGTAGGTAACTTAGCCAAACTGAATCAACAACCATTGATCCGTCTCCGCAACAGCTCACTGCGGCTTATTAAGACTTAAATTTATGTGACATGTAAGCAACTAAACCGTTGTCTTTTTTGACTAAGCATGTCTGGTTTTAGCTTTTGCTGACCTATATTGTGAAAGAACTTAGCAAAATCAAAACATCTATTTAAAAATTTTAATCATTTGTTGCATTTGAGATATTCCCAAAATAATGATAAGTTTTTATTTTAGATGTTGAGCTTGTAGTCCTTTGAAGAACAATATTGTATACTAACATCTTGATTTCTTTTTTCAGGTGGTTGTGCCTAATAAAAGGCGTATCTGTGGTCTTGGATCATTTCAAGACATCAATGCTGAACCTAACATCCCAGCTTGCACTTCTTTTGCGCGGACCGTAGCCGTCGATGAGCGTTTTACAAATATTGAAGACAATGTCGAAGCTATGAAACAAACCCTAGAGGAAAACAAGGAAAACAACGCTGCTATTAAGAGAGCCACGAATGCTCTGTTACGGATTAATGGTATAGATCCCGATACACTCTTGCCGATTACTACACCTCCTACTGTACGTTCTGATGGATCTTCAATCACGGCCACCTAACGCAACCCACATATGCCAATTTACCTAGCCATAACTTCCCCGACATCTTTGAAGATAATCCTAATTAGTCTGCTTGTCTCTTTTTATTTACTTATGCTTTTTCGGCAGGGGTACATTTTGTTTTTTTGTTTTTTGGGCAAGTTGGTTATGCCAACTACTTAACCTTTTAAATGTAAGACTTATATCTTATCTAATGGAATTTGGTTTTCAATTGATTTGTATTTTTAAATATATTAGCAAACAAATAACTTTTAAAAAAAAATCATTTTTAATGACACGATGATAGAGTTTTGTCAAATTGTCACATAATAATTCATGGCAAATAACCACATATCCTCTGTGGCAATCCGTGGCAACAGTATTACAAAACAAAACGTGGCAATCCGTAACAAAATTTACCACGGGAATTACGTAACAATTTTTTGGTGGTTTTACTATTTTTGTGTCAATTTGTGGCCAATTTACCATACCAAATTGCATGACAATTTGTGGTAAGTTTACCACGAATATTCAGTGACAAATCGTAGCAAATTTACCACGCAATATTTTTTTGGCAAAAGGTGGCAATTTTTGCCACTAAAACGATCGTGATAATCCGTGGCAATTCTACCATGGACTTGCCACGAAAATTGATTACCACGACACTATAGCCACTGATTTTTTGTGTGTGGTAGTTTGTGGCAAATAACTGTATTACCACGGATTTTGAGAAATTTGCCACGAAAAAATCTATGGCAATACTCGATGATTCTTGTAGTGTTTCTTGGTGTGTTCCGTCTAGACCTAAACCTTGAGAAGAGCAAAAACAACCAATATTTACCATCATAGATTAAGGAGAAACAATCGAAGGTAAATCGGACCAAGACAAGTACCAATCTCGATTTTGGTCGAGAAAGCCAACTCTTTGGTCAAGGAAATCAACCCATCACATGCACCAGTCCAGATTATGGTCGAGGAATCATTCCCAAAGGTCACGACAATGCATACAAGCCCAAATTCGAAGTCCAAACCCCATATCCAAAGCAGCCAGACCCAGGCCCGCCTCATTCTACCTTGTTGGGTCTATCCTTGACCCATACCCATGAAGATCTGACCTGGAGCAGACCATACATGCCCATAACCACTAGATCGTCGAAACATCTCTTTTATGGTCCAAATAAGGCAAACAGATCCAGCTCATTTTGAGTCAGTCTTTACCTATAAATCAAAGCCAACAGATGATTTAGAGGATTTCAAACCTCCTTTACTCGCTAAGACACTCAAGGAAAACCAGAGATGTAATTTTGAAAAAGTTTCCTTATTTACGCCTGATCATATATCTCCAACAGCTCATACCTTTTATTCGGTGAGTTTACAAGAAGGGGAGGCGTCTACAACCTTCCTCTTATGCATCTCACCCATATTCCAGCCAGATTAATGATTCAAAATTTGACAACCCATTCCAACTACTCCCTTTCTTTTGGAAGGCATATCTCATTTAATTTCGTAAATCCTTTGTTTCTCACGAGCTCTATATAAAGCTCCTCTTTTTTTCATTGTCAGGCGTGCTTATTCATATTAATAAACTCCCAGTTTAATTTTCAAAGCTTTGTACCTTGATTCGATTATGGTTCTTCTTTGTCGATTGTCTAGAGCATTGTGTGGATTCCCTTTGCTTTAGCTTTCGATTAAGCATATGTTCCTTGTGAGGATTAGCCATTGGAACAAGTCTCTGCCACCTGGGTGTATCACAGATCTATCATAATCCGAGTGTGCCTTCATTTAACTCAACATCCATCCTTCCGCAAGCCTTAATCTCTAAAACCGGTTGATTGTAAGTATAGGCCTTTCCAAACTTATATCATTTGGTATCAGAGTTTAAATGCTCCTATTTTGGTGTATTCAATCCTTATCTATTTATTTGTTTGTGTTTCGTTTATGTTTTGCCTGAATTCCATTCACAAAAAACCAAAAGAAAAAATCAATTGTTCTGTTTTGTTTGAATAGATAAAACCCCATAAATTTTATTTTTCATTTGCTTATTTGTTTCTGTTTTGTGTTCTAGCTTGATAAAACATCTCAAAATATCAAAAAAAAAAAAAAAAAAAAAATTGTCTACTATGTTTTAGTTAAGTTATTTCATTTAAAACCACAAGAAAACCATAAAAACTTGTTGTCTATGTTTTTGTTTTGTCATTCATATATACTTTGATTTGCTTGTGTTGCGTGTTTTGCAGGTAATAACATGGCTGAAATACAACCTACACAGTTAGATAACTTGGTTCAAATGGTCACTGCCATGAGATAAGAAATGAATACCAGGCTGGCCCGTTTGGAGCAACAACCTCAAAGGATGGTTGCTGTGAGAAACATTAATTTTCAACTAGTTGTTCAAGAGGAAAACAACATCCCAGGCGTTTGAGGGAGACCCTCCTGACCATCATCCAACACTAGACCTGCTTCATCAAGCACATGACCACAACAATATTAGGCGTGATCATGTTAACCACAACAGGATAAGAGAAGAAGATCCCAACATGTTATTACTTCCTGATGTTAGGATAACTCCACCCACTTTTTGCTAGAAAGGTCGATCGAGAGCCCTATCTTGACTGGGAGAAAAGAATGGAGTACATCTTTGACTGTTATGGCTATATTGAGCCAAGAAAGCTTTCACTCGCAGCTGCCCAATGATGGTGGTGTCAGGTTTTACCCTAAGACTAACAATGCAAAACTGCAAGTTCACAGCGAATCAATTGTTGTACTTGAGGAATCAATCCCACATAGAAATTGAATGCACAATAGAAATAAGAAATAAGAGTTAAACTAAGTGAAAGCAGATTTTTATGGGGTTTGAAATGCAAGTAAATAAAAGCTGTAAAATTAAATCGATGTAAATATTAAGAGGAAAGCGTTGGGTTTTCAGGGATTTTTCAGAGATTCACAGTTCGAATTATTCAGGATTAACTCCTAGAGGCAAATGACATTGTTTTTCTTTCGTCCCATAACTCGAATCACTATTGTAAGATTAACCCACTCTCGTAGCGATAACCACCTATGTCTAAACTATTCTATTATTTCGCAGTCAATAACATAGATAAACATGCAATTATTATCAAGCTCAATTGTTCATCTAACTTAGTAACTCAACTCTCGCAGGTTAAAACGCTTGACCCATCAGACATTAGATTAAAACAATAACTCAAGTGATGTGCAAGCCGAAATCGTTCTATAATCAATTTCTAGATGATCAGTAAAAGAATATGCAATAAGATCAGATCTAGATGAAGGACTACTTTGACATATCAAGAGCACCACTCTAATTGCTAAAACCTATCTATCGAACCATGAATTTCCCCTTGAAAATCCCTTATTCCCAACAATAAACTACTCATACATGATTATGCAAACCAAAGCAAAAGTAGTAGAAAACATATTCATTAAGAGCAAAGGATTCAGAAAACTTATTCGTAGAAGTACAAGAGGTGAGATATTCTCCCTTATCGAATAAAATAGAAGAAAACTAAAAGACTTTGGTGACGAAGAGAAATTTATCAATCTTCAAAATAATGATGAATACTTGGTATTTTCGTGGCTGATGTAGAGTATATATAGGATAGGGGTCGGATCTAGGGTTATTCTTTTAGGGATTAAGAAATAAAATTGAAAAAAAATTACTTTTTTTTCAGGGGCAGAGATCGATCGATCGCATATGGCCAATCAATCAATCGCATAGGACCGATCGATCGATCGCCTATGAAATCTCGATCATCAGTGAAAACTGCGAATGTGAAATCGATCGTAGGGAGCTGATCGATCGATCATAAGGGGTTATGATCATAAGGGGTTGATCGATCGATCGTGCTTCATGATCTGGTCTTGCTTCTCCTTTGAACCTTTATCAACCAGTCTTTAGTAAATCGAGCATATCTTGAGATTGCACCGTTGGATTTTCATGATCTAATATAGATATCGAAGCTAACACTCCCATATATATTATGGTGAAATTTGAGCTTGATCCTACGGTGGGAAGTTTCTCATCGGATGTGCAACATTTGATGCTCAGGAACTGTCATGTCTTCAAATTACTTTTTTTGCATTCCTTTAGTCTAATTTGCTCCAATTTCCTGTAAAGACTCTAAGATCCACAAAAACACTAAAAACAGCTATAAAATACCAAAACCAAGTAGTTTCTTCATTAAAACCTATTAAAAATATGGTAAAAAGTGGTAAAATCTAAGGTATATCAACTCCCCCAGACTTAAACTTTTGTTTGTCTTCAAACAAAGAGCAGCTCAAGTTCAGAAAAGAGGTTTAAAAATTGCGGGAACTCACATATCTTTGAGATCATAGCTTTAATTCCTTAACCTGTAATCCACATACAAACAAAATTCATTCAGAACATTCTCATCATACTCCCACCTTAACCTTCACAAGCCTTGTGCATACTCTAAATCTCAAGCCTAGAAAACCACAACTGCACATCATTTGACTCTCTACATTTATTGAGATTTGCGGAGCTTTCTCAATAAAAATGTCATTCAGGGTAGACGACGCTAGGGGTTAAAAGAGCCATTTTAGTGGTGGAGTTAAAAATGTTTAAGGGTTACCAGACGCTCTGGAGGATGCAAGATATTATGCAAAACTGCAAGAGAGAATGGACCTGTTGATGCCCACAGATTTCCAATCACCAAATGCTTAACTCCCCTGGACTTAGATTTTTCTCCGAGAATCATTGTGAACCACTGCAAATCTCTCTTAATTGATCCATGTCTTTCCCTTAGATTTTTATTGGCTTTGAGACTTACATTGTTGATCAATTTCCTTTCCTTTTTTGCTTTTCACATTTTTTTTTAAAGGGGGAAATTGACTTTTTGAAATATAGAGTCTCAAAGGCAAGAAAATTACTATGATATGTGTAAATCCCAGGGAAGAACCAATCTCTCGAATCACAATCAATATCCTCCACCAGATGCCTTCAATCCATGCATCTGCAGTGACTGGAAAATTGTGTCGGTCTTGTTCTCTCTGACGTTTTTGCACATATCTGCACATATGACAATAAAAACAAGAATGTGTGAGATCTGAAAAGAGGTAAAGGATTCACGGTGGGGTACCAACTAAAGATGAGCTGGCCATTCAAGATCAACAGAGAGTGGTAAAAAGGAATAAGAAGTTTTGAATGTATGGTTCGTTTTCCTGATCTAAAACCTTTAAAGAGAAAAATTAAGTGAGGTTAGAAGTTCAATAATATAAAGTCAAAATCAGATTCATCAAAATCAATGTAAAGTCAAAATTTTATTTTTTGGGGGGGGGGGGGGGACAATCATGGGGTTTCTGAATCGTCTGTCCTGAATAACCCTATTGCAATGGTCATTGAATCTCAAAATCAAAGCATATGTTCATATAAAATGTCATAATTTCCTACAAATTTGACTAAAACCGTTTGATTATAAGTCTGGCCCATTCCAAGCTTATATCAGACTGGCTCGTAGATGCAGCAAGTGCAAAATAAGCAAACCCAAGGAAGGAGCCAACACCAGTCACAAGCCTTCTACCTAGGTTGACTGGTGCCCTTGCAGTGGTCACGATTCCTTGACCAGTGCTCTTGTCCAGTGCAACCTGAAATTACTCTTTTGCACATACTTAACTTTAATCGACACTAAACCTATATATACTTGTTATTAACTTCTTGTTATACATAGGCCACCATAAGCCCCATATCATCACAAAAATAAACACATCAGCCTCCTCTTGGAGAGATTTTTGTGCCCCTTCTTTGTTCTGCATTGGATTTGAGTTTTAACAGCTTCAGGGAGAATATCGCTTTGTACTTGATATAGAGAAGAATTCTAAACCTTATCTCTTTTAATTTCAGTTTATTCATGATGATATCTATCAATTAATATTGTGTCCATAATCATATCATGTCTGAGTAGTCATCTTGTTAGGTTTTAGAGATTCAATGAGTTTCATAATTCGATATTGATTGATGATTGTTTAGGGATATCATTAGATTCTTCATTTTTACTTATTCTCAATGCATGATCACTTGATCACACATCTTGCGATATGATCTAGGACAATAGAACCTTGAAAGTGTTGCATATTTTTGTCTGAACTAGTATTTGATGAGTTAGGCGTCTTAACCTGCGAAAGTTGAGTTAAGGAGTCTAGTGAACATTATCAGAACTTGATCGATTTAAAGCATATTTTCTACTTGTAATAACCATGAGTATATTAGGTTATTAAAGAATAGTGGTTGAAGCCACGAAAGTGGAAATACCATACCTTCGTGTTCTATGTTCTAGATGGTTTTTATTCAAATCCCTTAAACCAATCTATCTTATCGTTGCATGATTTTATGTGAATATCCTAATGCCTAACGCTTCTCTCTTATTGAATTTACATCTCTTACAATTACTTGCTATTTTATTTACTTTCTTAGTAATTGCAAAACGACATTTATATTTTGTTCTAACTTCATTTGGTTCATTACAACTTGTAGTGTAATTGACAAGTCCATGTGGATTCAATCTCTTATCTATACTAATTGTGATTGTTGTGCACTTGCAGCTAGTACCAGCTGGGAGGTTAAAATTCGAGACATATCACACCCATATCTACAATTCCCATAGCATCTTGATGTCGTGGAGACTAGATATACTCAACATACGACTAAATTAAGCAAAGGAAGACTCTGATCTAATATGGCCTCCTAGATTTTTGTCATTGCTATTAATATCATTAAAGTCACCAATTACTACTCTTGGTTTACTGCTATACAAATATGCCTCCACGAGACTAGCCATTCTTCTCTGTAGTCTGTTTCTAAGTCGCCTTTCTGGATTTCCATAAACATAAGTAAGACAAAAAGTAACTGATTTTTTTTGTGATATACATATCCATATAGTTAAGAGTAGGCGTATTCACATAGCTGCAATTGACACTAGTGCTCCAAAAATAGCTAATCTTTGACTTAGCCTATCTGGTGAAACCTCAAAATGATAGGCAAATTATAGCTCCTTACTAAGTTGTTCTACATAACTATTATTATTAATTAGTTTATATGAATAACACGATATCAAGAGAATATGTTCTCATGATATCCTTGAGATCCTGAATTGTTAGAGGGTTCCTCAGCCCCTGACAATTTCAATGCAAGAGTTTCATGGCTCATGAAGTAGTTTTGGGGAAACCACCAAACCCTCTGCATTCAATTAGCCTTCAATCTTCTGTTTACTTGTTGGGCTCATATCATCCACTTCAAAGTCTTGAGCCTTTATTTGGAACCTCTCTCTGAAGTTGATCCCATTTCTCTTAGGACCAAAAGATATTGCCATTTCTTTGGTAGGGTATAATAGTTTTGGTTCTCAGTTGCTGTTATTTACTCTAATTTATGAAGTGCCACTAATCTAATGATGTTCAGTAGTGACATCTTGTTGCCTTTCCCTTTCATTCCAGTCTGCATAATTTTGTGTGTATTAACTCGGGAATAATTGATTCTTTCATTTTGGCCTTGTGGCTCTTCTATCTCTTCATTCCCAATAACATGTTCTTGCTATCTATGTTAGTTGATAGGCTCAGGGTATTCAACTATAGGGAGGTGAATTATGATTTCCCGGCATACTGAGTTTTCATGGGTTAGAGATCTACATCGCCTGCATAACTTCTTTAAATGGCCATACTCAAATCGGATCAACACTATTTGTTCACCTTTTTCTAGTTCAACATATCGATTAAAGATGGTCTTGTAGTTAACATTCATTGTTACCCTAACACAAACCCCAGCTAGAGAGTCTTTTGTAGGTTCCTTTATACTAGATTCCTCAACTTTCTCTAACGATTCCCCTATATCTATAACTGTATGTACATTTCTATGCTCATATAGAAGATTGAAGACTTAAACCTAGAAGAATATATTCTATAAATACTGGGGTTATGATGATTTGTCCACCTATCAATAGCCACCATCCACTCTTTGAAGGTCTATGGGCCGCCTTCCAACACCGTTATCAGGTGGTGTTTTGTATTGAAGAGAATTGTACAGTAGTTCCATCATAATTTACTTGCTTTTGGACTCGACCTTCCAATTTTTTAGGCTATTGATAGTGTAGTTTTCATCCACTTAGGAATTTGATGAGCTGGGTGAAGACTTTTCACTACAAACATCGATTGATGTTCTGCGCCGTCTGTATTCGTGTTGATCTTCGTGCTTTTAAAGTTGATTGTTCAGCCCTAAGACTTAGTTGTTGGAACGATCTTCATATTTTATATACATGGTTCCTTTGGCAATGAAGATGAAAGAAGTAACATATTAGTTCATATTTGGATTTGGTATCGCCGAAATTGGTCGGAATGATCGTCGGAATTAAAATCACACTTAGGCGAAGGAGATTCCAAGAACTTTAAGGAGTTTTAATCGATTTAGTTTCAAGGAGATAAATATGGTAATAACTAAAAAAGTTTTAAATCCAGTTAGTGGATTGGCTTAAAACACCAAAATGGTATTCCAAAATTTATTGAGTTCTCGTATATATGTGTGCATATAATGCTTCTGCTTATCTGAAATACATAATCGAAGTGCTTATATATACATTTGATCTACGATATGCATGTATGTACACAAAATACTTATGTTGATCCCATATATTACAAACGTCTCCAAAAAGTTTTTCACAACCGTCTAACACTATCATATTTGATGTACTATATATATGTACGTACATAGTATTTATTATTCATATATTTAACCGTAGAAATAAGTACATAATTGTTTAGGTAATTAAAATATAGTAAAATGGAATTCAAAAGATAGAAAAAATGAATTATATAGCAAAGCAGAAAAAAAAATATTTATGAAAGTGAAAAAATAAAAAACGTGAAAACAATAGAAGTGAAAAGTAATAGTAAATTTAAGATTAACTGATTGAAAAAAAACTAGGTTTTTGGGTGGAATCGAGAAGAGAGAGAGAAAGACTCTTTATCACATGGCCAATCACTAGTTTTCCTATAAAATCTAAGTGTACGTATATTTTATGTGAATAACTTTTGTGTACGTATCTTTCTTTGTCTTTATCTGACATAAACTCCGCAGTTCTTCTAGCACTAAGGCTTTAAATGGTGACAGTGCGGTGCGGGCCGAATAGGTTGACAATTCCAAATTTTCATATATACTAACAAATGCATCTTTGTGCGGGACGGTCCAAATAGTAACAAAATATATACATACATATATATAGTATATATTTTTGTTACTGTTCAGCGCGGGACAATGTGAGATGGTTGGTCACTATTCGGAGTCTAAATGCATTTTTTACGCTCTCCTACACACATACACGGAAGGTAAATCCATCATATTTGTGTGTAAGTGCCAAAAATTGAAAGTTGAGTTTCACATGTGACATTTTTGAAATTAAAACTCAAAATGTGATCTCTATGAAAATAACTTTTTAATTATTATATCAAATAGTTTTATGATTTAAACCAAATTTATATATATCAAGTTTACACATATACACATTTTATTGATGTCCAAAGTATTTAAATTATATATGAGATTATATTATGAATGAAAAGACAAATATTTAAAATATTTATAGTCAAGCTTACATAAATATGAACTAAAATATATATATATCAAATCTATTAACTTTATTTATTTCCAAATTCTTCAAATTAGATACGAGACTATACTTCATTGTTACTAATCTCAATTACTTCACTATCTATTTTTTTTATCTCTTTCCCAAAAAAAATTTTAGACCCAACAATGATTATGCACTTCAATTTTTATGAAATAATTTAAAAAAAAAAATCAAATAACCCTCGCATGCAGAACGAAAGTACTAATCTATATATATATATATATATATATATATATATATATATATATATATATATATATATATTAACTAGACAAGTGAGGGCAGAAATGTGTTATTGTGATCTACGAATGTATCTCAATAGGATTCTAAAAAAATATAAAATATTAATAATATTATAATATTATAATAAATAATAGTATAATATTTGTGGATTTTTCATGAGATACCTATAAATATTATATTATTATTTTTTATAATATTATATAGTATTAATATTTTATTATTTTTTGATATGGGATGCTCTAAGCTTCTTAGCTTCATGTGAAATTATTATAATAATATGGCTTTCATGTGAGAAGTTTGTATCCAGTTATAAAGTCAATCTTGGACTGAAAAATCACAAGGCTCGAGAACATTTTTAGTCAGGATGACTAAGCACATCAAATCTTTTCGTCAGGGTGCAAAACACAAATGTGTCTACACTGTTCGAGCATGACAGAAAATATGCGGTATAATACAAACGGATCATATAAAGCTATTGTGGTTAGAGTTGTGCCTAAAGTTTTTAAAACCGTAGGCAAAATAAAAAAAATTAATGTTTAAATAGTTTATATATATAATACAAAAAAATTGAAGTGAAATATTTTTCCTAAATATTACAGAATTTTATTATTTTAAACAATCTTGTGATTAATATAAAATATTATATAAAACTTCAATATACAAATGCAGTATTTCATATAAGAAACTTATGTGTATTTTAATTGTAAAAAACATATAAATGAAATAAAATAGATAAAAAAAAGAGTCAGTAAAAAAATTGAAAAAGGAAGAATAAATCTAGTGAAAAACAAAAACAAAAACGAGAGTGTGGACAAATATAAAGGAAGAAGAATAAAAAATTTAGAAGATACACATAAATTAACCTTACGATGCATTTGAATTTGTGAAAAAAAATATTTGTCGATAAACTACATAATAAATAAAATATTTGTAAATATGCTTCTCTAAAGGTTTTAGAAAATCGGCCATAGGCAATTTTTTTTTTTTGTTGACTTAATAGACACGACCCTGGGAATAATAAAAAATGGTAGTTTAATTGGTGCAGAAGATGAAGTTTACCGGGCATTGCAGCAAGCAAATAAATGCAGATAACTCTCCAGGACCAGATGGCTTGAATGCTGGCTTCTACAAAGATCATTGGCAAGGGGGTTTTTAAATTTGTACAATGCTTTTTTGACCAGGGACATCAAGATCCAGTAATAAACAAATTCACATTTGTTAAGTCCCGAAGATTGATTCTCCTAATGGAGTAAAAGACTATAGACCAATAACTTTATGCAATGTTGCATAAAATCTTATATCAAAAGTTCTAGCTGAGAGATTGAAACCATGGCTACATTACATCAAATTAGAAAACCAATATGCTTTTATTTTTGGGAGATTCATTACTGATAATATAATAGTTATTCATGAATTGTTGCACTCGTTGAATAGAGAATTGGTTCACCCTTATATGGCTCTCAAGTTCGATATAAGCAAAGTTTTTTGATAAGGTAGAATGATATTTTGTTGAAGCAGTGAGGAAGAAGATGAGATTTGCAGAGCAATGGTGCAAATGGATAAGGAAGTGCATCACCTCACTCACATACTCTGTGTTCATAAACGGATCGGCAATTGGAAAAATCACTCCACAAAGAAGAATCCGCCAAGGTAATCCAATCTCGCCATATTTATATCTAATTTGCACAGAGGGCCTATCAAGTTTGATACAACAGGAAATCCATGTAGGGCATTTACATGGATTCAGGGCTAGTAGAAATGGGCCAGCTATCTCACATATGTTTTTTGCAGATGATTCTCTTATATTCTGCAAAGCGCAGAAACATGAGTGTCAAGCTCTGCTACAAGTCCTAAAAAGATATGAGAATGCCTCGGGCCAATAAGTAAACTTCCAAAAATCAGCAATCATGTTTAGTAAGGGTTTATCAACTCATTTTAAAGATTACATCAAACAAGTTACGGGAATAACAAGAATGGGAGGATTCGAAAAATACTTATGTTTGACAGAATTTGTGGGTAGAAATAAGAGTGATGCCTTCTCATTTTTAACTCAAAGAGTCAACCAAAAGATGGAAAGCTGGTATTCTAAATTATTATCTCATGCGGGTAAAGAACTGTTATTGAAAGCAATGGTGACAGCCCTTCCCTCTTATTGTATGTCATGTTTCCTTCTGTCAATTAAGGTTATAAGAGAAATTTCAGCAGCAATGAGAAAGTTATGGTGGTCTGCAGATAGAGATAAACAAAAAATTCCATAGATAGCTTGGAGCAAAATTATAGATACCAAAAAGATGGGACGTCTTGGCATAAGGGACTTAAGAGATTTCAACATTGCTAAGAAAAGTTGGAGAATTCATCAAGATCCCCAATCATTGGTAGCTAGAGTTTTAAAAGCAAAGTACTTTCCCAAATCTTGTCTGTTAGAGGCAAGAAGAAAATGGAAAATCAGCCATGCTTGGAGAAGTATTCTAGAAGGTAATAAACTCATCACTCAAGGGATAAAATGGATTGTTGGAGATGGAAGTCAAATTAGAGTTTGGAATGACAATTGGTTGCCAACAAATCCGCCTAAGCCAGCTAGTGGATTGAGAGCTAAAACTAACCCTCAAATGACAGTTAGAGAATTGCTAATGCAAGGATCTAGCAACACTACAAGAAAACAGCAGAAGAGTGACTACTTTTTGCTACTTCTTTTTTAGTCGCAAAATTTTGTGACTCTTTTGTGGCTATTTTGCGACTAGTAAGCGACTACCACATATTTGGAGGCTATATAGTCGCATATTTGGAGGCTATATAGTCGCATATTTACGACGAACTTTTATAGTCGTTAAGTAGTCGTAAATTTGTGACTAAAGTAAGACTATTCGCAAATTAGTCGCAAAGAGAGACGAACTAGAGACGAATATATTAGTCGCAAAATGTAGTCGCAAAATTGGTCACAACTTGTGACTACTTAGCCACTGGTTAGGAGAGTCACATTTCAGTCACAAAACGGTAACAAACGAAATTGGGTGGAAACGTGCAAAATATGTTTGGTAGGTAGGTATACCTAAATTTTGTGACTCTTTTTGGATAGTCACAAAGGAGTGACAATTTTTTTGCTATAAATAACCAACGTACTCACCCATTTCATCAGACAGAAGCAAATATTCATAGATTACAAAAAAAAAAAGAGTGATAATTTAAAAAAAAAAGAGAATAAAGGAAAAAAAAAAGAAAAAAAAATATGTGGAATTCATCCCGAGGGATGTATAACAGAATCGATCCACAAACAAATAATATTTCAAGGGAATTTTTGGAAGGGGTCGAGCAGTTCATGAAATTTGCAAGTAACCAGTCAATAGCTCTAAGTAGTGGAGGTAAGTTTTACTGCCCTTGTGTTAAATGTCAAAGTTCCAGTTTAATGCTAGCAAGGACAGTTTCGAAGCATTTGCATAGTAGAGGATTTATGCCAGGATATTATGTATGGTCTGAACATGGTGAAGATTATGATGTCATTGGGGCAGGCACGAGTAGTCATTATGCTAATGCTGATTTTAGTAGTGGTAATCAACCAATAAATTATTATGGGGGAAATGTATATGTTGGGATGGTAAATGATGCATTTCATGGTTCTACGCCGATTAATGAATATCATGAACATGATCAAAGTGGAAATGATCATGTTCATGAAGAACCTACCCATGAGGCAAAACGGTTCTACGCCATGTTAGATGCTGCAAATACTCCACTTTATGATGGTTGTCATGATGGTCATTCGAAGTTATCATTAGCTTTTCGGTTCATGAACATTAAAGCAGACCATAATTTGTCTGAAACATGCATGGATTCATGGTCCGAATTGTTTACGGAGTATTTACCAGAGGGTAATCAGGCAACCATACATTTGATGTATGTGTAGATAATTGTATGCTCTTCTGGAAAGAAGATGAGAAGTTAGAGCATTGTAGCTTTTGTGGAAAACCAAGATATAAGGCTAGTGAGGGACGAGCAAATATACCATTTAGTCGTATGTGGTATTTACCTATCACTGACAGATTGAAGAGGATGTACCAATAAGAGAAGACCGCATCATCGATGAGATGGCATGCTGAGCATGTATCAGAAGACGGAGTAATGTGTCATCCATCTGATGCGGCAGAGTGGAAGAATTTCAATCAAATGCATCCGAGTTTTGCAGAGGAAACGCGAAACGTTTATCTTGGATTATGTACAGACGGTTTTAATCTTTTTGGTATGTCAAAAAATCATTCGTTGTGGCCTGTGATCATGACACCCTACAACTTACCCCGGATATGTGCATGAAAAGCGAGTATTGTTTCTTACGGTTTTGAATTCGGGACCAAATCATCCACGAGCCAGTCTTGATGTCTTCCTCCAACCACTGATCGATGAGTTAAAAGAGTTATGGAATAATGGAGTTGAGGCGTATGATGTGTCATTAGATCAAATCTTCAACCGTAAAGCTGTTCTGCTGTGGACGATAAGTGATTTTCCGGCATACGGTATGTTTCGGGATGGACGACACATGAAGATTACATGTCCAATTTGTATGGATGAGACAAATGTTTTCCAATTGCCGGCTGGTAGGAAGACATGCTGGTTTGACTGTCACAGAAGATTTTTGCCCACCAGTCATCCGTTACGGAAGAATAAAGTAAATTTTTTGAAGGGAAAGAACGCAATGAACGACTATCCACCTCAATCGTTGACTGGTGAACAAGTGTTATATGAGCGTATACGGCATGTCGAACCACATAAAACATCTGATTGTGGTGGAAATGAACATACAAAAAAACCGGACGGGTATGGGCACTGGCATAATTGGCATAAAGAAAGCATATTTTGGGAGCTACTGTACTAGACTGGTCTCAATTTACGTTACAATCTTGATGTGATGCATATCGAGAAAAATGTTTTCGATAACATCATGTATACTATTATGAATGTTAAAGACAGATCAAAAGACACAGTTAAGTCAAGATTGTATATCGCAAGATTTTGTGCTCGGAGAGATTGGCATGTCGATGATCGAGGGAGAGCTCCATTTCCTATTTGGAGGTTGACTTCAAAAGCGAAAGAATCTTTACTACAATGGGTCAAGAATGAGGTTAAATTTCCAGATGGCTATGTAGCAGATTTAGCCAGTTTGGCACACATCAATGGTGGAAATTTTTCGGGAATGAAAAGTCACGACTGCCATGTATTTATGGAACGGTTGCTTCCATTTGTCTTTGCAGAACTTCTGCCCCGTAACGTGCACCAAACATTATCAGGTATATATGTATATTATCGTTTAAGTGTTTCTATTATTGGAACTTATGTATATTAATTAGTGATATTTTTGTAGGGATTGGAGCCTTTTTCTTGACATAAGCAGTAGATCATTGGATCAAATCCGCGTCCAACTTCTGAAGGAGAACATTGTCATGATTTTGTGTAATTTGGAAAAAATCTTCCCACCTTCTTTCTTTGATGTGATGGAGCACTTACCTATCCACCTGCCATACGAAGCAGAGCTTGGTGGTCCTGTGCAATATAGGTGGATGTATCCCTTCGAAAGGTTTTTTAAATATTTGAAAGATAAAGCGAAGAACAAAAGATATCCAGCAGGATCAATTGTTCAATCGTACATAAATGATGAGATATCTTATTTCTCAGAACACTACTTTGCGTCACAAATTTCTACTGCTAGCAGAAGAAGGTAATAATTTACTTAATATGTATATGTAAATATTACTATCATGATTTGCCTCAAATTATAAAAGGTAAATTTTGCAGGTCAAGTCGGTATGATGAAGGTGAAGTACCTGTATATACTGTACCGGTACCGGATATATTTACTGAAGTAGGTCATCCAAGTGGCAAATGCAGTGAATTTTGGTTAAGCGAGAAAGATTATAAGTGTGCAAATTCATATGTTTTGCGGAATTGTGACTATTTTTGGCCGCTTGAAAGGTAACTCTGATTTCGACAGTATTTTAAGTTACTTTTATCTATTTTAGATACTTTAGGCATAATTATCTTATTGTTTGCAAAACAGATTGATGGACGCGCATATTCGATTTGAATACCTAGAACTATTTGATGATGAGGTCACGGCTAAAAGAGATGAAGATTTCTATATATGGGTCCGCCAATATGTATGTATTCCCACCGAGTGCATTATTAAATTGTACTTTCTTATTTTAGTTGGTATATTTTCTATTTTATAGGTCAGATCAATGAAAAATTCAGAAAGTTTTCCTACTTGGGTGCATGAAATAGTGGAAGGTCCTGAAAATAAACTCAGAACGTGGCCCATGTATTTTACAAGAGGATATTTGTTTCACACTCGTGGTCACGGAATGACGCGAAAAACAATGAACTATGGGGTATGTGTCCGAAGCCAAAATTATTCTGAAGCATCCGAAGAGGATGATTTCTATGGGACCGTAGAAACTATCATGGAGCTCCAATATCCCGGATTTGTGAATTTAAAGATCATACTTTTCTACTGTGAATGGTTTGACCCTACGATTGGAAAAGACACTCGAAAAAGCCCGGGAGGCATTGTTGACGTGCTCTCATCACAGAGATATCAAAACTACGAACCTTTTATTTTAGGTATGATTTTGATGATTTAACTCAGTGTATATATATATGTTTGTATGTTTATAAACTTCTAATTAAAAAAATTTATTAACCGCAGGGTCTCAAGCTGATCAAGTTTGTTATCTTCCATACCCATATACGAAACGCCCTCGGAAATTGTGGCAAACGGTACTGAAAGTGAATCCGATGAATCTTGTTCAAGAAAAGTTTAACGAGAAAGAGCTGATCATTTTGCAACAAACAGATGATGATGGAATAACAGAATCGGTTGAAGAAATTGTTGTCGATAGTTTAGTCGACAGAAATCATCCAGTTGAATAAATTGATTTCGAAATTGAAGACGCTGAACCAGAAGATGAATTTCAAGTAAATTTATCATCTTCAGAGGATGATGATGGAGTTTAAATAATATGTATGTAATTTTGAAAAAATGTTTGTAATATAATTGTGGCATTTATGTTTGTAATAATAATTGTGGCATTTGTATCCAAATATATTTTATAACTATGAACCTTCATGCTAAGTATCGTTATATATACAAGTTAAAGTGTTAAATAACTGAATGGTTACAGTGGCTCAGTGGATTTGCAGTATTGTTAATGAGTGATAGGTCTAAGGTTCGAGTAACATGTTTTTATTTTTTCCCGATTCAATAAAGGACGTTATATATATAAGTTAATGTCATAAAAAATCGAAAGGTTACAATAGCTTATTGGATTTGCACTACAGATATGACTAGAACGTGTCTAGTTCGAATCACGGTTTACAATATTTATTTTTAACAGATAGTCACAAAATCATCACTATAAAGCGACTAATTTGCAACCATTTAGCGACGACACTAGGAAAGTGTGACTGATTTACTACGTTTTAGCTACGCAGTGTATGATTTTTGAAATATACTCTAAGATAATTGTCTACAGACCGGTCATAGCATCTTCATAGGTTTTAACTATCCAAATACACTTCATATAATACTGAAAACATTAACTTTCAATTTGATGAACTTCTATTGTATTTTCCATAATATGTTTTAAGGTATTATTATACTTGTGGTTTTAATCTAATGTTAGTTAAATTTATATGTGTTTGTAATTTTCTTTGTTAGGCTTATTTAATACTATATAATGAAGGAAAACAATTAAGAAATATTAAAAGAGTGATTGGTTAAGCATTTTTATCATTTTTTGTGCTCCAAAAATTTAGGGTTTAGGGTTTAGATTTGTGACTCCTACCAGAACGTCACAAAACAGTTACATTTTCCGACTACTTTGCGAACGAATATCTGTATCCGTTTTAAATATTTGAAAAATTTGGGCCAAATACTCAAAAGAATTTGGGCTTTTGGGCGGGTATTTATCCCACCTAAATATATTTTGCAACTACTTCCGACTCCTAAGGGACTCTAACTGAAAACAAGTAATCGAGATCCAATTCCCAAATCTCATTTGCAAACCCTAGCCTCTTCACTTTCTCTCTCGACCCTCATCGCGATTCAACCCGAAATCCACCGAACCTTCATGTTTCAATTCTGACCCGTAATCCAATTCTCGATCACTGTCGATTTCATTCAGTGTCTCATCTCTGCAACTCTCTCTCTCACGAATTCCTTCACCGAATCAAACCCAGATTCCTCTCCACAAAAAAACTTCTTAATCTCTTCATCTTCACTTCTCTGGTTTCTTCTACTCTTCAGTTCTCGAAACCCATCACCGAATCGAGAAATGGCTGGAAAATCTAAAGCCATGCGAGGACGAGGAGGGAGATCTGCCGGTGGGGTTAGATTAATCGACACACCCGTTCGAGCAACCACCAAAGATCTTCCACACTCAGGCGGAGGTCCAAGATCCGACGGTGCAGATGGAGCCAACGGTGCAACCTCAGGTATGAGATCCAACGGCGGAGATGGTACGCCCAGAGGCGGTCATGGGACAAGCGGAGTTCGTGGAGTGTCTTCTCACTCCTCTAACCCCTCTTCTCAGGCTACTTTATCCACCATCGACCCAACCGCCAGCTTGTCATCAGGTACATATCATATGCATCACACACAACCGCCTCCTCTAGTAAATCCTCAGCCACACCCACGGGCATATGCCCAGGAACATGCGCCTCCTGTTCTTAATCCCCAGCTCCACGCGTATCAAGGTCAGATTCCAGACAATGAGCAATCTGTTGAGGATGACCTACTGTTTCCTGCTCCCGATCCAGAACAGCAAGACCACCAGCAGCTGTTAGATGATCTGTTGGCTCTTCCTGCTCGAGAACATTTACCCCTCCTCAGTGAGCATCCGATCCCCAACGTGAAAACCACATGGTAAGTTTGCTTACCATTTTACTTTTAGTTTGCTTTGTATTGTATATGTAGTGCTACTTAGGATTTGATTTGCATTGGTGAAAGTCATAACACATGTCATTCGGTATTCTATTTGCATCATGTTTGCATTCACGGTAAACATCATTGCATCTGTTTCCATCATTCTATCCATTTTAGTTGATTCTTAGATAATGATTCTTCTAAAGGTATTAAGTTTTACATACGGTTTAGGCTTTAGTCTTTTAGTTTGCTTTGTATTGTATATGTTGTGTTAATTACAATTTTCATGTGCAAACTATGAAAGTCATAACACATTTCACTGGGTATTCTATTTGCATCATGTTCTGCTAATGCATCAATTTATATGTTTGCATCATGGTCTGTTGTAAGTAGTGAAACAAGAAATGATATATAGACAAAGAACTAGGCATTGTACATGTATGCATCTTTTAAACTTCAATGCATCTGTTTGCATCAAGGGACATCATAGCATCTGTTTCCATCATTGTGCTATCATACGGGTCAGTTTAGTCTTTTATATACTCCTTCTTCTAAAGTCTTAGGGTATGTATACATTTTAGGTGGAAGGTTAAAGACTTAATGACTGTAACTGAACCTATGTTTATATTCATGTAACAGGTTCACCCGGGACAAAGGAAAATTGACTCGTGTTATTGCTGGAATCTTTCGTCGGAAGTTTGATGGGCCGTACTTTAGCTGGAAGGTTACGCCTATACACATCCAAGAACGCTATTTCAGAACTTTTGCGGTAAGGTTTTCTGGTTTTCCTTGTTTTTAATTTATTTTGTAATTTAAAAATCATCAGTACTTACTAATATACACATGTGTAGCGGAAGTACAATTGGGATACCGGTATTACAGAGCTAGTGAAGAAACATTTCTTGAAGATTGCCAAAAACCGGATGAAAGGAATAGTTAGTCAAGCTAAGCACAGTGGTGAAAGGCCACATTGGATTGGCTCTACGCTTTGGGAACAAATGTGGGTGCATTGGAACACTCTGATCGTGGCGGTCTAGGAGTCCACAAGCACGTATCCGGGCAAAAATCATACCTGCATATTCAACAAGAAATGGTCAATGTTAATCCTTCCTTTCTAAATAGAATCATTTTCATCTATTTACTAAGTGTTTTGTATCACTACAGGAGGAGGAATTAGGTCGTCCTGTTTCTTTTGGAGAAGTGTTTATGAGGACACATACAAGGGCGGATGGGACTTTCGTTGATCACAAAGCCGAACAAGTAGCTGAGGCTTATGAGAATAACCTAGCAGAAGTAACGTCTCAAATGCTTGCCGATGGTCTTGATACTTCAGAGAATTCGTCTCAAAATTCTACTTATCGGACCCTCACAATTGAAGAAAAGAATGAGATCTTTCTTAAGGTAATTTCTTTCCTCTTCTGCTTTCTTACCATAGGATTGTCTTTCTTTCTTTTGCTGTCTGGATATGCTTATCTTTTGGTATGAATTATGTTTAATCTTGTGTTTCTGTATCTCATCAACTTGGCCTTTCTAACATTGAAGTATACTTTATGTGCATTTAGTGATGATTCCAACTTACTGGACTGTAACTGGATCAATCTGTCTTCTGAATAGATTGTTCTTTCATCTTTTTGGTGTGAATCATTCTGTTGTTGTTGAAGAATCATTCTGAAATCATGCATTCTGATAAATGTAAGTAGTGAATCATTCTGTTTTTTGTTTTCAATCATTCTGACATATAAACTTTTATGTTTAGCTTCTTCTGAACCTATATGTTTATCTTCATGTCAACTGCCATTCTGTTTTTTTTTTGTTTTAGTGCACTGATAAAGATCCCAAGGGGAACCCTTTCGGACTTGGCCAACTCGAGAGATGGTCAACCAAAGGAAAAGAAAAGAAAGCTATGCAAGCTCTTCTTCGTCAGCACTTATAGAGATGCAGGAACAACTACAAGCAGCTCGTCAGAATATATTAGAACATGATTTGGAGAATGCTCGACGTGATGAGGAGCAACGACAATCTCAGGCTCGGCTCCAAAGCTTGGAGATGCTTGTCTCCTACCTGAAACAGAATAATCCCGCAGTCGCAGCTTTCATGACTCAACCACCAACCGCAGAAGCCACAGCACCAGGCAGCTCACCAGCCCCAGCAGATGGCATCTCACCATCCTCCCATCCTTAGCTATAGACTCAACACATCTTCCCTTTTGCTAAAACTGTTAGAATTTTATAATCAACTTGTTTCTTTTGTTATGTTTTGGTACCTTTTGTTATGTTTTCAACACTTAATTTTTAATTTTTTTCTTTATCCGTAACAGATAGTTTCTTTCTTTTTCACTTTTAGCATTTTAAATCAAAAAATTTATATAAAATATATATTTTTTTTTAAAGAAGGTTGCAAATAGGTTGCTAATTTGTTACTGATTTGCGACCATATTCTTGACAAAAACAACAAATTAGACGCATTTTAGTTGTTATTACGTGACGATTTTGCGACTACCACGCTTATTAGCCTCTAAAATATTAGTCTGTCAACCGTCGCTCTTATATGACTAAACAATTCGTCACAAATTAGTCTTTAAATTACGACTACCGCTATCGGTCATAAAGTAGTCGCAAACTTTAGGTAGTGACTAATTAGTTTTTAATATATGACCACCGCTGTAGTTTCAAAGTGGTTGTACATATACGACGATACAAATAGTCGCTCTTATACGACTAAACTCTTAGTAGCAAATTAGTCTTCAAGTTACGACCACAACAACCGGTCATCAAGTGGTCGCAAAATTCAGGTAGTGACTAATTAGTCTTTAATATAAGACATCCTCTGTTAGTCTCAAAGTGGTCATACATATACGACGACATAAATCAGTCACAATTTAGTCAGTAATACGCGACAATTTTGTGACTGTTTTATTTTGCGACCAAAATTTAGCGACTACTTCTTTTAGTCTCTAAGTAGTCGCATATTGAGGTTTGGCGACTATTTTGCGACAGTTTTTGGAGTCGCTCATCCCTTGTTTTCTTGTAGTGCAAGTGGGATGATTCCAAACTCATGGAAATGGTAAACCAAGAAGACATTCATCTAATTAAACTAATAAAGCCTACGCTTGCAGGTGCTCCAGACTCCATCTCATGGATGATTTCGCGCCACAAAATGGATCAAAGAACTGAAGACGTTTCCAATACCGATAGCAGCTCCCGCTGAAGCAATTGTAACAGCTCTGGCACCTACTTTCCCGACCTCCTATAAGGAAGTGAATGAAAGTAGGTGAAATCTCTTCTATTCAGAAGCGGATCAAGAAAATGAGGAAGGAAGGTTAGATACCTTTGACAGGGTAGGGAGCAGGGCTCATTTCATCGATCATTTCTGCACGAGCAAAGCTCAATAGTACATATAGATTCAGATAGCATAATAAACTAAGTGAACATGGCTTAAATTTGATCAATCAGGGGATGTTGACGTGTAAAAAACAAAGGCAGACTTATTCACAAGAAAGCTTAATTCGTGGCTCAAGGTTCTCGCCCATACGCGGGAGCACCAGCTCACTCAACGCCAAAGAAAGCTAAATACTAAGGATGGACAATATTCATTGGAATCATGATACAACCTGATACGTAAGAACTCTTCTCTACCTGATCATAATCAATCTTCTGCTACACGTGATGATGCTATAAGTTCTTCTCTATTTCAAAAAGTCTGGAAGCTAAATATCCACCAAAAATTAAACATTTATGGTGGATGATATTACATAATGCTCTTCCCGTTGCAGAAGCTCTAAGAAGAAGGAAATTAAAAGTTGAAAACTAATGTCATCTATGTGGAGAAGAGCCAGAGAGCATAAATCATCTTCTGTTCCTCCAATGTAGAGTTAGCAAAGAAATATGGGAGCTTGCGCCATCACCAAAGTGGATAGGTAATCAACTATCAAATAACTCACTACATGATAATATTTCCTCCATGATCAATCTCAGTGATGCCCATAGTAATGGTATTAGCCTACTCCCTTTTATTGGCTGGTGGGTGTGGAAAACGAGGAATGATATCCTTTTTAACAACAAGAGATGGTCAATCCCAGAAACAATCAATAAAACTATAATGGATCTGAAGATATGGTCAAATCTATAAAGGAGGAAGAGATCCAAATGAAGCAAAGACAAGAAATGACAAAAGGGATTAAACAAAAAGGAAAACATAAGCCAGCCAAAACTTTACAAGAGGCAATTACAAAGGTTAATACTCTATGTTGTTTTGTAGATGGATCCTGAATATCTTTAGAGCAGCAAGCTGGTATAGGTTGGTCGCTCCATAACAAGGATGGAAGGCAAATCGTCAAAGGATCAGCATCTATAAGTCCATCCTTAAGTCCACTGGAAGTGGAAGCTGAAGCTCTATGTATCGCTGTGTTGCATGTTAAAAGATTGGGCTTTCATGGAGTAACATTTTGTGGAGACTCAACAACGTTATACAAGCTGCTCCAAGACAAGCAAATGAACCAAAATAAGGAAAGTTGGAAGCATCTCCCAATCACCACTTATGTGAGTGATATCTTAAAGTTTTCTAGGAATGTTGATGGCTATAAATTCATGCACATCAAACGTGAAGCAAATGAAGTGGCTAACTTTCTTGCCAAAATGCTAGGAGTAATCATCAGACTATGTAGTATCATGGGCTTTGTAATATTATGACTATGTAAACGTTTTAACATGTTATAATGAAATATTTTGACGGAAAAAAAAAAATTGGTGCAGAATAAACAACTAAATTTGATTGGAATTAAAATAATATAATGTAGATATAATAATTATTAAATTACGACTATTTTTTTTCTAATTGTTAGGTTGTCTGAAATAATTTTTTTTTTGAATACAAATGTATTCATTGATAAAAAAAATTTACATTACTCTTTTCTAAAAAATAAGTTTTTTTTTTATTTAAAAAAGGCATTTGGACTCCATTTGAACCGTTTTATATCCTCACCACACATCAACTTTATCTTTTTGTGAATGGTAACAACATGTAAATCACACTGCATTTTTTCAGTTTACACTGTTTAAAACCATATTTGAACCTATATATCACAAATTATGAAGAAACAAAATCATTTACAAAGAATCTAACATAAATAATATGGTTTAATGGGAAAAAATATATGGCTTCTTAACTATAGATTCGGGAAATCTACTTTGTTATTTTGATGGAATAATTGTCTATTTATTTTCCTGATAGATTCTGCCGAACTAATCATTAAAATAGTCATCTCAAAATATTTTGACTCCACAGATCCTATGGTCAAAACTTAAAATAGGAGGAATATTTTACGTGGCTAACAAGGATTAGTAATAATAATAAGAAGCCTTTTCAAAGGAAACAAAAAGCCAAAGTTAAAAGACTAAAATTGGCACAACATTTCGTTGTAAGCTAAAAAGTCCAAGTCTAGCGAATTGGCTAAGCATTGATCCTACAGTGCGACACATGACTTTCACAAATATAATAATATATAATCCCCCTATATGAAAATTTAATTATAAGATACGGTCTATTAAAGGAAACCAAAATATATATGGTGGCTTTAGGCATCCGTGTGGTGGGTGGCTGCGTTGAATGGACAATAATGGGCCATAACGAATCTGTGGGCTTCAGCCTCGATTATTATTAAAGTTTATAAATTATTTATTTATTTATTTATATTTGCTGTATCACAAGCTGTCAACAATGAAATTGTAATGGGTTTTTTCGAATGATTAACGAAATTTAGCATATATTATAAGTTAAGGATAAGCTCATATGCACACTCCTATTGGTTTATTTAAAACATCCATTTTTATTTTATCGTACGGAAACTTTTTAAACTCAAGAAATTGGCACCAATTTTCCTTGATTCCAAGAAGGAAAAAATATTTACAGTTTTTATAATTATACTGGAGAAACATAAGAATGTTTGTATTTTATTTTGATAATATTACTATAATTGGTTGTTATCTTTGACCAAGAAAAGAAGATTAATAATACTTTTGGTTCTTAGTACTACATGGAGGGCTCTACATATATAACTAAACATGGATTTGATGGATGCACCATATAAAAAATTATCATGTACCAGATATAATATGGTCCAAATTCAATCAATGTCACATGCATTACTCATGCATCACAATGTTGTGCAACTAACCAAACCTTTTGTCTGTTAAAAACAACTAACCAAACTTAGTCGTTGATCATACATTTATACGGTATTCGATCGATGGAACAACCAGCAAACGACTTACAATCGTAATTGAAAAATAAAATAAAATAAACTAAACTATGCATCTTATTTTCTAAGAAAAAAATGATTGAAACACAAGATTATCAATGTTGAAATTAAGAAGAATAAAAGGTATAAGAGAAGATGATGTTGCAACCAACATTTTGTTAGAAAAGATTCTTAAGATGAGCTTTGGGGTTGGCTCCACTATTTACTTCTCTTTCTAACACCCATGTGTGCAGGTCCCCATTACATTTTTTTTTGTTTTTTTTTTTGTTTTTTTTGCATATCCAAGTGCTTGTCTTGGCTGTTGTTTCTTTCTCCATCATCTTCTCCTTTGCTTCAATTTCAAATATTCTATATTAATAGATATGTGTGTATATATATTACTAGGAAAGATACGAATATATTACATCCTCTCATCTCTTAGCTCTCATCCATATCAACAATGGTTCTATCAGATGAGGAAAATAATATTCTGAAATGATGAGTCAATTAGTTGCATTACCCCCTTTTTCTTTTAGGCTCACATCCATATATATAACCTCTGGTTTTTATCAAATATGGAAAATCTATTTTGATATGACAAGTCATGTTCATGGGGTTGGATAGATACATTACAGTATAGGTTTGTTAGCTTTATATTATGGATGTCGTCTGCTAGATCTGTTAAGTCACATTTTTCTTATACTAATAAATTACACAATTTGTTTGGGTTTAGTTTGAATGAATATCCATGGTACTAATATATATGATTACTGCTCTTTGTTGCAGCAAAGAGCGATTGTTTCAAATATAGTGATTGATCACAACACAAATGACTTATGATTTCTAAAAAAAGATAAAATGTGCACGCATTTGTTTTATTTTCTGTCTGAAACTATAGCCGGAAGATGGTTAACCTGTTCATGCTTCGTTGCATTCAAATTAAATCCAAAGAAAAAGAAATCAGAGGAGTTATATTTCTCCAAATTCATTCGCTACTAAAACTTGTTTTCTTTTCCCAATCGATCCTACATTAATATTAGTGTTAGCAAATCCAAAACAAGAGAGATTCAAGCCCAAAGAACTTTATTGTCATAGAAAACAAAAATAGAAGTTTAAGTAGCTCATCAAGAGTTTTTATTCAAATGTAAAAGAGAAAGAGAAAGGAAAGAGATTTAAGTTGTCACCAAGATAAAATTGGTTTGATTGATATCATAAAATGGGATGAAGGAGAGTTGTCTCTTTGAACAACTCTCTAGGTTATCTTATATTGATCTTCTTAATAAATATTTATGTGAATCTCTACTTAATAAAAAATCCTAGTTACATGGGCTATTGGACTTGTCATAAACATATAATTGGGCTTTCTTGTGGATGCTCTAATAATTAGTTCTTGTTAAGTTTCATGGGCTTCCAACTCAAAACCAATTGGCAATGAGTGAATTGGTCCATGTCCCTTATATATCACTCAATGTCCCTTCCCACTTCCGATGTGGGATATTATTCACAGTTCTCACTCGAATTGGTTGTCCAAAATGCATTTTAAGTCTAAAGTTTGTTCTTACAAATCCAAAGACACATTCGAGGGCTTAATTGTCCAATAGGCTTAATTACTTCTTAGCTATACAATGCTATCTCTATTTTTTTTTAATCCATATGAATTCGAATATATCCAAACTCAACAATCTCATATACTAAGACAACCTCTTCATGTACACCAATGGATTACCATGTGGTGTGCCTTTTGCCTCCCCCTTCGACACTCTCATGTGGGCTTACATTTAATGCAACACACCAAAAATATTACAAATTTAAGTATGTTTGTTCATCATGATATATATATAGTTCGATAACATGAATTGTTGCATGTTTGGAGATGGTTAATCAATCGCAAAAATAATGATCTAATTGCAAAGATAGTGTTGTTTTAAGTTTTGACCTAACTAAGAGTCCGGATCATTAACCATTTCCGAACAATGATTTAATAGTAAAGATATATTATAATTGATAATGTATATAGTTACAAAGCATGTATATATGGAATGGATAAGTATATAATGTATGATAAAGAGAACAAAAGAGGAAAAAGGTGAGTGTTAGCCCCAAATTCACGTTGCCCCCTCGTGGGCTTAAAGATTCCAAATCAATTTTGTGTCCTTATGGTACGATCTGTGGGCTGATAGTAACATGTCTTGATGTGATCACTAGCCGGCTTTTTTTCATCGTCTCAATTATGTATTCCTTGAGATTTTCTCTTACACACATAATTCTAGTACACATATATAAATATAATACTTGGGAGAGTTGTTAGAATAGTGCGTTTTTTGATTTTAATGTCAAACGGGTAACTTCGTAGGAAAAATTGTAGAACTAGTACACTTTTTTTGAAAATGTCTAAAATACCCTTACTCTTAGCAGAGTTTGCGTGAATTGTGTAGTCTTAAGGCGAAAGCTGGACAAACTCTGCTAATTGTGTAGCCTTAAGGCAAATATAGTGTGTCAATTATGTAGCCTTAAGGCTAAGGCTGGACAGACTCTGCTTAAACTCTGCTAATTGTGTAGCCTTAAGGTAGATACAATGTATCAATTGTGTAGCCTTAAGGCAGATATTGTGTGTGCTTTTTTGTAGACTTAAGGCAGATATTGTGTGTGCATTTTTGTAGACATAAGGCAGATATTTCTCGTCAAACGGTAGCATACTGTTCGCAGGGCCTGGCTTGACATTTGCAACGTAACTAAATTGTATAAACGGTCGGATTTTGAAGTCAATTACAATGTACTCCTCTCTTTTCACAATAATAACAAGAATGCCATTACTTGTTACTTTTTGAGTTTGCTATAAACCTTTTCAACTTCTCCACCTTTAACCTAGATCTACTATTTTGATTTCACCCTCAAAGGGAGATTTCATATTTTCCAAGAGACGGAAGCGAAATCCGAGTATAAGATTGTTTACAGACTTCGATTTTGAACGAAAGTACGTACATTCTTCGGAAAGACGATATTCGTTTACATCTAACAATATCTGCTGGCCAAAGATAATCTAGGGGTTGAAGGCAAGCATATTTTTGGGAAGAACGAACACATGTAACACTTCAAAACATTACACTAGTTATCTAAACCACCATCTTCTAAACTGCGTCTAGAGCTCTAGTACGTCTTTGGCAGAGCTATTTTTAAAAGACCCTGCCAAGTGTAGAGCTCTGCCAAAAATCTTCTAAGATAGTGCGTTGCAGATCTTTTGCAGTTAATCTACTAGTGAACATTCTTTTTTTTTTTGCAGATAATGTTGCATTTGTTGACTGTTTTTGGACAATGAAAGGTAAAAATGGGTTGAGATTTCGACGTTGATTCAAGCAAAGGAAGCAAGTTGTTTGCGGTTGAAGAACAAATCAAGTATGAGGAATTTGTCCGCATTGTTTGTGAAGATTACAACTTGGAAACGCAGATGAATGCAGTCGAGATTGCTTATAAGTTGCCTACACATATCATGGAGAAAATGCCTAGCGACACACCTCCTATCTTCTTGAATAACGATAGGCAACTTGAAAACTTTATCACAATGGCGGAAAAAGAGGTTATCCGACTTTGCGTGTCATGGAAAAGAAACGATGGAATTAAAGCAGAAGCTGCGGGTAAAGATGAAGCTTGTGATGTCAAAGAGGATGGTGGTGTGGAATTTGATTATGTTGGTAATGTTAAAGATGAGCATATGATGCCATCACCGAACAATAGCAGAGACTGCCTATAATCTGCGAAGCAACAACAGATGCCGTCTTTATTCTGCGATATATTCGATGACACGCCCACGAAGCCATTACCAATGAAGAAATCTGGAAATATTAAGGTTGGCGAAATATTTGATGACAAGGAAGCATTAATTATGCAATTACGCAAGATTTCAGTCATCGAGAAGTTTGATTTCAAAATCAACACGTCGAGGAAGAAACTATTTATCGCGAAATATTTTGTTCCTAATTGTTCTTGGAGGATTTGTGCGTCGACTCTGTCAGTTTCATCTACATCTCCATAATTTCTCGTTCGGATATATAAATAAGCTCATACTGCTCTGCTGTCTGTAGGTATTCTCATCACCGACAGGCTAATGCAAAATGTATTGGAAAGATGTATGTTGATAGGTTTAGTGGTGGTAATGATTTTAAAGTAATCATGTCTAAGCATGTAATAAACTGTATTAAGTCACTACATTGTCTTGACATAGACTATACGAAGGCGCATAAAGCGTTGGCATATGTACGAGAGCTGGCCAGAGGCACTTTTGAGAGGGGTTACCAGGACTTACCTTCCTATTTATACAAAATAGAGCAGGCCAATCCAGGTACGATTACAAAGTTTGAACGTGATGATCAACAAAGGTTTAAGTATTTGTTCATTGCTTTTGGTGCTTCCATCAAAGAATTTGAGTTCTTGAGGAGGGTTGTTGTGGTAGATGGAGCACATCTAACTGGAAAGTACATAGGTCATGTTATGCTAGTAGCTGCAGGTCAAGATGCAGATTCGAGTATATTTTCTATAGCTTTTGGGATTGTAGACTTAGAGAATGATGCTTCATGGGAATGGTTTTTTTACACAATTACGTGGTGTGACACTTGATCATAAAAATTTGGCAATTATTTCTGACTATCATCTATCAATCGCAAAGGCCATTGAGAAGGTTTTCCCCGCAGCTGATAGGGGAGTATGTTACTATCACCTCAAAAATAACCTCATCTTAAAGTTCAAAAAGAACGCAATGCTCAGTTTGGTGTGTCGTGCTGCATATGCATATCGACCGGTAGATTTTGAAACATTGTTTGCTGTGATTCGTCGTCAGAATAGTGAATTAGCAGTTTACTTGGAAGAGGCATAATTTCGATTATGGGCTTGTGCACATTTTCCAGGAGATAGATTTGGTATAATGACGAGCAACATTGCAGAATCCATTAATGTCGCGCTTAAGGAAGATATATCATTTCCTGTTAAACATTTCGTGGAGGGTATTAGAAAGCTGTTGTCAAGGTGGTTTGTGGAAAGGTGAGACAAAGCTGCCTCATTAAAAACAAAAATCCCCCCAAACGTTGAAAACTTACTGCATGAAAGACACGGTAACTTGGAAATTTTAAATTTTCATCATACTGATTCAAATTGTAGCCATGTTACAGGTGGAGATTATGATTGTGTGGTTGATTTACAGAAGGTATGTAAGTTTTTTTTTGTTATTTATCACTGCCAGTTTCAGGAAATGTTTCCTGAGAAAGTCTGCCAGTCTCAGGAAAAATTTGCCTTGTTTATCTGCTCTGAGTTCGATTCCTTTTATAAATTTATGATTGCAGAGACTTTGTACTTGTAAACAATATGATGTCGAGAAGATTCCCTGCGAGCACGCAATTAAGCAGCATTAAGTCGGAAAAATGATGAAGCTACCCTGGTGGATGATCATTTCACAAAGGGCTACTTGTATTCAACGTACTCATAACCTATAAAACCTGTAGACGAAGATTTGATTCTACGACCACACGTAATTAGTGAACAATGTCTACCACCAGTCATAAAAGTACCTTCCGATAGATCGAAGACAAAGAGATACCTTTCAGCTATTAAAAAGGCTAAGCGGTTCAAGCGTAATCAATGGAAGACGAAGAAAATAGAACCTTCGCAGAGTACTCCATCCACAAAGCAAAAAACAAAGCAGAGGACTCAATCCACAATGAAGAAAACAAAGCAGAGGACTCCATCTGTCACGAAGAAAACGAAGCAGAGTACTCCATTCAGTGATAATATTTCACCTACTACTCCATCCCCAAAGGTGAAAAGGAAACGATCTCGTAATTCTCCGACTAATCAAACACCAAATAAGAAAGCTAAACTTTTGCAGAGTACTCCACCCCCAAAGATGAAAAAGAGTCTTTTCCAGAGTAGCCTAAAAATTCAGCACATGTGCTCAAAATGCCATAATGGAGGACACAATCGAAAAACATGCCCATTTTCTTAACTCTGGCTTCACTCTGTGTAACTCTGCCAAGATAGACAAATCTCCGGTTTCAAGTTTATTTAAACAAGGAAACAAATCTTGGTTTATAACTTTTTTTATTTTGCGTAGTATCTGCTTATGTTCATTTAACTTGTCCTTATGTTATGGTGTGCCGTTATTTTATGGTAGTCTTTAGTTTGATGTGGGTATCATGAAATACTCAGTATCGCAGAGTGTGCATCTAGTGTCAGAGAGCCTGCATCAAGTATCGCAAAGTCTGCGTCTGATATCTGCCATTAATCATCCATTAATTTGCCATTAATCTGCCTGTACTGTACTATAGATTCTTGCTTGTATTTTCATTTAAAATATATATATGCTCAAATCCGAGGGTAAAATATGTTATTCTAGAATGGATTTATAAATATCAATTAAAATCCATATCTTGAATTACAGAATCATAACTTTTCAAGGATTTCTAAATACAGAAACAAATAAAATTAGAAGAAATAGTTCAAATCTCCTATGTAATGCGACAAATCTGTCTTGCGAACCAATACAAGTAGCAGTTTTCGCATCCAGGTTGATATTCGTGCTCAGTGGCACAATTTAGAAAAGGCAAATCTGGACAGTCAGGGTATTGCCATTTTGATGCAAAAGAATGGTTCTTGGGTGGATAGAAAGCTACAACCGCATCTAGAACCTCATCCCAAAGCCTGGTGAGTTTAAATCACCTTCAGCCTGTACATCGACATATAATTTGATAAGTTGTGCAGCCCTTTTCGTACGTCCAGCACATACACACAATATTCCATAGAGATAAGTTGCGTTAGCACTGAAAGGGACAAGCCATTCCAAAAGCTGCATGGCTGTGTTGATGTCTTGTTCTGTGGTCACGAGTCGTGTAGCCTCATAATAAATAGCTGTTGGGTTTCCGGCGTTTAAGCATCTTACGAAAAGCTGCGATTTGCCTCGTCTAGGAGAATTTTATCTGTGTCCTCACATAGAACGTCGAGACTAAGTTCCTTGAGAACTTCATCACTGTACACTACATCTCTACCGATCCGCCCTATTCGGAGGATGTGTCCGAGTTTCCACAAGGTGAGGCGGCCAAGTTTTCGTGCAATGACAGAGATAATGTCCGAAGGGAGATCTGGTATTTGCATGTTAACCTACGATGTGATGCGGTATTTGGATTTTGAAAATAATTAACAGGCACCCTGTTCGTAAACAATGATCTACTATTTTTATAGATAAGAAAAAAAATGAAAGGGGTCGATCTTTCTTTAAATTGTCTTGGAAAAGAAAACTCAATTTACAGGGACATCGGTCAACCATATTTATAAAGTCATGTCTATTTAAAAACACATCTAGTACAGTCATTGCACGCGCCTCATTTAATGGCTCGACATGAGAGGCGTGCGGGATGATTACTGTGCAACCGCTCAACTATCATAACATAAGATACTCTGCCTTCGAAAAGAGAACTCAATTTAATAAGAAATGGTAGGAAAGGTGCGTTAATTTACCGCGTTATTAAATGGCGCGAACTCCCATAAGAACAAAGGACAAATCATTTTTTACACATGAGGAGATGAATGACAACTCATTTAAAAAGTATACATGCCGTCGCCTTTGACTAAAATTTTAGGAAAGGGTCAAAAAAGCAATGAACATGTATTTATTACAGTAGTTGAAAACACATTTCCTAGTCTACCAAAACCCTAGAGTTTATCAAAAATAGTAACGCTTCGTGTTCATATAGGAGAAAGTCGTGTTTGTTTGTCTCTACATCTATTTGTTTACCATAGACACAACATTCATCTTCTTCGTCTCTCTTACCAAATTTGTGACCATGAGTTATAGTCTAAGTCGAATTAACATGGAACTTAAGCGGATCCATAAGGATGTTCCTACACAGTTCATCAGGACAGGTATAAAATCTAGAACTCCCAAGTCTTTTATGCAATTAGAGGTAGTATTATTTACGGATGATAATAGGAACTTTACGGATGTAGTATTATTTATATTAAATGTTTGAGTTGAGTCTTATTTTTTTTAGGTCCCGTTGGTGATTGTGTTTACGAATGGGAAGCAGCTATCAATTGACCCTCCGACAGTCCCTATGCCGGAGGGATTTTCTTGCTTACCATCCATTTTCCTCCAGATTATCCGTTAAAGGCACCAAAGGTTTGCTTTTTGCTTTTTCAGTTACTTGTTATTTGTTGGAGGATGAAACTTCACTCTTGATCATCTTGCTTTTAATTGATATTCTCTTTCTCTTTGCATGCAGGTGGGTTTCAAAACAAAGATTTACCTCCCAAACATCAACGTAAATGGAGCGATTGACTATGATATATTGAGAGAAAAATGATCTCCTGCTTTAACCGTGTCCCAGATTTGGAATTTTTTTATATTTAACAAAGTTATTGTCGAAAAGAAAAATATTTCAGCCAAACATGTGTGTTAATGCGATGGATTTTTGTTATGGAATTAGGTTTTGATGTCATTTTGCGCGCTGATGACTGACCCAATCCTAGATGATCCTTTTGTGCCGGAGGTAGCCCATATTTACAGGCTTGACAAATCCAGGTTCGAGTCAACTGCGCGAAGCTGGACGGAGAAGTATGCCATGGGTTCAGAGTGAGGTGGTGGAGGCAAAGAAAGGATCTGTCTCACCAGTGTGTTCTTTTTTAGCTTTATTATCTTTTGAAGACTGCTTTACTTTGCTTTAAGTGTGGTATTTTTTATTTAGTAATTTTAGTTATGTTCTACGTTTGCTTTAGTATCTTCTGAAGACTGGTTTGCTTTAAGTGTTTCATTTTGTATCATTTCAATTTGGTTATTTTGAGCAAAGACGCAGTATCTGCTTGTACTCTGCATCTTAAAGCAGATGATGGGTGGACTCTGCATTTAGGCTGCATCTACATCACTTACACTGAGCATAAACTATGTCTTCTCAACTTATTTTCATCCACAAAGGTCTAACAAAATAAAATAAAGTATACCTAAATTACTGAACTATTATAACGAGACATACATAAGTGTTACTCCGAGTCTCAAAAGATCGAGTGCAATAACATTAAACAACACAGTTGACGAGGTTTATTCTAGGTGGTATTGTTAAGACGAATAGGGTTATCAATGTATGCATCTTCAACCATTGAGAAACCACCGGTCTTAACAACCCTTAGTTGCTGGATTGCTTCTTTAACGGCAAGAATTGCTGGATTAATGAGGAGTTCAGAGAATGGATAGAGAGCCGAGACACATATCTCACCTGCAATGCCAAAGAGTCACCTAGTCATATATGTTGCAATAGTTCTCTATGATTGAATGAAGTAGTAACACTACCTCCAAAATAGTCCATATTCCAATTTTGTAGCACGCATAATATGACATTCCCAATTGGCTGAAGTCGCCAGAAGAACTCAAATTCATTAGCAAATGTTCCCTTTGCAATACAGTTGATATCTTTGCCGCTGCAGCTCACAAAGACGAATTTATAGTACTTCGTTCTCAAAAGACATCCTAAACTATAAACATATTTAACTTACCTAAAATTCCTCAATGTGAAGTGCAAAACTTTGTGACCAGGGACAATGTAAACTTCATCTGTGAAGCCTTGATAAATTTCTAATTTCTTGACTTTCACAATAGCACCAAGCAAATCAACTGTATGATAGAGCAACATCAATATAGATTATTTGATCTGACGTGAAATGGAAACTCAAACAACTAATATTTCATCAAAACTTACCAACACTAATCTTCTTATGCAATGAGCCGTTTAGAATTCTGCGAAATGGAGATAACGACATTATATGGTTACCACAGATTCCTGGTACCTTTTTAATGATCGATTCTTCATGGAACAAGATATGGAACTCATGGTGTGTTAGTTTCCACTGACCCGGCCTAGTGGCCACTTCAAAATCCCTAATCAAATACCATTCCTCTTCAGCCACGTCTTCGAACTTTGACAACAGATGATTCCGAATGGTTGCAGAGATCCGAACACCCTAAACCATAAAACCAAAGATTGTATCTTTCCTCTAAAAATAAAACAAAATCATATATTCCTAAGAGACAACATAAGGACATAAAAGCATGCATTTCTTACAGCGTGATAATCGGCGAGAAGCAAGTGTCTTTCAGGTTGAAAGCATGGATAGTGCTTTCCAAATTCTCTTACGACTTGAACCAAGATTCTCCCACCATTCTTCATGAGTGGTAATATGATTCTGGGTAGAATCGATTGTCTCTTGAACACTTTGTGAGGTTGAATGGATGCAGATGATGATGATTGCAGAATTATGATCTTCTGAACGTGATGATGAATGAAATGATGAACGATATGGATGGGCGGATTGGTCTTGTTAAAATGGAACAGATTGAAATGATTGATACTTCTAAGTGTGATGAGAGACACTTAGACTATCGAAACTACTTAATTCTATTTGGATTCACCGAAACAGTTACAAGAGATGATCAAACGAAATTCAGAAAGAGATTTTGATAAGAAAATGTTTGATAATTTTATTAGAACGAAAATCAGAGTACATATAGAAGAGAGAAGCCTTGGAAACAAGGTAAGACTTCTCGAACATTCATAAGAGTAATTAACACATTAACTCTCAGTTTTGACCAACAAAGAAAAACTCTCTGTTTTTAATGTAACTAAACTTAAAAAAACGTGATTTCTTCTTCTTTAATGGCATTGTTAACAATGGGGCAAATGTATAAGTGTGTGAACTTGCCTCATTAAAAACCTGGTCTAGAAATGATATGATCTTGGTTAGAGAGATCACAGCCCCTTGACTACACTTCGTGTGGTTGATTGAATGGTAGTGATGATTCATAAGGTTTGTAAGAAATTTCAAAGGCTGCAGAATTCCCATGATCTTCTGAACATGATGATTCGTAAGGTTTGTAAGAAATTTCAAAGGCTGCGGAATTGTAATCTTTTGAACGGAATGATGAACGAAATGATGAGCGATATGGCTGGGGGGATTGGTCTTGTTGAAACAGAACAGATTGAGACGAATGATACTTCTAAGTGTGATGAGAGACACTTAGACTATCAAAACTCTTGATTCTGTTTGGATTCACCGAAACAATTACAAGAGATGATCAAACGAATTTCAGAAAGAGATTTTTGATAAGAAAATGTTTGATAATTTTATTAGAACAAAAATCAGAGTACATATAGAAGAGAGAAGCCTTGGAAACAAGGTAAGACTTCTCGAAAATGAAAAAGAGTAATTAAGACATGAACTCTCAGTTTTGACCAACAAAGAAAAACTCTCTGTTTTTAATGTAACTAAAAAAACGTGATTTCTTCTTCTTTAATGGCATTGTTAACAATGGGGCAAATGTGTAAGTGTGTGAACTTGCCTCAATCAAAACCTTGTCTAGAAAACCCAATGGGAAAAAACCAGACCAAGGGAAAAAGAGTACAAGCCACACACCTCCCATTGTCAACCCTTAAACGGCTTGAATCACAACCATAGTAGTTGCACAAGCATCGAGTTTAAGGTTGCCTTCCTCTTGACGTAGGAGTGTTCTAATAGCTTGGTTAGGATGTTTTGTCCTTGACCTAGTCATTGGACCAGGTGGAACATGTAAGGGATCCTTTGCTTCCTCGGGTACAAGCTGCTCTTTAGCTCCATTATCCGAGTCCTCCTCTGCTTCAAGCGGATCCTCAGGTTCATGCTGCTCCATGATCACATCATCCCCTCCCTCTTGAAAAAGATTTGACCTCAAATCTGTTTCTTCTGCAAGAAAAGGCACAAGATCAGTAACATTAAAGCTATTACTAACATTATACTTACCTTGCAAATCCAGTTGATATGCGTTGTTGTTGATCTTCTTGAGTACTTTGAATGGTCCATCAATCCTCGGCATTAGCTTAGATTTCCTTTCATTAGGAAAGCGTTCTTTCCTAAGATAAATCCAGACCAAGTCCCCTTCTTCAAAGATCAACTCCTTTCTGCCCTTATTAGCATGTTTGACGTATTGCCTTGTCTTTTCTTCAATGGTGAGCCTCGCCTTCTCATGAATTTGTTTTACCAAGTCTGCCTTCTTTTACCCATCCATGCTTACTCTTTCACTCAAAGGTAAAGGCATTAAATCCAAAGGAGAGATGGGATTGAACCCATAAACAATTTGAAATGGTGAAAACTTAGAAGCAGAATGTATAGCATGATTATAAGCAAATTCTACATGAGGCAAACAGTCTTCCCAAGTTTTTAGGTTCTTTTTAATCAATGCTCTCAAAAGTGTAGACAAAATCCTATTAACTACTTCGGTTTGCCCATCAGTTTGTGGGTGGCAAGTAGTAGAAAATAACAGCTTAGTTCCTAACTTAGACCATAATGTTTTCCAGAAATAGCTAAGGAACTTAGTGTCACGATCAGAAACTATAGATTTAGGCATGCCATGCAAACGTACAACTTCTTTAAAGAATAAACTAGCAACATTCATGGCATCATCAGTCTTATGGCATGGAATGAAATGAGCCATTTTAGAAAACCTATCCACAACCACAAATATGGAGTCCTTACCTGTTTTAGTCCTAGGCAATCCGACAACGAAGTCCATAGAGATGTCATGCCATGGATGCAAAGGAATAGGTAAAAGAGTATACAAACCGTGGGGTTGAGATTTCGCTTTTGCTTGTTTACATGTTGTACACCTTTCACAACATTTTTCAACATCTCTTTTCATTTGCGGCCAGTAGAAGTGATCCTGCATGACATTAAGAGTTTTGGCAACTCCAAAATGTCCCATTAGTCCTCCACCGTGTGCTTTCTTAACAAACAAGTCTCTCAAAGAAGAATTAGGGACACACAAACGGTTGTCATAAAATAAGAATCCTTCATGCCTATAATACTTCCCGAATGCAAATTTCTCACAAGATGAATAAATTTTTCCAAAATCAGAATCATTTGCATAAAGAGTTTTAAGTTGTTCAAAACCAAGTAATTTAGCTTCAAGAGATGTAAGTAAAACGTACCTTCGTGACAATGCATCGGCAACTACATTATCATTACCTTTTTTTGTATTTGATGACATACGGAAAAGTTTCAATGAATTCGACCCACCTAGCATGTCTCTTGTTAAGCTTCTGTTGCCCTTTAAGGTACTTTAAGGACTCATGATCGGTGTGAATTACAAACTCCTTCGGCCAGAGGTAATGTTGCCAAGTTTGCAATGCTCTCACTAGGGCATATAACTCTTTATCATAAGTAGGATAGTTCAAGGTAGCTCCTCCAAGCTTCTCACTGAAAAAGGCAATTGGCTTTTTATCTTGCATTAAAACAGCTCCAATTCCTACACCTGAAGCATCACACTCAATTTCAAAAGCTTTAGTAAAATCAGGAAGAGATAAAACAAGAGCATGAGTAAGCTTCTCCTTAAGGCATTGGAACGCTTCTTCTTGTGCTTGTCCCCACTTGAATCCCACATCCTTTTTGATAACTTTAGTGAACGGGGCAGCCAATGTGCTAAAATCCTTGACAAAGCGTCTATAGAAACCAGCAAGTCCATGAAAACTCCTTACTTCACTTACTGATTTTGGACTTGGCCAGTCTTTGATCGCCTTTATCTTCTCCTCATCCACATGGATTCCACCTGCACTTACTACAAAACCTAGAAACACAAGGTTATCCGTACAAAAAGTGCAATTCTTAAAGTTAGCATATAGCTTTTCCTTTCTAAGTACTTCTAGAATCAACCTAAGGTGATTAACATGCTCTTCTAAATTCTTGCTGTAGATTAAGATGTCATCAAAGTATACTACAACAAATTTCCCTATATAAGCTCTAAGAACATGATTCATTAGCCTCATGATTGTACTAGGTGCATTCGTTAATCCAAATGGCATTACTAACCATTCATATAGACCAGGTTTAGTTTTAAATGCAGTTTTCCATTCGTCACCCTCTTTCATCCTAATTTGATGATAACCACTTTTTAAATCAACCTTAGAAAAGATGCTAGAGCCCTGCAATTCATCAAGCATATCATCTAATCTAGGTATAGGGTGGCGATACTTCACTGTTATGTTGTTGATGGCTCGACAATCAACACACATTCTCCAGCTACCATCCTTCTTAGGCACAAGCAAAACAGGTACGGCACATGGACTCATGCTTTCACGGATGTGTCCTTTCTCCATAAGCTCTGTAACTTGCTTTTCTAACTCCTTGGTTTCCATAGGATTGGTCCTATATGCGGGTCTGTTTGGCAAGGCTGCTCTGGGTATGAAATCAATCTGATGTTCAATGCCTCTAATAGGTGGTAATCCCTCCGGATTGTCCTCTGGAAATACGTCTTTGAAATCCTGTAAAAGAAACTCAATATTACTCGGCAAAGCCGATTCTTGATTAGTTGTACAAGTAAGAGTTTCTTTAAACACAAAGAGTAAGCTAGACTTGTGTAAATTACTTCCCTTTTTCTTACTCTCGGTGATCATGAGATTGGATGGTTTAGATGCTTCGACCGCTTTCTTTTTCATGCTCAATTGATCTTAATATACTTCATGAGGAGCCATTGGAATCAGAACGGTTTTTCTCCCTTTGAATTCAAAAGAATGTCGATTGGTGAACCCATCTTGAGTAACTCTCCTATCTGATTGCCATGGTCTTCCCAACAGAATGTGACTAGCTTCCATAGGCAACATATCACATAGGATTTCGTCTTCATACTTTCCAATAGATAAAGGAACCTTAACTTGAGTTTTCACCGCCATCTCTTTGCTATCATCTAACCATTGTAGCTTGTATGGTCTCGGATGCTTTAATTCCTCAAGTCCAAGCTTTTTGACCATAGTTTCACTCGCAACATTAGTGCAACTTCCACCATCTATGATCAGACTACATAGTTTGTCCTTAACTATGCATCTAGAGTGAAAAAGATTTTCCCTTTGCTCTTGTTCTTCTGATTTGCTCATAACACTCAAGTTCCTCATGGTGACTAGTAAATTTCCGGCTGGTGCGGCCTCATAATCCTCTGGAAACAAACTTTCCTCAGGCTGCTCATCTTCGGATTCTATCTCTCTATTTTCCCTAAGCACCATAACTCTTTTGTTGGAGCACTCGCTAGCATAATGTCCCAAACCATGACATTTGTAGCACTTAAGATCCCTAGCTCTTGTTGCAACAGCCTTGCTCTTTCCTTTCTGATCTTGATCCTCAACCTTTGGCTTTACAAAAGGCTTATAATCCTTCTGAATCCAGTCTTGTCCTCTCTATGATAGCTAGACCTTCCTGGACCGAAACTAGTCTTAGAACTCTTCCTCTTGAGTTATGTTTCAAACATAACGGCATTGTGCAGTAGGTCTTCTAATTCCTCATAATGTTGAACCTCCAACTGATCTTGAATATCTCTGTTGAGACCTCCTAAGAACCTTGACAAAGTAGCCTCCTTATCCTCTCTTATATCAGCCCGTAGCATGAGAGTTTCCAACTCTTTGTAGTATTCTTCTACGGATCTATTTCCTTGTACCAAGTTCCTTAATCTGTGATGAAGCTCCCTATGGTAGTGGCTTGGCACGAACCGTTTCCTCATTAGAATCTTCATCTGACTCCAAGTATCAATAGGATAATCTCCAATCTTTCTTCTAGCCGTAACAAGTTGATCCCACCATGATAATGCATAATCATAGAATTCCATGGCTGCCACTTTTACTCTATTCATTTCTGTGTATTCTTGGCAGTTGAACACTAATTCGATCTTCTTTTCTCAATCCAGATACACATCCGGATCATTCGTTCCATGAAATGGAGGAATCTTTAACTTTAAACCGGCCAGATTGTCCCTAGGAAGAGCTTTTTCTTCTCTGTCACGCCTTGTTCTTCTATGGCTATTTTGTTTGGAGGATTGGCTATAATAGCTCACTGAGTCTCCAGCCTCTGTATGGTCTCTATTTCTTCTTCTTGGTTTATCTCTGTCTTGATCAGAATTGACACGTTCATGCCTAAAGGCTTCTAGCTTTTCATCCATCAACTTAGTCATTGTGGCTGTGAGAGCTTCAAGCAAAAGCTTGTTGCTGTTTTCTCGTTCCTCATCATTCTCCATGTCTCTGCAATAATCAGAACACGAGAAACAAGTAAAAAGTTCCTTGCAACTAACGGATCAAGTAACGAAAAAAATTTCAGAATATGAAAAGTCCAGAATTTCCAACAGTTTTCTTATGAACCCTAACTAATCAAATATGAAAGTTAAAGAGTCCTATTCCAAAACCACGAATTTTCTACTGTTTTTAAGCAAAAATATCAGATCTATACTCAAAACAGAATACGAACAGATTGAATGGATACAACCTGACACGAAGTGGCTCTGATACCACTTGATATGATCCTGGTTAGAGAGATCACAGCCCCTTGACTACACTTCGTGTGGTTGATTGAATGGTAGTGATGATTCGTAAGGTTTGTAAGAAATTTCAAAGGCTGCGGAATTCCCTTGATCTTCTGAACGTGATGATTCGTAAGGTTTGTAAGAAATTTCAAAGGCTGCGGAATTGTAATCTTTTGAACGGAATGATGAATGAAATGATGAGCGATATGGCTGGGGGGATTGGTCTTGTTGAAACAGAACAGATTGAAACGAATGATACTTCTAAGTGTGATGAGAGACACTTAGACTATCAAAACTCTTGATTCTATTTGGATTCACCGAAACAATTACAAGAGATGATCAAACGAATTTCAGAAAGAGATTTTTGATAAGAAAATGTTTGATAATTTTATTAGAACGAAAATCAGAGTACATATAGAAGAGAGAAGCCTTGGAAACAAGGTAAGACTTCTCGAAAATGAAAAAGAGTAATTAAGACATTAACTCTCAGTTTTGACCAACAAAGAAAACCTCTCTGTTTTTAATGTAACTAAAAAAACGTGATTTCTTCTTCTTTAATGGCATTGTTAACAATGGGGCAAATGTGTAAGTGTGTGAACTTGCCTCATTAAAAACCTTGTCTAGAAAAACCAATGGGAAAAAACCAGACCAAGGGAAAAAGAGTACAAGCCACACACCTCCCATTGTCAACCCTTAAACGGCTTGAATCACAACCAGAGTAGTTGGACAAGCATCGAGTTTAAGGTTTCCTTCCTCTTGACGTAGGAGTGTGCTAATAGCTTGGTTTAGACGTTTCGTCCTTGACCTAGTCATTGGACCAGGTGGAACATGTAAGGGATCCTTTGCTTCCTCGGGTACAAGCTGCTCCTTAGCTCCATTATCCGAGTCCTCCTCTGCTTCAAGCGGATCCTCAGGTTCATGCTGCTCCATGATCACATCAAGAAAACCCAATGGGAAAAAAGCAGACCAAGGGAAAAATAGCACAAGCCACACACCTCCCATTGTCAACCCTTAAACGGCTCGAATCACAACCAGAGTAGTTGGCATCGAGTTTAAGGTTGCCTTGCTCTTGACGTAGGAGCGTGCTAATAGCTTGGTTAAGACGTTTCGTCCTTGACCTAGTCATTGGATCAGGTGGAACATGTAAGGGATCCTTTGCTTCCTCGGGTACAAACTGCTCCTTAGCTCTATTATCCGTGTTCTCCTCTGCTTCAAGCGGATCCTCAGGTTCATGCTGCTCCATGATCACATCACTATCCATGATCATATCATCCCCTTCCTCTTGAAAAGGATTTGACCTCAAATCCAACTCCTCTGCAATGAAAGGAAACAAGTTAGAAACGTAATCATGAGGAATTAGGGTTATACCTTTGTTTTGGCTCGGCTTTGGCTTGTATGCTGCATCTGGTGGCTCTTCTTTCATCAGTATGAAACAACTGACGTCTTGATATTTATTCTGGTCCAGATAAGGTGGCTTGAATCGTTTGTCTTCCTCCCTCTTCTCGATTCTTCTTGTGCGCTTCAAGGCTGCTCCAAAACCTGTAATTGGCTTTTTAGACATAGACAAACGCATTATATCTGTGTGATCAAGGGGCAAACGAAATTTGAGATCAAAAATACTTATCTTAGGAAATAATGCATCGGGTGGTTTGTCTTTGAACATCAAAGAAGCCTTGACTACTTTTCCATGCTCCTTTGGTCCATAATCAACTTGATTAGTGAGAACTTGAATCATTCCTGCCTTTGAGTTCTTAACCTGTCTTTTATTTGCTTTAACAAAAACTAAAGAAAACACATCAAATGTGCGACTGGGATAATTAAACAAGTCCTTCAGAGGATCAAACAGGCTATCGAAGGCAAGTTTCGAATGCATTTTATCAATTTCATTCACTTTTTCACAAATCAGAATGTGATTAGAACACCAAAAGTCTAACAAGCAACATTTTATCAGAAAGAGAATTATCTTTTGCAAACTTAGAAAAGCTTTGTTCAAAAACATGATCTTTGAAAGTTGGTTTGCAAGGTTCATTAAAATCACAGAAAACGTTTTGTTTCATTTTAGAAAAAGTTTTATTCATTACAAACTCTGCCTTAGTTTTAAACAGCTCAAATATGTTGCTAAACAAAGAAACTCTCAAAGTAGGTTCAAATCCATGAATTTTATCACATAGAAAACCTTTTGGCTTAAAGAACTTTTCATGTGTAACAATTTCGAAAGTTGGAATCATTTTGTCAAAAACAGATTTTGAAACACGAATTCTTTCACATTTTCTAAACCAAAACGTTTTTCATCTTGAGGAGAAATCATCCTAAAAAAATTTGGCCCAGTCCTAACCAAATCAAATTCCTTACAGTACTTTCTTGGGTGATCTTTAGGAAATGGATTAGGGAGTGGTTCTGACACAAGGTTGATTGGCTGCTCCAAATCAGTAATCAATGGCAAGCTCTTTTGTACTTTTTCTGCTGATTCTTCTTCTTGGACCTGTGAAAAAGAAGCAATACTACTCGATTGCACCGGTTCCACATTGGTTAGTTTTCTAGGAACAAAATCAGATTTAATAGAGGAAAAAATACACTTAGCTTTCAAGGACTTTTTGAGAAAAACAAGAAGGTTCTCGGTTTTGCTTTTAGTTTGCCCTTCCTTCCTGCTTAAGTGTTGCTGATCTTGATAAGCTTCCAATGGAGATAAAGGAACTAGGGAGATCTTCCTGCCTTTGAAATTTAAAGAGTATTGGTTTGTAAGACCACGATAAGTAGCTTGGCGATAAGATTGCCATGGCTTTCCTAGCAGAATATGGCTGACTTATGTTGGCAAAACATTACAAAGGATTTCGTCCACATAACTCCCAATGGACAAAGACACCATTACTTGTCTGGTCACTTCGATTTCTCCATTGTTTTTCAACCATTGCAGCTTGTAAGGTTGTGGATGCTCTTTAGTCTCCAAGCAAAGCTTCTCCACCATTGTTGAACTTGCAATATTTGTACAGCTGTCTCCATCAATGATAAGGCTGTACACTCTGTTTTGGACTAAGCACCTTGTTTGAAAGAGACTCTCACGTTCCTGGTCTTGGTTTTCATCACTTAGAAGCTTCTCAGTCTCCAACAATTCGTTTATGGTTGGTGGTACTTCTTTTTTATCAGAAATTGGCTTTGAAACTGAAGCTTCATCTTTCTTTTTGGTGTTGTTCTCCTTTGTTACTTCAGTACCAAGAGCTTGGCGTGTGGCTGGACTCTTCTTTTGACTATGCATCGTATCCCTAACTGCTTCTGTCAGTTACTTTTTTATTTCGTCATAACTCAATTGGCTACTCAACTTATTCTGAAGCTGCCTAGCTTGCTTAGAACTTCTCTGCTTGTCATGGTTGTAGGAGGCATATTCTACTTCTTCTCTAGCTGATTTGCTTCTCCAATTAGGCTTCTCCTGCAATCTCCTGTGCTGTGCTTCTTTCTGCACAGAATCAATCTTGTAAAAATCCAGTTTGTTTTCATTTATCAGGAACCTCTGTTTCTGTTCCCTTCGATTCGCTTGGTATGGCTCTGAATTTGTTTTGAGAGCATAAGCTTCAAAACGTTCATCCATCAATTTTGTCATCTGAGTCGTTATCGCCTCTATGAGTGGTTTGTTCGGACCATTGCTCGTTTCTTCTTCATCTTGATTCACCATTGTTCCTGAAATAATTCCAGAAACTTCACAAGTAAAACGTTCGACAAAACGAAAAGATCAAGCAACAGAAACCGTTTTGAGAATTTGAAAAGTTTAACCATTTTTCTCTAACTGCAGAACAACAATAGATCACTCAGAATTCGAAACATTTTTCTCCAAAACACGGGATCTAATACAGCTTACCACAGTTTAGATTCCGGTTTACATAATCTAATCAACGGTTACTAGAACAGATGAAAGATCGAGCCTAAAACGATTTAAACAATGATTACAGAATCAAAAACAGTTTCACATTTTCTAACTGCAGGTTATGAATAGATCACAAAGAAGTTGAACAGTTTTTCTCCTAAACACGCGATCTAATACAGTTTTTCACAGTTTAGATTATGATCGACACGATTTATTTAACGGTTATCAGAAATAATGAACGATCGATCCTAAAACAATGAACAGAATGACGAGTAAAACTGATCAGATTATGAAAAGATTGATACAACCTTCACAAAGTTGCTTTGATACCACTTAATATGATTCTGGATAGAATCGATTGTCCCTTGAACACTTTGTGAGGTTGAATGGATGCAGATGATGATGATTCTGGAATTATGATCTTCTGAACGTCATGATGAATGAAATGATGAACGATATGGCTGGGCGGATTGGTCTTGTTGAAACGGAACAGATTGAAACGATTGATACTTCTAAGTGTGATGAGAGACACTTAGACTATCGAAACTACTTGATTCTGTTTGGATTCACCGAAAGAGTTACAAGAGATGACCAAACGAAATTCAGAAAGAGATTTTGATTAGAAAATGTTTGATAATTTTATTAGAACGAAAATCAGAGTACATATAGAAGAGAGAAGCCTTGGAAACAAGGTAAGACTTCTCGAAAATGCATAAGAATAATTAAGACATTAACTCTCAGTTTTGACCAACAAAGAAAAATTCTCTGTTTTTAATGTAACTAAACTTAAAAAAATGTGATTTCTTCTTCTTTAATGGCATTGTTAACAATGGGGCAAATGTATAAGTCTGTGACCTTGCCTGATTAAAAACCTTTTCTAGAAAAGTCAATGGGAAAAAACCAGACCAAGGGAAAAAGAGTACAAGCCACACACCTCCCATTGTCAACCCTTAAACGGCTTGAATCACAACCAGAGTAGTTGGACAAGCATCAAGTTTAAGGTTGCCTTCCTCTTGACGTAGGAGCGTGCTAATAGCTTGGTTAAGACGTTTCGTCCTTGACCTAGTCATTGGACCAGGTGGAACATGTAAGGTATCCTTTGCTTCCTCGGGTGCAAGCTACTCTTTAGCTCCATTATCCGTGTCCTCCTCTGCTTCAAGCGAATCCTCAGGTTCATGCTGCTCCATGATTACATCACTATCCATGATCATATCAAGTGGCAAGTCTAAAACCATATCTAACTTAGCCATTTTTTTAGACTTAAAGTTTTAGAGAAAAGATTTGAGACTGGAATATTTTGGCGAAAAGTTTTGGAGCCTGAGAAGTTTTGAAGAAACGATTGGATTGAAGAACGGTAAATAATCAAAACTTAATTTTTACGGTTCCAATAATTTTTAAGAGTCAAAACAATATCATATCACAAGTGTGGTCTGCGAAGCGCCACGTGTCGATAATCGCATGATGTAACACGAGAAACAAGGCATTGCAATAATTGTTAGAATGCGCCTTATTTGTGAAGTGCCATGTATTGCTCTGCATTTTATTGGTAAAACAATAACTTTTGATTCGACGTATAATTACAAATTAAATGCATTTACTTAGTCTGCATTTAATTGGTAAAAAAATAACGTATAATTACCGTTATTCCGAAATAATAATTTAGATAAGTTATAGTATAATATTTCAAACTTCCCTACTGCAAAGTACTAGCACACGCTGCAAATTCTCTACGTCTAGTACTGCTTTTTCTCTGCATTTATCCTAACCTGATATTAAACTTCCAAAAAACCAATATTATTTTTATTGTCTCAAAAAATAATTACGATAGTGAAACGTAATCATTACGTTTAAGTTAAGCATATATAGTAAAAATGAAACATACTTTTCACGGTTCCATTAAATGTTAAGAGTCAAAGCAATATCACATCACATCACATCATGCACTCTTGTACAAATCCATTCGTATAATTTTCTCATGGGCCATGATTACAAAAAAGGTTTTGCAGGATGAAAACCCTAACGGGCATACTCTGCAGCCATCAATGGAAGTGTGTAGAACAAGTGTGGGTTGCGAAGCGCGACGTGTCGATAATCGCAAATGCAACATGAGAAACAAGGCATTGCTGTAATTGTGAGAAGGCGCCTGCTAGTTTGTAATGTTGTCGTGTTGGAAGAGAAATACGAGATGAAATTCTGCGATTCTTTATTAATGGGCCACGTATTGCTGGACACTCTAGCAGAGGAAGAGCAGACTTCTTTAATTGGTATGAAAATAACTTTTGATTCGACGTAGAACTACTTTCATAAATAACTTTTTAGACGCAACCCAATAAACTTATTGAATTGGTCATCGGAGATATTTAGAAAAGTAATATTTCAAACTTCACCACAACAGAGTACGAGCAAACTAATATACTACGCCTTCTCTGCATTTATCCTATTAAGTTCATTTATGTATTAGGAATTCGGGATATCTTTTTCCAATATAGGTAATGATATTATTTTATTCAATAAATGATATCATTTAAATAACGCTCCGTTCGCTTTTATTTTATTAAATGATGAGCGAACTCTATTTATAATCTGCTTATTAAATAATGTTAGTATTTACTTTGCTCTTACTCTGCCTACGACAGCAGAAGAAGACCAGACCTCTATCTTTATGCTGCGTATTCTTTTATGGTTGCTGGACGCTCTATCAGCAGAGGAAGAAGAAACTAATAAATGGTGGGTCCGACTGGTAGCATGTAGTATCAAAGTTGAGTTTGCAGTAGATGTTATATTTGATATAAATTGCAGTAAAAATATGCTGTAGAAACTGCAGATTTATGTGGTGAGTTTGCTTTTACTCTGCATTTTACAGAAGAGACTGAGAGAATTTTATTTGGATTATGCGGTTTTGCTTTAGAGAGTGTGCATTAAGCACGTTTAGTTTTTAATCTGCTCTTACTCTGCATTTAATCGTTATGTTATAGCTCCTCTACGAAATAGAAAGTATCAAGTTAAGAAATTACTAATACTTAAACAAGTAGAAAACAGAAGAAGAGGACGACCGAAACAACACCAATAAGTACTCCAATCATTAGCGTCACGATCATATCCTTTTGTCCAAACACCCTGTCATGAAGATTCATAACCATCTCCTGAAGCGTATTGAAATCATTATCCGCCAATTCAAGATTCAGAACCGTATCCTTGAGCTTCTTCAACTCTTTGTCACAACTCCGCAGCAAGGGCAACATCTGGTCCCGCGAGTACAAGACATTTTTCCACATCATCCGAGGGTCTACGCTGTCGCCATTGCTATCAGATGTAATGTACCCAATGCGATCCTCTAGTAAACCCATCTCAGCCTTAATTTTCTCGAATTCATCCATCATGGCGTCATCCCACCATCGACTTGTGTGGCGGATGCGACATCCATCCTAATCGTACAATATACAGGACAAACGTAAATGAAATCATTAATCTGCCACATTTATAGAGTCATAGAATTCAAATATTTTCTTACCTCGTTCCTGTCACAGGTATAAAATCTCCTTCCAGCATTCAAACCCGATTGTTTCGGTTTGAATCACTATCTAACCACCACAACAGGGGACGCATCAGCATATAGGAATCCCGTAGTGTCCATCATGGTGACCCTTAGAGCTCACGTTAGATGCCAGAGATGTGGTGTCACTGTTGTTCATGTCGTAATCGTAAGGACCAAAAGCCATAACCCCGAGTATTAACTCATTTTGGAATTCCAATGTGTGTTTAGCCATGACGATGAGATATTTGTGTTCCCTTTTGTCGATAATATACACCAAAATAGCACGAATCCCTAATCTATTTATACACGAAAAATTTAGGTTTTAAGGGGGAAATTGAAAATTCAAATCTCTTTGAATTTTTAAACATTATCAATCTCGTGGCAAATACGGGCTCATACCCATATATATAACTGATCCAAAATGGTATTGTCGAAAATAAACGTCAAAAAGCACGCATTTTCCCAGTAAAAGGGGTAGAATCGTTATTTAACAGAAGAATCAAAGGACAATGTATAGGTGTAGTGTTAATTACATTTCTATCCATTTGGTATTTCTCACCACATCATCATTATTTCGTAGCGAAGGCATGTACGATGCACCAAACCAACGTCACGACGTGTATTTTCTCTCTTTTAACTTTGCCTTATTTGAATGTTCACTGCAAATGTTATGCAAATATGGTAGAATATAACTTATTATACAATACAAATGTTACGCGGCTTCTCTGCAACAACTGTACTAGATGTGATGTTTACAAGCAGATTACGGCACATTTTACGCAGATCATAGCATTTTGCTTGCATAGTAGTGGCATATTCGCTAACTAAGAGATAAATAATAAATGAATGTACCATAACATTAGCAATCATTTCTTTTATAACATTGGAAACTTACAATTACAAAATTAAATAGATAAAAAATAGTTGATATTCTACAAAACTTGACTGGTGGGTCAAAGTTGTTTCCACAACCCTAACCAAATCCACAGCCGCCTCCACATTCCGAAGATGAGTCTCCAAACCACATATCCTAGCACGTATGACTTCTCCCTCCAATTCCAACTCCTCGCAACGAGGACAATGAACATTAGCGATGCGAGACGGATTCACGTTTTGCCAAGTAAGCCTAAGGTGATCCAGGCAACCTGGACGAACCTCTGCTTCATCGATATCCGCCCGAAGAGAACTCCCGTCAACTGCGGCGGCGGAGAGAAGAAACTCAGGGGGCCGGTAAGGGAGTGGAATAAAAAAAAGCATTAGGAAAATCGAGATATGTGCGACGGTTATGTGTTGCAAGAACTGATGAATCACAACAAAGATAAAACGCATGTTAAAAGAGTGAGATTGATCAATTCTTCAAACAATTACTTTTTGTAAGAGGGAAATTACCTAAATCAGACCACAAGTGGGGAAGTCCGTCAGGACCGGAATGACGAGCAAAGAAGTAGCGAATCTTGTCATCATCACCACCCTCAATTTGGAGGGAAAGTTCAACTGGAGATCTGCAACCGTCACGAAGAACAAGTTCATATCTATTAGACCAGGGGTCTAAACTCCTAACCTCAAAAGCCCCAAAAATCATAGCACTAGAAACAGTGATTTTAGATAAGTCTGACAGTATTTGGAGGGCGTTTATCAACCCCCCATGAGCGGGCATTAAGCTGGCTGGGTGCAATCCAAAGTTCTTCACAAAACTCCATCATCCAAAAAGACAAGCGATGGCAGAAACCTGCCCGAAAGGAAGACCAATAGACGGTGATATAGCCTACCGGAGGAAGGCACATCTTCAACCTCTGGATGTTTGAACCCATCCGAATTCCAAGGCACAACAAGATGAACACTGTTGGGTTCGCACCTGCCAGAGGAAGAAGCAGATGAGGAAAAGGCAGACATCAGAATCAAAGAAGATTGGTGAGACTGGTGGGTAGAAAAGAAGAATAAAAGATTTCCTTGCGCTGTGGTAGCTTTTGGATTATCTTTGTTTTTTTAGACTGATGGAGGGGAAAGGATAAGTTATCTTTGTTTGTCCACCCAAAAAGAAAAGAGATCTTTATACTCGTTGAAGGGAAACCAAATCGGTATGGAAGCCCAAATTGGTCATACTCTGCAGCTATTACTGGACACCTCTGAGATGATACTGTGATATGCGAAGGGCCACGTGTCGATCATCGCATGATTGAACACGATAAATAAGGTACATTATTAATTGTCCTACTATAATACGTCATACGACACGTGTCAATCATTCATGATACAACACAATAAATAAGGAATGGCAGTAATTGCGACCACTCTGCTTATATTCTGAAATAAATTTAATAATACTCTGCTTACGTGCCTTAATTTAATAATACTCTGCTTACGTGCCTTGTAATAGTACTCTTTTTACGGGACTTCTATTAGTACTCATCTTTGATTTATATTCAAAACACACGCCTTCTCTGCATATACTCTACTAGAGTGGACCCAATTCCTAAATAGAAGAGTACTTTGTTTATATTCTGCGTTAAATTTAATAGTACTTTGCTTACGCACCTTCTCTGCATATACTCTACGAGATAACGGGTTAAATGATGGAAGGTGGACCATTGAAATGATGGGAAGGTGACCGTTGAAATGCTGGGAAGGTGGACTGTTGAAATGACAACTAAGCGAAAAAATGACGTATGTGGTTTCGCTTTATCCCTCTCGGATCATAATTGTTCCACTCCCATCTATAAAAAGAAGAATAACCCTCAAAATAACTTGCGGCTTCTCTTATACTCAATCTTTTTTTTTGGTCTGTGCAGTTGATTCCTATTTTTAATAGGCACATGCTCTGCATTTTACTCTTTTACAGACACATATTCAAGACATCATGGCCACAGATCATTCGAAGAAAAGAAAAGCGCCAATGTCAGACCTGGAGTTGGAAGCAGAAGAGAAGCGGAACAATGCAGTTATGGAGGTAGAAAAGGAAGGAAAGGATCGCCTGAGGGAAATTCTTCTGCTGGTGCGATCTCAAATGAGAGCGAAGGACGAAGCTCTTACCGTGTCAAACTCAAGTTGGAAAGAATAGCCGGTAAACGCTCTATGTTGGAGAAGATGATGTATGAAGAACAAGTGGTCATGGATGCTAGGCGACAGCAGTTAGGAGAGAAAGAAAAGATTGCTGAGGAGGAGCTGAGAGGAATTACAGTTCCTCATATTGATTGGTTCAAACTTGATCTTTCGTTTATGGAGAACTAAAGTTATGTAGAACTCTTGTTATCCTTTTTTGCGTTGTGTGTTTGAACTTTAAACTTTAAAATCTGAACTTATGTGTATTTTGGATTTGTTGTTTGTACTCTTTTTTTGGATTTGTGTTTCTGTGTGTTGTGTCTTTCAACCTACTGACAGATTTGGAAGCAAAGTACATGCATATTTTGGTGCAGAGTACAAACAGACTTGGATATAGAAGCAGAGTACCGGAAAAGTATGCGAAGCATAAACCTAGTTTTGGAGCATATTTTAGGCAGATTTTGAACTTATGTTTATATACGTACAATTTATGTTTCTTGTTTGTACTCTTGTTTACGTTTGATGACTCTTAAGATTCATATAAAATCTACTTTTATTTTTGCCTTTTTTATATTTAGTTAAGTTATATAATATAGATAAGTTATATACAATTTTTCCAACTGTGGAGTGCGAGCAAATGCTGCGCTTTCTCTGCATTTAGTACTGCTTCTTCTCTGCATTTATAATAAACATCAACTTCAATGCTGGAAAACGGGCTGATTCTTCATATTCCTTTTCTAAATTTATTACAAAAATTTCGAGGATAAACTGGTAGATGTTCTTATTCGTCTTAATCATGGTGAAATACCTGGCGGATAATTTTCGGGATAGGGAATATTTTGTCAAATCCAAGGTTTTCCCATTCTGAAGGATGGGCCTCGAGCCGTTTTATAATCTTCTCGATTCTCTTCTGTTTCTTGTGAAGTTTAGCCTTTTTCTTCAAGATGTTCTCGTGAGTCTTGATTGCTCGCCGTTACTTCTCGTTAAGCTGCATAAAATAAATTATAGATACATAAGGAACAACAACAGAAAACTCTAAAAAAACATGCAACACCTTTACCTTAGTTATGAACTCCGTGGATTGCTGAAAACATCTCGGGTTATGGTTCATGAGTAAAACTGAAAGAATCTTCAATCCAGATCGTTCAAATACATTTGTTGAACTCGCGGAAGATTCATTATCGTTCATTGGATTGAAGACAGAGGCTACAGATGACTCCATTAAAATTCGGCTATATGTGTTCGCAAATAAAGAAGAAGTGTTGAAGATAACCCACGTCATAAATACAAGAGTGGACCCACTTTATAAATACACGAGTGATGACCCTTGATATTCCAACTTCAATGAAACTCTGCTGATTTTTATTATACTAAATAGAACGCAAACGCATACTCTTATAACACTTATGGGCCCACGTTTATGCTGAGTGTAAGCAAAGTAAACGCAGAGTATGAGCAGGGGCTGCGTCTTCTCGGTTTACACTCTATAAGTATAGTTTATGATTCATGTAAACGAAGAATAAGCAGAATAAGTTCTCTTCTACTAACGAAGAAAAAAAAATTCTGCTTGTATGCCGCAAAGTTTGGTTAATGTAATATTTACTAGAATAAATCTCCCTATTTACTATATACATATATTTACTAACCATGCAATTAAATTTGAACATCGTAGGGATTGTAGATACTTGCAATAATTTTCTCATCACACATGGGTTGTTCGGTATATGAAGATGTCTCATCCAACACCTCTGTAGCGAGCTTCATCCTCCACGTCAGCATTTTGGCATTACACAGTTCTCTTGCTAATATCGGCAATCCTACCATGTGACACTCAATGTATTTGAGTGCGTATACTCCACAATCACCTACTAGTGGACACATTTTGGGAATGTCTTTTACAATTCTGATTGTAAACTCCGCTTTATCGTAGTCTTGAGGAAACCACATATTAATTGTGGCAGGAACCATTTGAGCAAAAGGCAACGCCGCTGCCACAATATCTACTTGTGGAGTATTTAAGCTATCATATATGTAGACAACCCGGTCAACCAATGATATGACCGTTCCAACCCAATGATTCGCGCTCACGTGTAGAACGAAGTATAACGTATCAACATCTTTGTCCCAGGCCAACTTTGTTGCGGCATAAGCTGGAAGAATATCGTGTACATTCTCGTAAGTACCACCAGACCATCTTTTAAGCTTACGCCACTCATCATACCTATTCTTCCAAAGCATTTGAAATCCTGCATCCAATATAGTAATCCGCGGACTCTTGAAAGAACTAGGATTTCTCTTTAGCCTGACTGTATACAAGTTCAGCGCTGCGTCAACGTGCTGATAATAAAAGAAGAAAAAATGTTAGGTACCAAAGCAGAGTCTACTAGACACACAACAACAAAAAGTCGAGTCTGCCCGATACACAACAACAACGGTTTACCAGCTAAACAAGAAATAAAAAGTTTTACAAGATCCACTGTTGACGAGGAAGAATGTACTTACCATATCGTGTAACCATTCCCTCGGCTGCAAAAATAAGTTGAAGAATTGATGAGCCTTTGTTTTCCGTCCAAATGGATAAATTTTTGTTCTGTCGAAGAAAATCAACATTCAAGTTAGATTGCAAGATAAAATAGACGATCTTATAGGCTGTGTGTACTTACTCATCGGCTCTGAATACGTTCATCCTGTCCACTAGTGTTTGGTCAACATCTCCAAATACAATTTCGTAAGTAGATTTATGGGCTAGTGGGGTTTGCGCTGTTGCTAGGTACAACAGGAACTTTTGTCGATTTGCTTAACCTTTCACTCCTCCTTGTTGTTAGCTTGTTGGTTTGACGAAGATTTCTGGAGCTTTCGTATATTTCGATTTGAGATGTAGTTGGGTGGACTGTATCCACTGATGGTTCAATGACACACTGGCTGGGAGTTTCCTCTTCCTCTACATCTTCATCTTCCCTCAATAATTTTGACTGAATCTTCCGATGGATGTTCAAAATTTTCAGTGTCAATCACTGAGCCTTCATTACCATCTTCTGCAGTGGAAGCAACTGTCTCCATGCAGACGTTGGTTATCAATGCCGTAATGGGATCCTTAATGCACATATTAGTCATCTACTGCAGCGACATCCTTAATGTAGAGATTAGTTTCATCTGCGGCAGTGGCATCCTCTGCCTGAAGGCATACGTTGGGATCATTATCTCCTTTTTCTTCTTTGGCATCCTCTGCCTTTTCACTCTCATCTATTTTTTCAACAAACTCCACCATCATCAAGAAGATGTTCTTCTTTGCCATCCTCTGCCTTTTCACTCCCATATCTTTTTTCACCATCAGTTGTTTCGTTGGAAATAATTGCCTTATCAGATATAACCTTTTCTTTACCACCATCAGTTGCAGTGGCATCCTCTGCCTGAAGGCAGACATTGGCATCATTTTCTCATTTTTCTTCTTTGGCGTCCTCTTCTTTTTCACTCCCATCTCCCTCATTACCATCATCTTGGAGATGTTCTTCTTTGGCATCCTCTACCTCTTCACATTTGTATATTTTTTCTCCATGGAACATATCTTGAAGCTGTTCTTGTTTGGCATCAACCTTGATTCCTTCTCCTTCGTTGTATTTGCCATCTCCTTTGTTATCCACCGTCGTCTCTTCTTCGTCATTCTGCAAAATTTCAAAGTAATGACTGTTACATGAACTCAGCTTCAACCTCTTACACCTTAAGGGCATACTCTGCCGTAAAGGATATTAAAGGATGCCAATGATGAATAGTATTGAATGCCATTATTAGTCTACCGTAACAATTACACGTCTCACATAAATGAATGATACAATGTAGGCAAGCAGAGTATGCCATGCCCCTCTATTGTTTTACCAGATCTGATAGAGTATGATATCGCAGATCTTGCCAGCTCTTTTATTTCAATAATTGCTGAGTTGGACATACCATGCGATTGTCAGGTTTTAGTTTGTTGTTAGAGAAGCGAGTATCTTGCTCGAAATAAGTCATCCTCTCCATCAGCTTTCCAACGACCTGTGCCAAGTTGTTTAAGGTTTCACTCAAAACTTTCTGCTGTTCCATGCTGGTTCGTTGCTGTTCCAAGTTTAATCGTTGCTGATCAAGGCTGGCATTTTCAATTTTAGTTACAACTGCATCAAACTTGGTCTGCTGTTTATCCATGACAAATTCAATGATGTCGGGATTTTAGCTACAGGGAACTTCAGTTTCATGACATACCGTCCGTCATCTTCTTCTTCTTATTCTTCTTCGATTTTTTCATCATATTCTTCAATTCCCTTCCTCTTATTCCCTTTTCCTCTCTTTCCTTCATGATCTACATTCTTTTTTGTCCAGTGCGGTTTTCTGGGACTGGCGGCATTTTTGAGATGCTCCATTTGATGTTCACCCATGGCTGGCCAGAGAGAATATATTTAATGAGATTACCAAACTTGACATCTATTACGTCATTACTTTTCCAACGTGGATAGATTTTTGCCCGGGATCTTTCACACATAGTAGTTACAGTTACCTGCAAAACACAGTTATATGGTTACATAAATGTCAGCCAGAAGTCTGCCAGAAGTTTGCGTACCTCTGCTAGAAGTCTAGCGACAGGAAAATGTAAACTTGTGGCAGAGTCTTTTTACAGTCTCTACCACTGTGGCTTACTCTGCCAAAAGTCTACATTTTCACTTCAACAAACTATGCCAAAGATATACATACATCTTCACTCGAGAAGATCTTCTCCATATCGGGTCTGCCAACTTTTCCCTTGTATCTTAGCAGATGTATACCTTCAAACGCTATAGGTGTTCCCAAATTTTCTCCCACTTTGGGCACATACAAATACGCCAGACCTATAGAACTTGCGCGAACCTCTTCAAAACATAAGAGTCTTGTCATATCTTCTCTTTAGTTACTAACTTAACCTGCTCAACAAGATCTTTGTAAGCAACCCTCCCCCAGGGATACCCTTCGAAAGTTGTCAAATCTATCACCAACCTAGCTAGGTTAAGTGGAATTTCGGTATGCCGATCAACACCCAACAGACCGTTAGACAGAATAGCTAGATAACTAAGCCTAATTTTATCTTCCTTGGACCAAGATTTGCTTATATCTCCACCATGCTTCATACACAATTTCACTATGTCCTCAATACAAGGGCTAGCACGGCGTATTTTGAGAAGACCTCAAAAGCGATTTCAGCTTTGGTGAGTAGCTTGAGAAGATACCAACCCATCCAACTGCGTAATTTCAGTACAGTTAAGACCTGGATCTCTTCAAACTCGAAGAGCGATAACCGTGCTGGCTGCCCCGCGATCCAAAACCACAACTCAAATGGGCTTTCACACTCCAATTATTTGCAAATAAGAAGGTGATGCACAAATTTCGCACTCCATCCGAAACCCAACTTCTAAAACTTACAAATAACTCCTAGCGGTGACTTGCGGACATAACCCCACACTTCCTCACCCACTACACGTTCCGTCAGTGAAAGATGATTGAACTTCGAACTGTAGTTTATTCTGGTATTTGGATATGGCTCTGTTCCTTTGGAAAAAAACATGCCAGGAAAATCCATCTCGTAATCATTCCTATCCATCTCGTAATCATTCATATCCATGATATATTCAAAGGACAAATATCAGAGAAATGAAGAAATCGGAGATTTATCGGAGAAATAAAGAAAGAGATCGACAAAATTGAAGATACGCTCCTCTATTCTAAGGTTGCTGAGGGGAAGAAGAAGAAGAGTCGATGTTGTGTTTTTAAGTTTTCTGGGCTTCAGCATGGGCCTGAAACAACTGATTTGAGGGCCGAATATATATTCTGGAATTTAAAAAAAAAAATTACCTAATTAAGATGGCGCCTCCTTTTGTCGTACAGTTAAGACAGCACCGCCTTTTTTTTTTAGTAGAAACTCTTCAAAAATGTTGTGTTACATCGACATACAGTCTGCGAAATCCAAAACCACTCAGAACGAATTAAAAACTTCGATTAACATTTTTTTAGACGGCATAACTCCAAAGTGATCTTCAATCTAAGAGTTTAAAAGCTTATTTATATTGAAAACACAGAATGGAAGAAAAATCAATAACCATGGTTAATACCAAGGGAATATTTCACATAGTGTCGTGTTGAACAAAGAAACACGAAGAAACATATGATAACGATTTGTTTTTTTGAGTTTTTCTTTTTAACATAAGTTTTACTTTGAAACCAGTAAGAAATAATGTATAAAGGAAGTAGAAGTATATACAAATATACAACAATAAAAAATTACTACAAACGAATTCTCCTATATCAATCTGCCTTCGGTCTACCGTTGGTGATATTCATTCAGTCTGCGATACCCTAACCACTCAGTTTTCACTGTGGAGTTTTTTTTTTTAACATAAGTTGTACTTTGACAACAGTAAGAAATAAAAGAAATAATGTATAAAGGAAGTTGAAGTATATACAAATATACAACAACAAAAACTCTCTACAAACGAATTCTCCGATTTCAATATGCCTTCGGTCTACCGTTGGTGATATTCACTCAGTCTGCAATACCCTAACCACTCGGTTTTCATCGACTTTCTCGAGATCTCTCGTTTCGGCTTATATCGGTTAATGCACTACTGGTAATTGTCTTATGCCGTTGGTGATATACATTAAGGGGTGGCGCTGGTATTTTCAAAATTATTTCAAAATCTCGAGGAAGACTAGGGTTTCAAAATCTCGAGGAAGTCGAAGGGTCTGTTTCTTACAAAACCTCTTTTTATCCCTGGATCACAAATTCACCCTCAATCTCTTTTTTTCCTCTCAGATCTCTCATTTCTCATTTACACACAACAATTATTTTTCAAAGAGGATTTCGAAAATCACAATCTCTTTTTCCATTGACAACTCCATTATTTTCCAAGCAAAAGGTATGGTTAAAGCTCAATCTTTGATTTCATCGAGTTTGGGGTTTTCGTTCCATTTGTGCTCTTTAAATGATGGATAGTAGCATTTTATTCTCAACTATGCCTTGTTCTCATTTGGAAAATGTTTTTGTAGACACAACCATTAAGAACACACAACAATGAGCACTTCAACAAGAATCAGTCACCATTCTTTTCAAGGCACATACGAGTTTGAGGAGTGGACACAAGAAGGGTTCAAGCACTTGAAGGAGATGGAGCGAGCCACATTCTTTCCTACCCGTTTTGCTTGTCGGGATATCATGTTCAAAATGGGGATACAAGACCAAGTGGATGATCTAGTAGAGGGGATGAATTTGGGGAGGTTAGCATATATGGACTACTTGACCTACCCCGCGCCAACCAGACATTTCCTTGCTAAGGTGAAGTTCATTGAGGATGAAGCAAATGGACATGGATATGTTTACTTCATGGTTAGGCCAACCCAATACTCACTCACTTTCTCTGATTTTTGTGAAGTATACCGCTTCCCATCCTCCACATTTAGCGCTACTCAAGAGTTTCGTGAAGCATCCACCGTATGGAGAAACATAACAATGGATGGTTCATTCTCCTCCGCATCTCGGATGTCCAAGGTGCGAAATCCAACTATCCGCTATGCTCTCCGCTCTTGGCCAACACGGTTTATGCTCACCACAAGCCGGGTGTTCCAACCGCCAATGAACTAAGGATGTTATATTATGGGATCCGGTATTGGCTTCACAACCATCATGGAAGACCCATTTAGTATGATTCCATTTTCCACCTTGATGCCGCTTCAATGTTCCTTGGGAACCTTTTGCACATTCGAAATGAGGTGTCTTTGGTGGATAATCCGAAAGTCTACATTGGAGGCATGCTCACTCCACTCTTCGACAGCGTTGGAGTCAACCTCGACCTCTACAGACCCCTTTCAGAGAGGTCTAAGATGGACTTCGAATATGTGGTACTCACACACACTTTGGTGGCCCGTTTCCCTAACAACACGCTCGCATACCGCTTCATGGAAAAGGACGAGACTCCTTTGTGTTGTTTCTTGCGATCATTTGTCGGCAACTTATGCGGTGGAGTCTTGTATCTATTAAAAAGGGGAGAAGGCATTCATAAATGAGATCCGCAATTTCATACAGAAAAATACTTTATACTTTTGTTTAGCAAAATCCTGTAGCCAAAAGCTTATCGAATTAGCAATGAAAAACCATCTCTGGATCTCTATTTCTGCAATACATACTTAGAAATTTATTTTCCCCTGAATTCATAACCAAATTTAGTTGGTGCCGTCTGTGGGGACTTCAAAATTTTCTTACTCTATTGAACTGCCGTGATCGAGATCTAAGGATATTGACCACCAACATAGATCGAGCTGCCGAAGACGCAGCCAACTCCGGAGCCAGTCAGCCCGATGGAGATACGAATCCCAAAGATCTTCCCCCAGGGAACACATAGTCTGTTCCCGCATTCCTAGCTGAGATAAAGGACATGCTGGCTACCTTGCTCAAGAAGGTCAACAAACAAGACAAGGTGAAAAATTCGCTGAACGAAAGACTCGACACACTAACTTCAGAACAGTGAGCCCAAAATCCACGCACCGTAAGTATGGGATCGGGAGCAAATCCGACAAGAAGACTCGGAAGGCAACTCTTCGACATCAGCCCAACAGCCGTAGATTTTTCCACTCCTCGTAATACGACCATCGATGCACCAAGGACGTTAGGAGGGCTACTACTTCCGCCTCAAAATAACGAGCAAACCCCAGCGGTCATTAGGTCAACAATTACAGTCGAGCCACCAGAGCTGATCCAAGGTGTGAGAGCAGTCAACGATAGGCACGTCCAATTTGCCAGCGCAATAGCAGCGTACACCTCGACGGCTCGGCCAGGACTGTGTCGATAGAAAATCGAGCCACCGGCAACCAGACCGAGGCGGATTTTGCCTCGGCATCAATGCGATCACGAGTCAGAGGAAGTAATACAAATCAAATCGAGAATTTGACGGACGAGGAGGAAGACGCCTACTGGGAACATCAAACACAATACGAAGACGAGCTGCAAAGAGCAAACCATGTTAGACGCTCCGAGCATACCAGTATGACGAACCGAGACCAAAGTGGGGAACTCGACAACATCCACGCTTCGCTGGCCGGAGCTGCTGTTGAAGTGAAAGCATTCAAATCCCAAGTGCATAAGGCGATTAGCTCGGATCCCGAAATAGGCCGTGTTTTGGAGGAAACGCAGAAGATGCCATTCACGGCTTGGATTACCAGAGCAAGAGTCTCTAACCCTGCCAAAATCCGAATTCCATTCTACGAAGGAACAACCCACCCAAAAGCACACATAATGGTATTCCGCATAGCCATGGGATGAGCCAACCTCAGCAAAGATAAGAGAGATGCCGGTTTCTGCCTCTTGTTCCTATAACATCTTAAAGGAGCAGACCTCGAGTGGTTTTTGCCACTCGATCGTAATTCCATCGACAGTTTTGATCAGCTATCTGCCGCTTTTCTAAAACATTATTCCATGTTTATGGATCGAGGGACTTTCGACACCGACCTATGGACTTTATCCCAAGGCCCCATAATCGTTACGAAGTTTTATGGAACGTTTCAAAATAGTTATCTCTAAAGTCGACGGTGTAAGTGACAAAGCTGCTCTTATTACCTTGAGGAAATCACTATGCTACGAATCACGCTTACGAGAGGATATTGCACTTAAGCAACCACTGACGATCCAAGATGCATTGCACCGAGCTTCAGACTTTATCATCAACGAGGAGGAAATGAAAGTTCTATCTCAGAGGTATGGCTCAGCAAAATCGACTAGCCTAAGTAAAATTCAAAGCATGAACGCAAAACCATCAAGCTTCAAAAAGAATCCTCATAACGGCTTTGTTCACCACGAAGGGCCAAGCTTCGGCCGCGCCCATAACTATCAGGCCGGGGCCAAGCGAGGAAAACTCCATGCAACACTTGGAAAAGAAACACCAACACATACGATGATAACGCCTATTGCAAACATCACCATCAGTATGGACACCTTACCGTAAATTGCAGGTGTCTCGATGCCTTACTCGGAGCAAAACTTGTAACATGAAAATTAGGCAACGTAGTCAGCCTAAAAGACTTCGAACATGATGACGAGGCAAGTCAGCCAAATCAGGCTACCCGAGCTGACGAGCCCACCAAAAGAGGGAGGCAAGCCGACGAGGGGACACAGCAGGGATCCCGAGGCGAATTAACATGATAATGGTAGGATCCCAATTCTGCATTGATACAGTGTTCGTGATCAAAGCGTTCCAGCATAGGCCATATACTAGCACCAACTGGACCGCACCCGCCAATTTGCCAAATGATGTTATTTCATTCGAGCAAAAGGAGACAGTTGGCATCGAACAACCTCACAACGACCCTCTCGTTATCGCACAGATCGTGGCAGATCACGATGTTGCCCGAGTTTTGATAGATACAGGGAGTTCTGTCGACGTCATCTTCCGAAAAACTTTAAAACGCATGGAGATCAGACTTTAAAAAGTTACAGAAACTCCGAAGCCGTTAATTGGATTCTCGAGATAAACTATGATGACCCACAGAATGATCAGGATACCCGTCCAAACCGGAGGATTAACAAACATTTTGGAGTTTTCAGTAGTTGATCACCCCGCGATATACAACGTAATCATGGGGACGCCATGGATAAATTATATGAGAGTCGTCCCGTCGCAATATCATCTATGTATAAAGTTCCCGATGCCAATGAATCAAGACCATTTGGGGAAATCAGAAGGAATCCCGAATTTGTTTCTTGGCCGAGCATAATCTTCGGAACCCTGTAATAGAATTAAACATGGAGACGAAGCGAAGGAAGTTGAAAATGAATCGGGAAGCGGTAAATGAACTAGCCAAGTTTTTATAGCAATTACAGATCAAGGAGGCTCGCGAAGAAGAGAATGGACTAACCTGAAACCCCGTAATTTCAGTATGCCTAGATGATGATCACCCGGAGCATTGCGTCGATGTTGGAGCCAAAATCGATGAAGCCATTAAAGGGGAACTGGTCTCATTTTTGAAAGAAAACGTGCACAGCTTCGCCTGGCATCGACATCGACGTAACATGTCACGAGCTGAACGTAGATCCAACTTTCAAACTGGTGAAACAAGAGAGGAGGAAGCTAGGCTCCGAAAAGGCAAAGGCTGTGAACGGGGAAGTAGTACGACTACTAAAGGTCGGGTCGATAGTCGAGGTGAGGTACCCCGATTGGCTTTCCAATCTTGTCATGGTGAAAAAGAAGAACATAAAGTGGCGAGTGTGCGTCGATTTCACCGATCTAAACAAGGCATGTCGAAAAGATAGTTTTCCACTACCACACATTGATCGATTAGTAGAAGCGATGGTAGGAAACAAACTCCTCTCATTCATGGACACCTTCTCCGGGTACAACCAAATCATGATTGATGTGTTCACATTTTATCACTTCTTAGCATGAATTTTCCTTGGTTTTACACTCATTTAGATTACTTAATGCATCTTTTTTTCATATTAGACTCCATTTAGTCTAGGTTTAGTCTTAGAGTTCTAGGTCCATTATGTTTTATTTGCATTGCATTTTGAGTCTATTTCAGGTACTATGGAGGCCTAGGATCAAGGAGAATCAATTGGAGAAGGAAGGAGAACCAAGGGGAATGAAGAGGACTCAAACATCAACTGATGCAGGCTGCATCGACCAGTCCAGCTCAACAGATCGATGTATCAGGTCGATAGGAGCAACACCAGGCGAAATTGGAGGAACTGATGCGCACTGCATCGACAGTCCTCCTCATCTGGTCGATAAAGCAGGTCGATGCAGGCTACACTTTCTGCACAAATTTGAGTTTGACCCGGTTTGTCCAAGGTTCACCGGGGTACATCTTTTTCCCCTATAAATACTTTTAAGCACATTAAAACCCTAAGCTTTTTCTGATTTTTCTTTATCCCTTTGGCAAATACAAAACCCTCTGGATCTTGGTATATGGATGTTAAAGCTTCAACTTTTTATGTTTGATTAGTGAAATTTTCTTTATCTTTTCTCTTAATCTTTCATTATGTCTTTCATTGTGGCTTTCATTACTCATGTTTTGATGGTTTTTTTGAGCATGAGTGAGTAGTTTCTTTAGTGGATTATAGGTGGAGTAAATTAGGATATTTGATGTGCGATTGGTGATGCTTCGGTCTAGATTTTCATGATTTCCATTGATGAGAGAGAACCCATTGCTAGGATTGAAGTAATTAATCAATTCTTAGATCAAGGTCTTTTCATGCCTGAAAGGTGTTTGTGAAAATGTCTAGGCCAACTCTAATTCATGCTTTTCATATCCTAGCCAATTAACACTTGATGTTTAGGGTGATTAGTAGAATTTTATGGGCATATGCGATTAATGATCTCTTCTCACTTCAATAGGGACCAAAAGAATTGTCATTTTGGGTGATTAGTAGAATGGATTAGTACTACGTGAAAATGAGCTAATCTATATCATGGGATCCATGTCTTGGAAATGGTTATTTATATGGTCTTGCATCATTAGTCATAGGTTAAACACTATTGGTCTATGATCTTTACCCAAAGTCCATGCATTTATCATATTTGATAATCTTTGTTTGTCTGGTTGACTTTTTGTTGACTTTCTTAATTTACTTTCTTTTAAATTTAATTTACTTATGCATGCTTTCTTTTATGTTTCTGGTTCTTGTTTGATAACTTTGCTTACTTATTGCATCATTTGCATGGGTTGTTAGTTGGTTACAAAACACATCTTTTGAAATTGGCTTAACTTCTATAGTATCTTGCATTCTTATTACCTTTGCATACTCCTTGTGGAAGAATGACCCTTAAATGCTACAATGATATTGACCATTTACTTGTGGTTTGCACTTAAGGTTTAAAACTAGGTTGAAGTTGCGTTTAGAGTTTGTTTGAATTCGAAATTGCACCACTTCACATCCAGCTCATCAAATTCTTGGCGCCGTTGCCGGGGAGTATTAGGCACTAGGATTTGGATTCTTGGGAGTCTAAGTTCGTTTTTCTTTATTTCAATATTTAATCATTCTTGTTTTGTCTTGTTCTCTCTTTTGAAGGTGCATCATCATGAGAAGCAAAGGAGCACCAAGTGATTTTGATCCAAGGATTGACATCAACCGGTTAGTGAATCAAGCTAAGGAAACAAGGAGAGAAAAGGAACAGTTAGAAAACTTAAGGTGTCATGGAAGGAAGCCATGCTAACCAAGGTGGTGGAAACCACCAAAAAAGAGAAGCACATGGAGTTGGAGTAGGAAACCTTCCTAAAACTCCCATTCATGCCCATAGGGAAGAGAGAAGGATTGGTGTATTTAACGAACCTCTCACAAATGGTATTAGGATGGGCATTTGACCTCCTCCATGCGCCAATAACAATTGTGAGATAATATCTAGCCTCATCAACATGGCGCAAAATAATCGATTCTTTGGATTGCCTATGAAACATCCAATAGAGCACTTGGATAATTTTGATCGTTTTTGTGGCACCGTGAAGATGAATGGCATTTCGGAAGATGTAATCAAGCCCACACTCTTCCCATTCTCTCTAGGAAACAAAGCCTCTCAATGGGAGAAGAGTGTAGTTACATCCTCCATTACCACGTGGGGGGAGTGTAAGAAACAATTCTTGGCCCAGTTTTTCTCCAATCAACGAACTGCCAAGATAAGGAATGATATTCAAAGCTTTCAACAAGGGCCGAATGAGACTTGGGAAAGATTGAAGGGATATACGCATTTATGCCCTCACAATGGGATATCTATGGAAGCATTGTTGGGAATATTCCAGCGGGAAATTGAGGAAAAATACCACATTACTCTTAACACCGCGGGTAATGGAGATTTTGCTAGCCTATTGGTTGATCAAGGAGAGCAACTTGTGGAAAACCTTGCACAAAGCAACCAATGCTATAGAAAGGAGTATAATAGAATTGTTAGAGAACTAGAAGGAGAAGATCCAAGGATCAAGGAATTGAGTGACAAGCTTGACAAACTTCGTTTGGCTAACAAGAAGCAAGTGCACTTTATTGGTGATTTTGATGGGAACAATGAGTTGGTTTGTGAAGCTACAAAAGATGGACAAGAAGAGATTTGCTATATAAAAGGTCAAGGAGGCTATTACCAAAAGAGCTTCAACCCCAACTATATAAAAGGTCACGGCTCGGGCGACACCATGGTTCACGGCTCGGGTCACACATGGTTCACGGCTCGGGCGACACCATGGTTCATGGCTCGGGTGACACCATGGTCCACGGCTCGGGCGACACCATGGTTCATAGCTCGGACAAAACCATGGTTCACGGCTCGGGTGGTGATAGAAGACAATCTCGATCCTCTTGCCTTGACCTCGATCCGTTTGGCTTGACTCCGATCTATCTTCTGAACATGACCCTGATCCATGTGTTTCAATGTGGGTTGCGATACCTGATGCGCCTGCTTTGTCACGGATCAGGTTACACGAACCAATCTCCATGGGTCGTGACACCCGATCCAACTTGTCCCATCATGGTTTGGGGGTACCAACTTATCCTGTCATGGTTCGGGGATACCCGAACCAACTCGTCTATTCATTGTTAGGGGTACCCGAACCAACTCATCCATTCATGGTTAGGGGTACCTGAACCAACTCACCCATTCATGGTTAGGGGTACCCGAACCAACTCATGGTTAGGGGTACCCGAACCAACTCCTCCACTCATGGTTAAGGGTACCCGAACCAACTCCTCCATTCATGGTTAGGGGTTCCGAACCAACTCACCCATTCATGTTTAAGGGTACCCAAACCAACTCCTCCATTCATGGTTCGGGGTACTCGAACCAACTCGTCCATTCATGGTTAGGGATACCCGAACCAACTCACCCATTCATGGTTAGGGATATCCGAACCAAATCATGGTTAGGGGTACCCGAACAACCTCTTCCATTCATGGTTAGGGTTCCAGTTGTAAAGGCCTAAGCTAATGTTGTTCTTTCATACTTAGCCATTTTTCAATCGTTGATTCTCAAGAGGTGGAATCTGACCCAACAGTTAGCCCCCAGCTTGGCAGTATCAGTGATGTTATTGCCGAGCTGTAAGTGGTTGAGTCTGAGATCAACTATTCAAACTGTTTCTCCTAATTACCTCGAACCGTTTCTTTGGTGATGATCCCGAAGTGTGACTCGCGGATGACCCCGAACCATCTCTTTGGTGATGATCCCGAACCGTCACTTGAAGATGGCCCCGAACCGTCGCTCAGTGGTATTACCATATTTATAGCAGTTTTAGTTCAGTTCGGGTTTGCTATGTTACACTCGGCTCGGGGTATTCATTGTTCTGATATGTCATCACCTTTATTGGGGAGTGCAAGCATTTTTGCTGATTCCCGAGGCGAATGACGTCACCATTTGCTTATATAACTTGTGATTCCTCCCATTTCCTCACTACTTCATTTCTCCGAAAACCTCTCCAAACATGTAATTTCTCTCTTCTTTCTCTCTCTAGTTTCTTTTTGCTTAAGTTTAATTTTTAGCTAGAGGCTCCGTTGTTCTTCCTTCGCCGCCGATCCGTTCGAATTTCCCGATCCGTCTTCAACTAGCTCCGCCGTTGTCTTTGAGTTTACCCGCAGTTTTTTGAAGATTTGGATATGACTATTAATATTTTTAAAGGATCTCAACCTGTTCTTCAGTTCTTAAAATGCTTTTATCTGTTTTGATAGGCTGTTTACAACCCCGATCCGTTCTCTAACTTTTAGAAAACTTAGATCTTCTCTCGCGAGCTGTTAGGGATCCCGATCTGTTATGTCTTCTAAAGATCCCGATCCATTTTCAAACTCAAAAAGATGTCTCAGTCATCCGTTCTGCGTCCCCTGATCCGTATTCCCATTTGTTTGCAGTTTAGGACAGTCTTCACTTCCCGAACCTTCTTTCTCTTCTGATCCATTTCTCGTCGAAAGCTGTAGCCGGGAAGATTCTTCTAGTGCGAACATTTCAGAGAATCTGGATGATTCAAGTTGTTTGGGGGTAGGACCCTCTGTCCTTGGCAGGAAAATGGTTCTCTCCGAATCCTCGAGAGCTGGCAGCAATTCCGGGGATCCTTCAAAATTTGAAGTGCCTCACCTTCACGACTCTCCTTTCGACGAGGCGGTGAACCCTTTTACTGATGTAATGGATCCCGATCTACCAAAATTTGAACCAGGAGATTGGTTCTTTGATCCAGCCGTGGCTAGACAGGAATTGAAGCTTTTGATCGGTCCTAAACGACAAGCTCCAAGGAAGAAGAAAACCAAGAGGCGACCTGATCCACCCGGTTTGACCCTTTCAACCCTGGATTCGTTAACAGCCCTTAGGCATAGGTTTGGCATTTCGGAGGAATTCGAGCTTGTTCTTCCCTCACCATCAGACCGAGCCAGCAATCCTCCTCCTAACCATTTCACTCTCTATGAAAGCTTTTTCTAGCGCTGTTAGGGTCGGTTTTCACCCCACTGAGATCAACAAAATTTTAACTAAGTATAGAAAATGGATGACCATGACAAGCTCAACTTATCACGAACCGAGCCCAAGAAGCCTTGATGGACCAAACCCATAAAGGATTTGGAAAACCGAGCCGTTGAGTTAAAGAGCTCGGATCGGTTCGGCAACATACTAAAGAGATTGGTTCGGTGATGTTAAACAAGATCTCTGAGTCAGCTTTCTAATGGAGTTGGAATCATATCATTTGGAGCTGAGGTTGGCAAGATATACCCGATTTACTGAAGACATATCAATATGTGCTCGTCATACCCGAGCCGTAGAAGAAAGGGCTCGATGTCACCCGAGAAGAAGGTAACCCGAGCTGAAATTTGAGCAGAAGACAGATGATTGAGTTAGCTTTCATCCAAAAGAAGTTTGAAAGTCATTTGGATCAACGATCAGAAAGTTACACCAATTATCGTGGAGATGTATCAATTTTGGCCCGCACGTCCCCGATTCAAAAAGGGCACAGTGTCACCCGAGCAGAAGGTACCCCGAGCCGATATTTAGTCAGAAGATAGATGATTGAGTTAGCTTTCATCCAAAAGAAGTTTGAAGTAATTTGGATCAACGATCAGAATGTTACACCAATTATCGTGGAGATGTATCAATTTCGGGACGTACGTCCCCGATCCAAAAATGGGGGCTCGGTGTCACCCGAGCTGAAGGTAACTATTGGGTCAGATCCCACCTCTTGGGAATCAACGATTGAAAAAATTGTTAAATATAGAAGAACAACTTTGGCTTAGGCCTTTGCAATGGGACCCCTAACCGTGTATGGACGAGTTGGTTCGGGAACCCCTAACCACGGATGGATGAGTTGGTTCGGGTACCCACGAACCAAGATAGACAAATTGGTTCGGGTACCCCTAACCATGGATGGGTGAATTGGTTTGGGTACCCCTAACCGTGTATGGACGAGTTGGTTCGGGAACCACTAATCACGGATGGATGAGTTGGCTCGGGTACCTCTAACCGTGCGTGGAGCTGGTTCGGGTACTGTGAGAGTCGAAACTCACACAACTAAATTTGGTAAGGGAAATTTAGGGTTTCGACAAACTTCTATGAAAAGAAACACAAGAACAGAGATCCAAAGATGGTTTTATTATCTAAACTGTTTGGAAAACTGTTGCAGAGAATAACAAGTGTTTAGCTAGGTTAATTTTCGGATCCCTTTTTCCAAGGAGGTACATAACTATTTATACAAAAATAAGTCGGCTAGGCCTTCCTCCAAAGGAAAAAGGAAAACTTCCTTTTTCTTCGGGATCTCCTTTCTCTGGTTTGTATAAGTCGGTTCGAATGCGGGCTTCTCACTTTGACTTGCTATCTTGACCCACCAACCTCTTGCGGCTCATTACCTCGGCCCAAGATTATGTTGAGCTTGCTGTTTCGCCGGGTTGCCAGAAATGCTGCTCGTCGCCTCCTTGTCTTTTCATTTGTCCTGTTTTGCTTGTCGTGCCAGCGTGATGTTTTGGCTTGTAGATGCTTCTTTCTGATGCCGAGCCAGAGTTTCATTGTTGGCTCGTTACCTCTTTGCCTTAACGCAGAGCCAGAGGAATGTTAGTCCGTCAACATCTTGGCTCGTCACCATTTGCTGGTCTGCCAATATGTTGGCTCGTCACTGTTTGTTAGTCTGCCAATATGTTGGCTCGTCACCGTTTGTTGGTCTGCCAACATGTTGGCTCGTCACCGTTTGTTGGTCTGCCTACATGTTGGCTCGTTACCGTTTGTTGGTCTGCCAACATGTTGGCTCGTTGCTGCTTTCCTGATGCCGAGCTAAGTGTTGGCTCGTCACTACTTGTCCCTGTCGCCGAGTCGTGTTTAGCTCGTCTCCTCCTTTTCTCTATCGTTGAGCCGTGCTTGGCTCGTCTCCTCCTTTTCTCTATCGCCTAGCCGTACTTAGCTCGTCTCCACCTTGCCTATGTCGCCGAACTGTGTTTGGCTCGTCACTGCTTTTCTCTGTCGCCGAGCCAAGTGTTTGGCTCGTCACCTCTGTCTTACCGTATCTCCGCGGTTTAGGCTCGTCTCCATCTTTGGCTAGGCTTTCTCTCCATTTGGCTAGGTCTAACACCCATACTTAGTGTTTTTAGCCGTTGATATTGATGGGGTGAAAACCGACCCCAACAGTTAGCCCCAGCTCGGTAGTATTATTAATAATAGTGACGAGGTGTAAAGTCGAGATCGAGATCAATTATCTTTGGGCTACCGAGCCAAATTTGCGGTGAAGCTGTCATTCGGGCATTGATATCTGTCGAGCCAGACTGATAGTGTTACCGAAGCCGTATCTTTATGTGGCCGAAGCATGCTTTCTTGGCTCGGTGTCCTGCTTGATTTTACCGAATGTGGGACAACACATGCCGAGGTGTTTTATTACTGAACCAACACTGGAGTATCATGTCACCGAGCCAACCCCTTGACGTGCTGGCTATCCATTTTTTCACTTGCATTACCGAGCCATTTTGGCTCACGATAGTAATTCAAGTTGTCATGTTGCCGAGCTGTATTTGGCTTTGATATTATTATGAGTTACCTCGGTAACTATCATTGCCATAACTCTGAGTTATGTGACTACCGAACCGTTGCAATACTGCCAAACCATTTTGATGAATTTGATTTGTTTTTAGCTTGGATATAGTATTGGCTCGGTGACGGAGTATTCCTGTCACAACCATAACTTTATTGGGAACTGCAACCGTTTTAGCGTGTTTCCGAGGCCGCGTGGCGTCACGCGCTATGCTTTTTTTTTTATGCCTATAAGTTCAGATCCTCATTTCACTCCTCATAACTCATTTCTCTTCATTTTCGAAAAATCAGGTAGCTTTCTTCTCTCTCTTCTTTTCTCTCTTTTTTGTTTAAGTTGTTGGCTAGGTCTTTATCAATTTCTTCACTGCCGCCGCTGAACCTTTGAATTTTTCGACCCATCTTCAAACGTGGCTCGGTGAGCCTTTGCATTTTTCGATCCATCTTCAAACTCTTCCAGTGACCGCTTGTGTTTTCTGATCCATCGTCATCTGGGTTGCAATACTGCACGGATCTTCCGTTCCTTCGAGCCGAAAGTTTTTCAATTTCTGCTAAGTATCTGTGTGCTTCCGAGCCACGCTCTCTCTAATTTCTGCTAAGTATAAGCTGTATTCCCGAGCCAAAATCCCCACTGGCTCACATCGCCGAGCTGGAAGATTCTGTGGGCTCGGAAAATTCTGCCTCGTTGCTTAGACGCAAGATGGTGTTGTCTCCACAGGTTACCGAACCAGTTGAACCCAGTTCTCCGCTAGGCCAGCTGTAGATTATTGTCCTGTCTCTGGTTGATGAAGCTTTTGATGCCGATGCAGATGCCGAGGCGAGTTTCATACAGAAGGCTCTCGAAGAAATCAAAGTCGAACCAGAAGAACCAGTTTGATACAGAAGGCTCTTGACGAGGCAGAAAAGGTGCGATTGGAGAGACTGTTTGCGAGCCACCAGGCTACGACGAGGTGAAAGCCTAAAAGGAAAAATCCTAAGAGACGACCTGACCCACCTGGTTCGTCTCTGTGCACAGCTGAATCCTTGGAAGCGTTGAGGCATCGATTCAATATTTCGGAGGATATCGATTTGATTGTTCCTACCTCTGCAGACCGAGCTGAAACTCCGCCGTCTGGGTGTTTTGCTCTTTACGAGAGTTTCTTTTACCAAAGCCTACTTTGGTTTCCAATTCCCAGATTGATCATCCGCTTCTTGTCCAAACATGGGTTAGCGCCGAGCCAAATTACTCCTCGGGGATGTGTCATTTAGTTGGGATTTTGGTTCGGAGCTTTGAATGTGACGTGACCATTCGCGCATCCCATCTTCGGCAGTTCCTTGAATTCCGGAAGATCAAAAACTCCCGAGCCTACTATATCTCTAACAAGAAGCAGAGAAAGATCATCGAAGGCTTCCGAAGCAAAGATAGCAACTGGGGGAGTTAGTTTTTCTTTGTTCCCCTTAACGACGCTATGGTAGAAGCCAAATGTGTCTGCCATGCTAAAACAGAATGGGAACTATTGGTGGGCGAGCCGTAGATTTTCAGGAGATCTACAGTTTTTTTTATATTCCGAAGCGAGCTGACCACTTTCTTTGCTTTGTTTTTTTTTTTGCAATGCGGCAGATTCTCCCACATTTTCCAGAAGATACACTTACACTTCAAAACACGCTTGCTGCAGGGAAGTGCCATTGGGAAAATCATTTTTCTCTGAAGAGAATTGAAAAAGCCCAAGCCATCTTTGCTGGGGTTGAAGTATCAGACAGCTCAGAATCTGAATCCCTATCTCAAAACCTCCAAGAATAAACAATGGGAAAGAGACCGACGATCCGTGACAAGCAGGCGCTGAAAGAGAAGAAAGCAGGAGAAGCAGCCAGCTGAGCCAACGAAGCGCGTGGCATAATTGAACAAAATACCGAAGCAACTGCCGAGATGGTTGGTCAGACTGTTGCTGAGGTGGAGCAAAATCTTCTTCCCGAGCCTCTAGTTCTCGATGCCGAGCCTAGGGAAGTGGTTTCGGCTCTTGTCTCGGTTGTCAGGCCTTCTGCTTCAGCCATATCTCAACACAATGGGAGCAAGAGGCAGACTCCTAGTAAACGTCCTGAGGCTGACAAAGAAAAAGCTAAGAAGAAACAGGAGAGAAGAAAACACCATAAGCCTGCCGATCCTACTATTGATGAGACGGTGCCAACGTTTAGACACGAAGGGTCCGAGCCGATATGTAACGATGAGGCAGTCTCAACGACTCTCTTCTCATAGGTTCGTTGTTCGGGAGATAGGTTGCCACCTCTTGATGTGGTTTCTCACGGCGACCTATATGCTGACATGTCGCTCCGAGGCACCAAGGTATGTTTCGAGATTGTTCATTTTGTTTTGAGTAAAAACGACTTAAGTACTGACTGCTTCTTCCTATGATCAGTTCGTCGCGTCTATCAATAAGATCGTTGCTGCTTTTGAACATGACGTGCGAAAGGATAGGCGTCGGATCGAAGATGCCCGCAAGGACGTGTCTTTCTTTAAAGATAAGGTTGCCGAGCTGGAGAGCAGACACACTGATGAGCTGGCAACTGCTTCAGCTCGGATTGAGGCTCTCGAGAGGGAGAAGGCATTTCTCAAGATCGAATGGAACAAGGCAGGCGATTTGGCTATGAGGTTGGACCTCTCTAAGCAGAAGAAAGCCACCGAAATTGAGTCTCTAAAGAGGCAACTTACCGCTGCTAACGCTTTGCACGAGGCAAATGTCAAAAAAGCCCGGAAGGCAGTGAGGCGAGAAATGTCAGAAAAATTCCAGGAGCGGCTCACCAAGATTGAGAAGAGCATCGACGAGCTGAAGGTGGTGAAGGAAAAAGAGCTCGATCTGGCCCAGGTCGATAGCAACCTTCAATTGCTCGAGATTCTACAGAAAGAAGACGCACCTGCTCTTGACTCCGAGATGACGAAGCTGACAGGGTGGAGAGCTAAATTGGCCGATGCGGCTGATGAGTTTGAGAGGATTGAGGCCGAGCTGAAGAAAGATCTGACGCTTTCACCTATTTCCTCAGATTTTATGGATATTCTCCTGGGGAGCGAGCCAATGGAGAATGCAGCAGCGACAGTCGGAGTTGCAGATTTTGCAGGCTCCAATGTTGGCACGCCCAGAGTTACCAGTATTGCCAATGAATTGACTGACGATCTGGAAACGACCGCCGAGCTGGGACCTCCCAACTGATCTATTTCTTAGCGCTTTCTGATTCCGAACCTTATCTTTTTGTATTTTGAACATAAGTGCCTGGACGGCTTTATCCACTTAGTTACTGTGTAATATGCTTTGATTTTCGTGAGAGTTGCCGTCTGATGGTGTTACATCTTCTATCTTTATCGGATTTATTTGGTTATGTTTGCGTATTCATTTTGCCGCATTTTGATGTTAGATATCATGAACCATCGTGTTAGGAAACGTATAGTTGTCTTTGTATTGAGTGCTTTATTGTCAGTTTCGGGTTTGCAGTGTTCCGACTTACATATTTAAAATCTCATACTAACTGGTAGGTTTAGTATCATGTTTCGGAGATGTTTACGACCAGTGTACCAAGAGGTGTTTACTAGGTTTAAGAGGTTACTTTGAGTTTTAAGACTTGCGAGTTTTCGACTTACGGGTCCCTCTCGAAGATAAACTTGTAATAATATTTTTCAGGATATACCTTTCGGATATTAGACTAGGATATACCCAATCAGAATTTGTATAGCACGTTTTTATACCCGTGAGAGGGTGTTTGGGAACCCTATCTCGTATAGAGATAGTGGTTTAAAATCCATAAAGGATGTGGTAGTCCATCTGTTGTGGCCAGCAACAGACGAGGCGATAGGATATCCGTGAAGGATGTAAAGTTTGTAACTTGCGTAGGTTGAGTGACACAAGTTTGTGTTTGAAATAGTTTGAAGTTATTTTCTTTGAGAAGTGTAATGCGAGATCTCGTCCGATACTCGTCCTATCCTTTCTTTAAAGTGGAAACGGCGTTACCGTCAAAGAAAGATAACAAGGAAAAGCAAGAGTTTCAGTAAGATTAGGTTGGGTTGTAGGTGAACAGTAGAACTAAGTTTAAAAGATATAATAGTTGTCCTCCTAGGCAAAATGAATCCCTTCTCTCTTGGTTCGATGGGACTAAGTTGCATGAGTAGCCAGGTGGTAGCTTCTAGTCTGATTCCTGTTTATGAGGATAAGATTCCAGATTTGTACTCGGATGATTCATCGAGAAACAGTGGGATATGCTAAGCAACCAAGCCAGTCAAGGGTACCTAGGAATTTCTCAAGAGACAACTGTGTCAGATTTTGATGAATGCAACTTAGAAAAATTTGTTGAATAGATAGATAGAATGAAAAGATCATAACTATACTTAACAAAAAAACTACCTGATGATAGGGAGTGCTCTGTCGCGTTCCATTCGTTTCTATTTCATTTCAATATAGGGCAAGTCCTTTTTCCGACAGAAGGAGTGGTCGTTTGAGGAGAGGCATAACTGATTGATTGTTGTTGACTCAAGTTGAACCCAAGGTTCCCCCACAAGGGCAGATATTAAGAAAGGTTTCCGTTTAGTCGAACACCATCACTCGCCTTTTAATTCTAGCGGAAAAGTCCCGCACTTCATTACGAAAGACTGGGCCTTCTTAATCCCCCAATCGTGCAGTAGCTCTCGTATATAAGAGAAGGGCAGCATTTATGAGTAATCGATCTCACAAACTATCAATTTCATAAGAGCCCTTGTGTGATTCCTGTTGAATCATATACTGCGGGGCGCAGGGCGGACGATTTCAAAGCGGATTTAGCCATAAACTTTGCGTTTGTGGATGGAATCCCCCAAGAAGGGTTAGAATGGCAGTTCCTGATCCTTGGGAGGTACCAAATAAATGACTACTTGAATCAGGGTTTTGAGGTGTGTTGATCTGAGGATACTTCTTCTAAAGAAAAAGGTCTCAACGAGCCTCCTCCCACTGTTTTACCATCTCGGCATCTTCCAGCATCTCTTTTATCCAATCATTCCACTTTTGGCTTTCTGTTTCTATGCCCCACGTGTATACGTACCCACTCCCCCCCCCCTTTTTAAGGAGAGGGGGGGGGGGGGACAATTGAACCCATCCGAAGATGAGCTGCCTACGTACCCTTTTTAGGGATCAAGTCGTCCTGTAGTTCATGCGAAGTGACTTAGTGGTAATACCTCCTTAGGTGCATTGCATTCCAAGATCTTGGTATCGGAATGTCAGACATGTTTGCGGGCTCGTACACTCCTGGTCGGACTGTTTTGGTGATTTTGTAGGGTCCTTCCCAGTTTGCTCCTAGTTTGCCAGCGTTTTTTCGGCTGTGTTTTGAAAAACTTTGCGGAGACCCAGATCACCTTCTTTGAACTTGCGACTTCTGACGTTGGTGTTGTAATACTTAACCATTGCCTGCTGGTAATTTTGAATCCGAACCAGCGCTTGGTCTCGTCGTTCGTTGACCAAGTCCAACTCGTCGAGTAACATGCGGTGATTCAGCCCCTCCTGCCCTGGCAGAAATCTGCAGTGGACTCCAGGAAATTGGACTTCTGCTGGGATGACACAGTCTGCACCGTAGACAAGGGCGAAAGGTGTTTCACCGGTTGCTCGTCGCCGAGTTGTCCTGTGTGACCATAACACTCCTTCAAGTTCATCTGCCCAGCGTCCCTTCTTGGCGTCCAGGCGCTTCTTTAGACCATCAAGGATGGTCTTGTTTGCCGCTTCGGCTTGTCCGTTCCCTTGTGGATAGCGTGGCATAGACTTACTGAGTCGTATCTTCTATTTTTCACAGAAAGCTACAAACCAGGTAGAGATAAACTGTGAGCCGTTGTCGGTGACAATTTCGTATGGAACTCCATGTCGGCATAAGATATTTTTCCAGACGAAGTGTTCGACTTGGGCATCCTTTATGTTGGCGTAAGAGTCTGCCTCGACCCATTTGGAGAAGTAATATGTCAATACTAGCATAAACCTCTTCTGTTTGGACCTATGTAGAGGCCCGACAATATCCATTGACCAGCGCATGAAAGGGTAGGGCGCTGAGATTGACGACAACAACTCCGTGGATTGGTGAATCATTGGGGCATGTCGTTCGCATTTTTTGCACCTGGCGGAGAACTTCTCGCAGTCCTTCACCATAGCCGGCCAATAGTAACCATGACGTTTGATCTTGATTGCCAAAGCTCTTCCGCCGGAGTGGTTGCCACACGACCCACTGTGGACCTCTTCCATGATTTTTCTTGCTTCAGCGCCTTCGACTCAGGCTAGCAGCGGTCCTGAGAATCTCCACTTGAAAACGTTTCCGTTTAATAGAACGTATCTAGCAGCTTGAGCTCTGAGTTTTCGAGCAGCCCACTTATCTGATGGTACCTCGCCGTCCATGATGTATACGCGGATTGCCCCCATCCATTCTTTGTCACATCCATAATCTGTTTCAACGAGTCGTGGGTCTTCCTCCATTTCGACTACTTCACCTTCGGCCGGAGGATCTATTTCGGGTTCTTCCTCTATCTCGATTGTCTTGTCTTCCGCCGAAGGTGACATGTTTTGGTCTTCCTCAACAGTGGTGGCACCAGCGCCCCGGGATGTATCTTCGGCCTTGTTGGCTGTTTGGGAGCGGATGATCGCGTTCACGGAGTCAGAGATACTGATGCTTGGATGTTTGATGAACTCCACCGGGATTATTCATTTCAGGTCTGGATCGGAGGTGGATGCGAGTGCTGCTAGCGCGTCTGCCGAAGTGTTTTCCCCGCGTGGTATCCGTGTCAATGTGAACTCTTCGAACTGTGCAGCCAGTTATTTGACAATCTTCAGATAAACTTCCATTCGGTCGTCTCTGGCTGTGTACTCGCCGCTGACTTGGTTGACCACCAGCTGCGAATCACAGTAGGCCTGGACATGCGAAACCTTGAGTCCAAGAGCGAATCTCATTCCAGCAATAAAAGCTTCGTACTCTGCTTCGTTATTGGATCTGCGAAAACCCAAGCAGAATGACTGTTCGAGGATTTCGCCTGTTGAAGAGGTTAACCGTATTCCCACTCCAGATCCTTGTTTTGATGATGATCCATCTGCGTGGAGCTTCCAAATCGGGGTCGGAGCTGGCTCTTCTATTCCTTCTTCTGGGATTTCTATCAGGAAATCTGCAAGGACTTGAGATTTCGCGCAGGTTCGGCTCCGATATCGATGTCGTATTCGCTCATCTCTATTGCCCACTTCGCCAGTCTCCCAGACTGGCTAGGACTATGCAGAATGGATCGCAGGGGGAAGGAAGTTAAAACCACAATTGAATGTGATTGGAAGTATGGTCTCAACTTACGGGCGGACATTATCACAGACAGCGCCAGCTTCTCCATCTAGGGATACCGGGTTTCAGCATTGTTGAGAGTTTGGCTGACATAGAAGATAGGTTTCTGCTTGCTGCGCTCTTCCCGGATGAGTACTCCACTTACTGTTGTTGCTGAAATGGCCGTGTAAAGGAATAATGGTTCGCCTTCCACTGGTTTTGTAAGTACTGGAGGACTGGCTAGGTACTCTTTCAGCTGTTGAAAAGCCTGTTCACATTTTCCTGTCCATTCAAACTTTTTGTTCCCACGCAGTGTGTCGTAGAAAGGCAAACACTTATCTGTTGATCGAGAGATAAACCGATTTAGTGCGGCGAGCCTTGCTGTCAGCCTCTGGACTTTGCATTTTGTTTTTGGTGAAGCCATTTGTATGAGCGCATCAATCTACTTCGGGTTGGCTCCAATTCCACGGTGAGTGACCAGGTATCCAAGGAACTCTCCGGATGTCATTGCAAATCTGCACTTGGTTGGGTTGAGCTTCATGTTATGCCGATTCAGTTGCTCGAAACGTTCTTCTAAATGAGCTACCTGGTCCTTTTCTCCCAAAGACTTCACCAGCATGTCATCTATGTAAACTTCTATCGTCTTTCTGAGTTAGTCGGCGAACATTCGGTTGACCAACTGCTGGTAAGTTGCTCCGGCATTTTTGAGCCCGAATGGCATCACTTTGTAGCAATATATTATACGGTCTGTGATGAATACTGTCTTCTCTTGATCGTCCGGGTTCATAAGGATCTGGTTGTATCCGGAGAAAGCATCCATAAACAAAAGGAGTTAGTTGCCCGCTGTGGCTTCTACTAATCGATCGATATGTGGAAGCGGGAAGCTATCCTTTGGGCAGGCCTTGTTCAGGTCGGTGAAATCCACGCATACACGCCACTTCCCATTCTTCTTCTTAACCACTACAGGGTTAGCGAGCCAGTCTGGATTCTTTGCTTCGACTATTGATCCCACCCGTAGTAATCTTTCCACCTCGTCATTCATTGCTTGTGCCCTTTTTGGCCCAAGTTTTCGTCTCTTCTATTTGACTGGTTTGAAGGTCGGGTCCACATTCAGCTCGTGGCATGTCACATTGATGTTGATGCTGGGCATGTCTTCTGCTTCCCATTAGAAGGTTTTTACATTCTTTTTTAAGGAAAGAAATCAGCTCTCCCCTTATCGGATCTTTCAGCTCGGCCCCTATCTCGACGCAGCGCTCTGGGTGATTGCCATCAGTGTTCACTGAAACAACGGGGTCGCAGGTGAGTTTGCCCCTTCTCTCACGATCCTCCGCAATCTGTAATTGCTATAAGATTTTTGCCAACTCCTTCTCGGATTCCCTGTCAGTCTTCATCTTCCATCTCTTGGTAGTGGTCTCTGTGATGGGGTTCCTGAGTTGGTGCTCGGCTAGGAAACAAATGCGTGATTCCTTTTGGTTTCCCCAAATTCTTTTGACTCCTCCGGGGGTCAAAAATTTGATGCAGAGATGAAAGGTCGACGGTACGGCTCGCATGGAGTTTATCCAGGGGGTGCCCATAATCACATTGTAGATCGCAAGATGATCTGCAACTGAAAACTCCACTATCTTGGTTATGTCTTCAGCTCGGACCAGAAGTTTTATTGTTCCAAGGGTCATAGTTGTTTCTCTTGAGAACCCGTGTTAGAGGCTTCGGTGCGGCTGTGATTTTGGATAGGTCTATGTTTATCCTTCTGAGAGTTTCTCGAAAAATCACATCTATGGAGCTTCCCGTGTCTCTCAAAACTGGGGCGACATCGCAATAATCTACGATCAATTCTATCACGAGAGGGTCATTATGTGGTCGGTCAATGCCGGTGGTTTCCCTTTCATCGAACGAGATGATGTCATTGGGAATTTCGGAAGGTGCTGACCAGTTGACACTTGTATCGGCTCGCCGCTGGAATGCTTTGATTGATGACACCATGTCTGAACAGTATTGTGATCCTCCCATTATCATATTTATTCTTCTTCGGGAGCCTAACTGCGTCGCCTCGTCATCTCGCCTTTCTCACTTGGGAGGGTCACCATTTTGGTTTGTCTGGTTCGACTGATCCTTCTCATCTTCTCGCTCGAAATTTTTCAGGCTGACAGCGTTACCGAGTTCTGCGGCCACTAGCTTCGCCGCAAGCTTTATTCCTAGGATTCGGTAGTTTGCAGTTGAGTGACCGTGCATGTAATGATACTCGCAATAAGCTTTTTCGTCGTACCAACTCTGATTTCGTGTCCATGTATTCCATGGACCCACAGGAGATTTTCTTCTTCCTCTGCTAAATTCCTGGCTCGGTTTAGGTTAGTATCACATTCGCTGGCTCGGGCTCCCGTCATTGCTGGTGCGAATCCTTCGTCAGTGAGATTTTCTGCGTTGTGGTCTCCTCCTTCGTCGAGAACGATTGCTGCAACCGACCTACCGTCAGTGCGTAGGTCATATCCATCGCTGGTTCCTCTCGCTCCTCGGATCAGCCGAGGTGGCTCGGTGATTTTTATATTGTCGTCGCGGGTGTTTGCTCGTTGGTTGGATGTGGTGGTGGCAGTCCTCCCAAAGTCCTTGGTGCGTCACGTGGTGTTGAGAAATCCAGGGATATTGGGTTTAAGCCAAGTCGTCTAGTAACTTCGCTTACGGGTGGATTCGGTGTCGAACCTATGCCTCCGAGTCGTGTGTTTTGGGCTCGGCTCTCTGATGCCAGCGTCTCGATTCTTTCCATCAGCGAGCTATTCAACTTGTCTTGCTCCTCTGCCTTCTTCAGCAATGTGGTCATCATGTTCTTCAATTCTGTAAGCGTTTCCAAAGCGCCTTCCGTGTTTGTCGGCGGCGGGTTGGTTCTCATTCCAGGAAGATAGACGCCAGTGTTGCTTGCATCATCGCCGCTTCGATCTCTGTCGGTAGTCATTGTTTCAGATCTCGTATTTGGTGGTTCTTAGGTGTCAGAAAGTTTGAGACTCCCCACAGATGGCACCAAATTTTGAGAGTCGAAACTCGCACAACTAAATTTGGTAAAGGAAATTTAGGGTTTCGACAAACTTCTATTAAAAGAAACATAAGAACAGAGATCCAAAGATGGGTTTTATTATCTAAGCTGTTTTGAAAGCTGTTGTAGAGAATAACAAGTCTTTAGCTAGGTCAATTTTTGGATCCCTTTTTCCAAGGAGGTACATAACTATTTATACAAAAATGTCGGCTAGGCCTTCCTCCAAAGGAAAAAGGAAAAGTTCCTTTTTCTTCGGGATCTCTTTTCTCTGGTTTGTATAAGTCAGTTCGGATACAGGCTTCTCACTTTGACTTGCTATCTTGACCCACCAACCTCTTGCGGCTCGTTACCTCGGCCCAACATTATGTTGAGCTTGATGTTTCGCCGGGTTGCCAGAAATCCGGCTCGTTGCCTTCTTGTCTTTTCATTTGTCCTGTTTTGCTTGTCGTGCCACCGTGATGTTTTGGCTTGTAGATGCTTCTTTCTGATGCCGAGCCAGAGTTTCATTGTTGGCTCGTTACCTCTTTGCCTTAACGCCGAGCCAGAGAAATGTTAGTCCGCCAACATGTTGGCTCGTTACCGTTTGCTGGTTTGCCAATATGTTGGCTCGTCATCGTTTGTTGGTCTGCAAACATGTTGGCTCGTCATCGTTTGTTGGTCTGCCAACATGTTGGCTCGTCACCGTTTGTTAGTCTGCCAACATGTTGGCTCGTCACCGTTTGTTGGTCTACCAACATGTTGGCTCGGCACCGTTTGTTGGTCTGCCAACATGTTGCCTCGTTGCTGGTTTCCTGATGTCGAGCCAAGTGTTGGCTCGTCACTACTTGTCTCTGTCGCCGAGCTGTGTTTAGCTCATCTCCTCCTTTCTCTGTCGCCGAGCCGTGTTTGGCTCGTCTCCTCCTTTTCTCTGTCGCCGAGCTGTGCTTGGCTTGTCTCCTCATTTTCTCTATCGCCGAGCCGTGCTTGGCTCATCTCCACCTTGCCTCGGTCACCGAACCGTATTTGGCTCGTCACTGCTTTTCTCTGTCGCCGAGCCAAGTGTTTGGCTCGTCACCTCTGCCTTATCGTATCTCCACGGTTTTGGCTCGTCTCTATCTTTGGTTAGGGTCTCTCTCCATTTAGCTAGGTCTAACAACCATACTTAGTATTTTTAGCCGTTGATCTTGATGGGGTAAAAAGCGACCTCAACAGGTACCCCTAACCACGAATGAATGAGTTGGTTCGGGTGCCCACGAATCAAGATAGACAAGTTGGTTCGGGTACCCCAAACCACACATGGATGAGTTCGTTCGGGTACCCCTAATCGTGTATGGACGAGTTGGTTCGGGAACCCCTAACCACGGATGGATGAGTTGGCTCGGATACCCCTAACTGTGAACCATGGTGTCACCCGAGCCGTGAACCATGGTGTCACCCGAGCCGTGAACCATGGTGTCACCCGAGCCGTGAACCATGGTGTCACCCGAGCCGTGAACCATGGTGTCACCCGAGCCGTGAACCATGGTGTCACCCGAGCCGTGAACCATGATGTCACTCGAGCCGTGAACCATGGTGTCACCCGAACCATGAACCAAGATGCCACTTGAGCCATGATGCCTAATGACACCCGAGCCGAAGGGGATGGTTTCGACGAAACCAAGCCTGTCCCAAGAGAACAAAGAATTCACAACATGCCCACAAAGAGGAATGGGCCGAACCTGGACCAGAAGCCTAGCAAGCCGAGCCGACTTAAGAAAGGAAAACACCCGAAGAAACATGAAATCTTCTTTATCTCTTAGAAATAGGTTTGGCCGACTCGGGCTTGTATATATACTCATGTACACCCTCAAAAAAGAGGATGGCAATTTGACCTAACAAAACTCTGTACTTTTGCTCTCATACGAACAACTTTCTAAACAACTTAATAAAACACCATCTTTGGATCTCTGTTCGTGTTTTCGTGGTTTTTACTCAGAAATTTCGTCCCTCTTAACAAACCCTCGACAAATTCAATTGGTGTGGATTTACACCCCACAATTTGGCGCTAGAAAGAGGGGGTTTTAAAATTATCTTACACCAGGAAACCACCTGGAAACCGATCCGAAGACGATGGCCAATGACGGAGAAGATAACGCTGCAGACATCAGAAACACCAGCGCGGAGGATCAGACCAACCAACCCGACAACATCGGGGAGTCTTTGGCAACACTAACGACGATGAAGACTATGCTGGAGAGACTGCTCAAGAAGATGGAGGAACAAGATAAGCTGAACAACGCAATGGCAGGCGATCTGAAGGCCTTGGCACCGACGAGTCGAGCCCGAGGGGTGGATTCAGGTATGGACCCAGTAAGATGAATCGGAAGATACCTCAACCCAACGGCCCTAGATTTCTCAACCCCGCTCAACCTGCTGGGAACTCACGAAAGACTGCCATCACTCCATCAAAGCTTAGCAAACCTAGCTTCTGGAATGCAAGGAGCAAGTGACACACCGACGGAGGAGGAGCCGGCCCCAATCATCAATCTGGAGGAGGACAATCGAGTGGAACGTAACACGGAGAGCTGCAATGACCCCGAACCCCTAGCAGCTGGTCGGACCCGAACTGAAAGATGCGAGCCCATCGTAGAAGGAGATCAAGAGCTAACCGAGGAAGAAGAGAACATTCTCTGGACCGAGCAAGCATGGGTCAACGAAGAGAGAAGAGTGGGAGTCCGAGCCTAGAAAGAAGAGATGGCTATCATGCGGGCAGATATGGACCAAGCAGCTGCCGACATAAAAGTCGTCTGATCCATGATGCACAAAGGGACTAGCAATGTGCCAGAGATAGATCGCGTACTGGAGGAATCATAGAATACCCCGTTCACAATGCGGATTACCAGTACAAGAATTCCAGATCCTAGAAAGATGAAAGTTTCGATTTACGAAGGGAAAACCGCTCCAAAAGAGCATCTAACGGTTTTTGCTATAGCCATGGGACGCTCTAACTTCAAAGAAAATGAAAGAGATGCCGGGAAATGCCTTGTCTTCGTGGAGCATCTCAAGGGCCCGGCGCTCTAGTGGTTCTCCAGGCTCGAGCATAACTCCATCAACAACTACAACCAACTGTGGCATTCTTGAAGCACTACTCCATATTCATGGATCCTGGAACGTCTGACGCCGACCTCTGGACCATAGCTCAGGGGCAGAATGAAACACTCCGGAGTTTCATCGGAAGATTCAAAGTCGTTATGTCCAAGGTGGAAGGCCTGAGCAACAAAGCAGCCTTACTAGCCCTGACGCGAGCACTTTGGTTCAACTCCGACTTTCGTAAAGAAATCGGGCTGAATGCCCCCACAACGATATAAGACGCGATGCACCGAGCTGCAGATTTCATAATCGAAGAAGAGGAGATGATGATCCTCCCTGAGAAGTATGGAAAGACAAAACCACCAAGCCATCCTCCCTAGGCCTCAAATTCTTCGAACAGCAAGAGAAACAACCAAAGTCCTGGCTATGTTCAGCATGAGGGAGGCTTTCGAGGAGCTCATAACTATCAAATTGACCCCCTCGATTCGGACGAGGAAGAGGCCGAAATGTCTAATTAAAGCAAACTTTTCGAAGCTAAGATCTTCAAATCACATCCTTTACGGATTACTACAGCTTTAACAAAACAGGCATCCCACTCACATCCTCTACGGATTACCAGTCTCAACTGTTGGCCACAGCAACGGGACATTACATCCTTCTCAGGATTAAAAGCGCGCTATACAAATATTTGTTCATTGTCGGAGAGGATATGTTTACGGTAACGTATCTGTAAACTAAAATGTTTATCCTAAATTATACAAGCATATGTCCATTGTCGGAGCGGATATGTTTATGGTAACATATCCGTAAACCGAAATGTTCAAAATAAACTATGCAAACATATGTTCATTATCGGAGCAGATATGTTTATGGTAACGTATCTGTTAGCTGAAATGTTCATCTAAAACCCAGCAACTGATCGCTGGTCACAACACCTCGAAAATATAGCGCTAAACGTATATCGTTAGCGTGAGATACCTAAATATGTTTTGTCTAAACCGAGCAACTGATCGCTGGTCGCAACATCTTAGAAACATAACACTAAACGTATATCATTAGCTTCGGATGCACAAACATGTTTCGTCTAAACCAAGATATCACACGCTAGTCTTTAACATCTCAAAAATATAGTACTAAATGTATGTCGTTTAGTATGAGATACTTAAACATGTTTTACCGAAACGGCCATGTAAGTCGATGGTACATCATAGACCCTAAAACCGAAGGCAATAACCAAAACCCAGCAATCACTCGCTCATCACGCTGGTCTTTAACTTCTTAAAACCCAGTAGACATCGCTTCATAGCACACTGGTTTTTAGACACTTTGCACAGAGTTGTGAGTTATCCTAACACGCTTTGGCTAACTAACCTACAGCTCGAACCAACTCCTCAATTCATGGTTCGGGGGTACCCGAACCAACTCGTCCATTCATGGTTAGGGGTACCCAGACCAACTCATCCATTCATGGTTAGGGGTACCCGAACCAACTCACCCATTCATGGTTAGAGGTACTAGAACCAACTCATGGTTAGGGGTACCCAAACCAACTCCTCTATTCATGGTTAGGGGTCCAGTTGCAAAGGCCTAAGCTAATGTTGTTCTTTCATACTTAGCCATTTTTCAATCGTTGATTCTCAAGAGGTGGAAATCTGACCCCCAACAAAACACTAATGTGGAAAACCCAGAAGACCAAAGTCTACCCACCTAAACCACAAGGTTTTCAACCACAACAAGGGTTTTTCACACAACAACAAGGTCAGAGATTTATCCCTCTACAACAAAGCTTTGCTCCTAAGCAACAATACACTTTCCCCCAACCAAGTTGCTCCAAACTCCGAAGGACAAGTTAGTGCTTCTACTCAATCTTCATCACAAGACCATGAGATCAAGGCTTTGGTACAAAGGATCTTGGAAGGTCAAGTTAAAAATAGCACATATATTAGAAAGAAGTTCCTAAAGGTCAAAAATAGTATTGATACCATGTACCAAGAGTTGGATGGTAAGATTACAAGCTTGGCATCACACGTGAAGACCATTGACCTACAAATGGCGCAAATAGCTTCAAGTTCTAAGGCTCCAAGTGGCACTCTATCGGGTAAATCCGAGTCTAACCCAAAGTCCCTTTGCAATGTTGTGATAATGGATGATGAAAAACATTGGAAAGCTCGTCATGGACCATTGACAAGGGAAGAATTTGAAGAATATGAGCTATACTTGGATAAGTTAGCTAAGCTACTTGAATGCCCTTATGTTGAAGACTTTGTTAAGAAAGATGAAGAGATTAAGGTAAAAGCTCCCAAGATTATTAAGAGAGAGTAACCCCCTAGCTTTGAACCCTCTCCTTATGAACCAAAACTTCCATTTCCTCGGCCGATCTTTACCAAGACCCTAAAGAGAGTTCTCACAAGGTTCAAGAATGATTTAGAGGAAGTTGGTATTGCTCAAATCCCCATCCATAGGCAACTCATCAAGAATGTCTTGGCTAACCATGGCAAGGTCATGGATGTTATGAAGAACTATGAGGACAAAGGTGGAGAGACACAAGTACTTAAAACCCTCACTAAGCAAGAAAATACGGGTACATTCTCTCTTCCATGCTCTCTTGGAGATTTGAAGCTCGATGATGCATTATGTGATTCCGGTTCAAGCGTCAATGTTATCTCTGATGATATGTTTGAGACTTTGGGCATTAAGAATTTGAAGGGTAACACAAGCTATATCACATTTGCGGATGCTTCTTCTAAATGTCCAATTAGGATTTTCGAGAGCTATCCGGTAAAGATAGGGATTTGCATTGTACCAACCGATTTCATGGTTGTGGAAATGGACTCCGCTAAGAAGCTCCCCCTCGTTCTTGGTACGCATTTCTTAGCTACCACGGGAGTAACAATGGATTTTCTCAACAAGAAAGCTATTCTCCACAATGTGAGCCCATATGTCTCTTACCCAATCTCCCCTACCTCAAGAAAGCTTTGTGGCATAATCTCCCATGGAGAAGAAGAAGTTCGTCAATTAATTAGTTTCGAGACCAAATATGTGCCCCCTATTGTTGAACAATAAACCCTTGCCAAAGGGAATGAAGAGAATCTCTAAGCGACTTTTAATGGAGATGGTTTAAATTTGCTCCTTGAAGACCAAGAAGAAATGGTGTCCAAGGCTATGGCACCAATGGATCTAAAGGAATAACCAAGTGTGGAGAAGAAAACCACCCTCACCCTACATCCCATTAAGATGGTTGAAGGAGCAATTGAGTGCAAAGCTAAGTGTAAAGGCGGTTTCAAGCCATTGTCTAAGGCCAAGATTATTCTCCCTCCCGGTATGAACAAAGAGAAAGTTGATTTTGCTAAGAAAGCCATGAAGGAGACCTTCAAGATTGTGTTGACGTATTGGGGACCAAGTGTTGGGGTCAGATTCCACCTCTTGAGAATCAACGATTGAAAAAATGGCTAAGTATGAAAAAGCACTAGCAGTTGAACCCCTAACTGTGATGGAGTTGGATCGGGGTCTCTAGCCATGAAGCAGGTGGATCGGGTCCCCCTAACCATGAAAGGTGTACCCCGATCTGGGACAAAGCAAGGGATCGGGTACCCCGATCCGTGAGAAGGATGGGTTATGTGCCCCGATCCATGACCAAGCAGATGGATCGGGTCCCCCTAACCGTGAATTGGGTGGATCGGGTCCTTAGCCATAAAGCAGTTGGATCGGGTCCCCTAACCGCGAAGAAGGTGGATCGGGTCCTTGGTCATGAAGCAGATGGATCGAGTCCCCTAACCATGAAAGGTGTACCCCGATCTGTGATAAAGCAAGGGATCGGGTACCCCGATCCGTGAGAAGGATAGGTTATGTGCCCCGATCCATGACCAAGCAGATGGATCGGGTCCCCCTAACCGTGAAGAAGGTGGATCAGGTCCTTGGTCATGAAGCAGATGGATCGGGTCCCCTAACCATGAAAGGTGTACCCCGATCCGTGATAAAGGTATCCCGATCCATGAAGGCTGGGATATGTGCCCCGATCCGTGACCACGCAGAAGGACCGGGTCCCCCTGATCGTGAAGTATGTGGATCGGGCTCCCCCTAGCCGTGAAAAGGTGTACCTCGATCCGTGAAGGGAAGTTTGGTTCCAAACCCCGAACTGCGACAAGGCGAGTTGGGTTGTGTACCCCGATCCACGACGCAACAGACGGATCGAGGGTCACGACCCACGACGAAGAATCTGGGACGAGTATCAGTCCACGGTATGACGGACGGATCAGGGGCTGCGACCCATAGTATGTCACCCGAGCCGTGAACCATGGTAAAAGATTGGGCCGAGACAAAACAAGCCCACGAATTCAAGCCCACAAAAGGGGTGACAAAGACAGCCCACGAATCGAAGCCCATGACGACAACAGGCTTTGCTAAAAGGAAATCCCGAAGAAATAGGAAATCTTCCTTATCTCTTTAGACATTAACTTAGCCGACTTAACATTGTATATATACTGATGTAAACCCTCAGAAGAGTGGGGAAGAATTTACCTAGCAAAACTCTGTACTTTTGCTCTTACACACAAAGCTTTCTAAGCAGCTTAATAAAAACACCATCTTTGGATCTTCGTTTGTGTTTTTTTGGTGGTTTTTACTCAGAAGTTTCGGATCTCGCTAAAAGACATAACGAATTCAATTGGCGTGGATTTACACTCCCACAATTTGGCGCTAGAAGGAGGGGGAATTGAAATTTTCTTACACCGAAGAACCACCACAAAACCAATCTGAACACGATGTCCAACGACGGAGACGATAGCGCTGTTGACACCAGAAACCCCGGCGTGGAGGATCAAGCGAACCAATCCAAAGATGCTGGGGAGACTTCGACGACGCTCACGGAGATGAAAGTCATGCTGGAGACACTGCTCAAAAAGGCGGAGGAGCAAGATAAGCTGAACAACACGATGACGGGCGAGCTGAAGGCCCTCACAACGGCGAGTCGTACCCGAAGCACGGGATGAGGTCTGGATCCAGCAAGACGAGTCGGGAGGCGTCTCAACCCAACGGCCCTGGACTTCACAACCCCGCTCAACCCACCGAGGACCCGAGGAAGACTGCCACTACTACACCAAAGCTCAGTAAACCTAGCCTCAAGAGTCCAAGGGGCAGACGACACGCCAATCGAAGAGGGGCCTGCACCAATCATCAATCTAGAGGAGGAGAACCGAATGGAGCAAAACACGGAGAGCCATGACAATCCTGAACACCTAGCAACTGGTCAAACCCGAACCGAAAGATGCGAGGCCATCCCCGAAGGAGATCAAGAGCTGACCGAGGAAGAGGAGAACATACTCTGGGCTGAGCAAGCACGGATGAACGAAGAGCGCCGAGCAGGAGTCAGAGCCCAAAAAGACGAGATGGCTAGGATGCGAGCAGATATGGATCGAGCAGCTGCCGACATAAGAGCTGTCCGATCCATGATGCACAAAGCAACTAGCAAGGTGCCAGAGATAGATCGTGTACTGGAGGAAGCACAGAACACCCCGTTCACAGCACGGATAACTAGCACGAGAATTCCAGATCCTGGAAAGATGAAAGTCCCGATCTATGAAGGAAAGACCGATCCGAAGGAGCATCTGACGGCGTTCGCTATTGCCATTGGACGCTCGAATTTCAAGGAAAATGAGAGAGACGCCGGACAATGCCTTCTCTTCGTGGAGCATCTTAAGGGACCGGCGCTCCAGTGGTTCTCAAGACTCGAGCGAAATTCCATCAACAGCTATAACCAACTATCTGCGGCATTCTTGAAACATTATTCCATCTTCATGGATCCCGGAACGTCTGATGCCGATCTATGGACCCTAGCTCAAGGGTAGAACGAAACACTCCGGAGTTTCATTGGAAGGTTTAAAGCTATTATGTCAAAAGTGGAAGGCCTGAGCGACAAAGCAGCCCTACTAGCCCTGAAGCGTGAACTCTGGTTCAATTCCGATTTTCGCAAAGAAATCGCGCTAAACACCCCCACTACGATACAGGATGCTATGCATCGAGCCGCAGACTTCATCACCGAAGAAGAAGAGATGAAAATCCTAACTGAGAAGTACGGGAAGGCCAAGACAATGAACCATTCTCCCCAAGTTTCAGCCCCTTCCAACACTAGGAAGAACAATCAAGGCTCCGGCTATATCCAGCACGAAGGAGGCTTTCGAGGAGCTCATAACTATCAAATTGACGCTCCTGGATTCGGTCGCGGAAGAGGCCGAGGCCGTGGAAGAAGCTCATGGAGCACATGGACCAAAAGCGACGGTTCCTATGACGAGACGGCCTACTGCGAACACCACCACATCTACGGACATTCGACCGCGAACTGCCGAATTCTAGGCTTGAAGCTTGCTAAAAAATTAGCAGCCGGCGAGCTTGGAGGAAACGTCAGCCTCAAAGATTTCGAGATGAACGTAAACACATACAAACCCGACCTGACAAAAGAAGATCACACCAAGCGCGATAGAAGGGATGACGAAGCGCCACCCTCTAGATCAAGCAGACGAAGGATTAGCATGATAATGGGGGGATCCCACTATTGCTCAGATACCGTCTCGTCAATCAAAGCATTCCAGCGAAGGGCAGACGTTAGCATCAACTGGTCTAAACCATCTAAATTTCCAAATGACGTGATATCATTCGAGGAAAGAGAAACGATCGGAATTGACAGACCTCATGATGACCCTCTCGTAATCGAATTGATCATCAACGACTGCGATGTAGCACGCGTATTGGTAGACACTGGGAGCACCGTGGACGTAATCTTCCTCGAAACTCTCAGAAGAATGAATGTGGACCTGTCTGAAGTGATATCTACTCCCAAACCCTTAACAGGATTCTCAGGAGAAACCACCATGACTACCGGAACAATCAAACTACCTGTCCAAGCTGGCGAGGTGACGAAGATTGTTGAGTTCTCCGTAGCTGACCATCCGGCCATCTACAACGTCATCGTGGGGACCCCCTGGTTAAATTCGATGCGCGCAGCCGTTTCGACCTACCATCTTTGCCTCAAGTTCCCTACACCAAACGGCGTGAAAACTATTCGAGGAAATCAAAAAGAATCTCGTGTCTGCTTTCTCGCCGCACACAAGCTCAGAAACCCGGTGACTGACCCAACGGCAAATTCAAAGCGCAAGAAGATAAAGACCGACAGAGAACCGGTGAAAGAGCTTTCCAAACTGTTATAGCAGTTACAGATCGCGGTGGATCGCGAAGAAGAAGTGTCTAAACCAACCTGCGACCCTGTCATATCAGTTTGCATCGACAACAAACATCCCGAACACTGTGTAGAAATTGGAGCAGATTTAGATGGAAAGATCACAGAAGAGCTCGTGGCATTCTTGAAGAAAAATATCAACACCTTCGCATGGGAAGCGGAAGATATGCCTGGCATCGATATCAGTATAACAAGCCACGAACTGAACGTCGACCCGACTTTCAAACCAGTAAAACAGAAAAGAAGAAAAGTTGGGCCAGACAGAGCTAAAGCGGTAAATGACGAGGTGGAGAAACTACTACGCGTCGGATCAATAACTGAGGTGAAGTACCCGGACTGGCTAGCTAACCCAGTGGTGGTCAAGAAAAAGAATGGCAAATGGCGCGTGTGCATGGACTTCACCGACCTGAACAAAGCCTGTCCAAAAGACAGCTTCCCCCTTCCACATATCGATCGCTTAGTCGAAGCGACGGCAGGAAACGCACTCCTATCCTTCATGGATGCCTTCTTAGGTTATAACCAGATCTTGATGAACCCCGACGATCGCGAGAAGACCGCTTTCATAACGGATCGTGGACTATATTGCTACAAGGTGATGCCATTCGGTCTGAAAAATGCGGGAGCAACATACCAGCGACTGGTGAACAAGATGTTTGCGGACCAACTCGGCAAAACAATGGAGGTTTACATAGACGACATGCTGGTGAAATCACTAAAGGAACAGGATCACGTCACTCATCTCAAGGAATGTTTCTCGCAGCTGAATTTCACAACATGAAGTTAAATCCGACCAAGTGCAGATTCGCAGTCACTTCGGGAGAGTTCCTTGGTTATCTTGTAACTCACCGCGGCATTGAGGCAAACCCTAAGCAGATCGACGCATTCATCAATATGACTTCACCAAAGACGAAAAGGGAAGTCCAACGTCTTACCGGGAGGGTAGCTGCACTTAACCGATTCATCTCACGATCCACCGACAAATGCTTGCCATTCTACGATACTTTGCGAGGGAACAAGAAGTTCGAGTGGACGGACAACTGCGAGGAAGCGTTTTAGCAACTCAAGAACTATCTAGCCACTCCCCCAGTTCTCACAAAACCAGAAGCAGGAGAACCACTTTTTCTGTACACCGCAATTTCTGCCACAGCGGTAAGTGGCGTATTGATTCGAGACGAGCGCGGCGAACAAAAGCCGATATTTTACGTAAGTAAAACCCTTACGGACGCGGAAACAAGGTACTCACAGATGGAGAAATTGGCACTTACCATAGTTATGTCGGCGAGAAAACTAAGGCCATACTTTCAGTCTCACTCAATCGTCGTTCTGAGCACCTTTCCGATAAGGTCTGTTCTGCACAGTCCAAGTCAGTCAGGAAGGCTAGCAAATTGGGCTATCGAACTGAGCGAATACGACATTGAGTATCGCGGACGCACGTGCGCTAAATCGCAAGTTCTTGCAGATTTTCTTATCGAACTACCCGAAGAAGGCATCGACGACGAAATGCAAGGACAGCTCTGGAAACTCCATGTTGATGGCTCATCTTCCAAAAACGGTTCAGGAGTAGGGATACGGCTAACCTCTCCAACTGGAGAACTACTGGAACAGTCTTTCCGCCTGGGTTTTCATGCATCTAACAACGAAGCGGAGTACGAAGCCTTGATTGCCGGGATGAAACTTGCTAACGGCCTAAAGATCAAGAAACTCCATGCATTTTGCGATTCCCAACTAGTCGCGAATCAGTTCAGCGGTGAATATGCAGCAAAGGATGATCGAATGGAAGTTTACTTGAAGATCGTCAAAGAATTAGCTGCACAGTTCAAACAATTCATCCTAACACGCATTCCGCGAGGGGAGAACACCCCAGCCGATGCACTTGCAGCCCTTGCATAAATTCCGATCCAGATCTAAAGCGAGTGATCCCGGTAGAATTCATCCAACACCCGAGCATCAGTTCCGGCGGTTCAGTGAATGCCATAACTCGTTCACAAGTGGCTAGACAAGCGACAGATGTCTCGACCAGGCAAGAGGTGATGGACGAAATGCAGGAAGAATTGGCCGATCAATCACCCGCAGAGCCGGATATTGCCCCAATGGAAGAAGACAATCTCGTTGAGTCACCAACTACAACAAGCAGCAAGGACCCTGTCGTTGAACCCAACGGAGAAGCAAACGAAGTCAACAATGATCCAGAATATGGTTGTGACAAGGAATGGCTCGGCGCAATCAGAGGGTACATATGCGACGGCGTCCTACCGACCGAAAAATGGGCAGCTCGCAAGCTTCGAGCCCAGGCAGCACGTTACGTGTTACTTGATGGAAATGTCTTCAAGTGGAGATTCTCGGGACCGTTGCTAAACTGCGTGGAAGGAAAGGACGCCAGGAAAGTTATGGAGGAAATTCACAACGGTTCATGTGGAAATCACTCTGGAGGGAGAGCACTAGCCATAAAAGTCAAACGTCACGGCTACTATTGGCCAACAATGATCAAAGATTGCAAGGTGTTTTCAGCCAAATGCGAAAAATGCCAACGCCATGCGCCGATGATCCACCAACCTACAGAAGTACTTTCATCAATCTCATCGCCATATCCATTCATGCGATGGTCTATGGACATTGTCGGGCCACTCCATCCGTCAAAACAGAAACGCTTCCTTCTAGTTTTGACCGACTATTTCTCAAAATGGGTCGAAGCCGACTCCTATGCTAACATTAAAGATGCACAAGTGGAGGCCTTCGTCTGGAAAAACATCATATGCCGACATGGAGTACCGTACGAGATTGTGACAGATAACGGCTCGCAGTTCATCTCCAATCGTTTTGAAGGTTTCTGCGAAAAATGGAAAATCAGACTCAGCAAGTCTACTCCAAGATATCCACAAGGGAACGGACAGGCCGAAGCAATCAACAAAACAATACTTGACGGCCTAAAGAAACGCCTTGACGAGAAGAAGGGACGTTGGGCTGAAGAACTGGAAGGGGTACTTTGGTCTCATCGCACCACCCCACGACGAGCGACAGGAGAAACCCCGTTCGCCCTCGTCTACGGAACAGAGTGTGTCATCCCCTCGGAGATACATTTTCCAGGGATTCGCCGGAGGCTATTACCAGAACAAGAGGGGCTCAATCACCTGTTAATGCTTGACGAACTGGACTTGATCAACGAAAGAAGGGACCAAGCCTTGATCAGGATCCAGAACTATCAAAACGCGGCCTCAAAATACTACAATTCCAACGTTCGAGAACGAAGATTCTACGAAGGCGATTTAGTTTTGCGGAAGGTTTTTCCGAACACCGCGGAAACAAATGCTGGCAAACTAGGAGCAAATTGGGAAGGACCCTACAAGATCACCGAAGTTGTCAAACCTGGCGTTTACAAACTTGCTAACATGACGGACGTTCCAGTACCGAGATCATGGAACGCAATGCACCTCAAAAATTACTATCATTAATCTACTTTACATGAACTACGGGGCGACTTGATCCCTGCAAAGGGTACGTAGGCAGCTCGTCTTCGGACGGGTTCAGTTGCCCCCCTCCTTTCAAAAGGGGGGGGGAGTGGGTACGTATACGCATACTCGTATACTCCCATCTTTATAACAGTTTCTACTATCTATCGAAGCTTTGCTTTTAAAGGCAATTTCTATCTAAACATCCTTCAAGGATCACCAAGTCTTAACAAAACAGACATATTTGAGCAAATCACACTACAACGGGCATCTCGCCACATCTTCACTATTGCTGGCCACAATAGTGAATTCTCGCATCCATTTCGGATTTAAACTCTCACATCCGTCTCAGGATTAAAAGCGCGCTATACAAGTATTCGTTCATTGTCGGAGCGGATACGTTTATGGTAACTTATCCGTAAACCGAAATGCTCGTCCTAGACTACAAACAAATGTTCATTATCGGAGCAGATAAGTTTATGGTAATCTATCTGTAGACCGAAATGATCATCTCGAGACTGATCATCTCGTAACTACGCAAACAAATACAAATGCAGGCAAGGCATTCTCGAATCTATTGTTAAACGAAAGACATATATATTCAAAGGCAAGGTGATAAAAAGGAGTTCACAGCTACTTGGATAAAGCCATCCAGGCGTTAACAAAAAATGAAAAAAGAGTTTTAAACTAGACAAAAAAGAGAGGATCATAATCCTCCGTTATCTCGGGAGTTGTGACCACCTTCTGCTCTGGCTCTGCCGGTTGCTCAACCACGTCGCTTCCCGAAGCTTTGCCCTCTGCAGGCACCATTTCAAAATCTACGACGGCTTCCTCAAGAGCGACGGTCTCCTCAAGAGCGACTTCATTGGCTTTCCCAGAAGATGGTTCGGGGGTCGGCTCCTTAGCAACCACCTTTGGACTAAAGTCAGCTAGACCGGGCGTTCCTCTATTCGAGCCAGAAAAGTCTTGAATCCCGACGCTCGCGGCAGCAGTCTCCATGGGCTCCCCGTCATTGAGCTCCTTGAGAATGTCAGATCGGATCGGGGACAGTCGCAGGATTCCTCTCATTTCCGCCACAAGCTGAGCAAATGCCTCGTGAGATCCCGACAAGCCCTGCTTCTGCTCGGCTAAAGTCTTCACCTCGGCATCGAGAGATGGCGGCTCGTCGCTTTGGAGCAGCCCAATAAATTGAAGATTGCCTTCAATCTGGGCAAGATCAAGCATGTTCTCCTTTGGCTCACCGTCGATCTGGTCAAGAAGCCTCGTAGCTCGGGAAACTTTGCCTTCGAACGTCGTCATGGTCTCACGTCTGGCTTCCAGAACAGCTCGCTCGACTTTGCTCTCAAGAAGGTCATTCGCAGCCTCTAGCTGCCTTGTCAAGCTAGCTATATGAGCATCCCGCCTCACTTTGCCTGACTCTAGCCGCATGATCCGCTCGTCAGCTTCTTTGATGTGCTTCCTGCTCCCTTCAGCATCAACTTCAAGGGCCTTGATCCTTTTCGCGGCTTTTTCCTGTTCAGCAGCTCGATTTGCCTCGGTTTCTTTGAGCTTCCCATCCAGCTCAATGGCTTTTCGCCTAGCGTCTTCAACCTTCTCACGATCCCTGCGGGCGTCAGATTCATACCCCATCACCATCCTATTAAGATGGGATATGAACTGCACAGCAACGAGAAACACTGTTAAAAAAAAAGGGGCTGAAATGGATCGGGTGACGAAAACAAAACGAGTAAACGTCACATACCTTGACGCCCCGAAGAGACACTTCGCTATATGCCTTGTCCCTAAGCAGAGTATCAGACGGCGGAAAGTGATCACCTGGACACGTGATCCTTGAAAAGATAGCCGCAGAAGCAGAGGCATCATTGTAAGCCCCTTCAGCGTTTACCGGAGCGGCAGGGAGGGGTATTGCTTCAGGGATAGCTCGAGACGACTCAGTACAACGTAGTCGCTTCGGGGCCCCTCCCTTGTCAACTATTGATTGGCGTTTTTTGCTCGTAGTCTTCTTCTCCTTGGCCTTCCCTTTGCCTTTATCTTTATGCGGTACAATTTGAGAGTCGGCTGGACGAAGCCCCAGGATGACCCCTGTAGGAGCCGGTTCGCGAGGATTATCAGCAGAAGTTGGTTCAGAGACGATGGCAGGGACAGATTGAGGGTTCGGGGGACGAGATTGATTTAACGCATTGGCCTGCTTCGCTCTCTCCTTAGCCTCTGCCTCTGCCTTGGCTTTCGCAGCAGCTCGGTCTCTGAAAGTAGGTCTTCCCATGGTATCTCTCGAAGAATGAGAAGAAGATGACTGTTCAACCGATTGTCCTTCAGAAAGGGCTCGGGCTCTCTCCACTCGTCGAAGGTTGAAGTCTCTGGACCAGTTGCACTTGCGAGCAGAAAGCACTTCGTGAACCTCAGACAGATCGGGAGGCAGTGAAAGACGAAGATGACGCACTGCAAAAAAAAACAAAAGTATTTATGCAAGGTTAGAAAAACCCTAAAAAGGAAAAAAAATTGCTAAATAATGGAAACCCGAGCCGTGGCCCAAGTCGAGCAACGGATCGGCTACCAATTTCTCCCCAGCCAGACTTGACAAACTGAAGGCACCTCTGACCCACCGACGCTTCAGAAATAGGGACGAAAAAGAAGTAGTCTTCCCAATTATCGTCTTTCGACGGGAAGCCTCTTATGATATTTCTCCTAGCTTTGCCCGACACATAGTACTTCAGTTCTCTCTTATTACGACGCCTAAACTCCAGCAAGTGTGTCAGGTGCTCAACGCCAACTTCTACGTCGCACTCATAACTCCTGATCAGAATACCAATCATATGCCTGATTCCCCGAACATTGACTTGAGAAATAGCCAAGTTGTACTTCCAAAGGAACTGCAGAATGACTTCAGGGATCGGGAACCACAACAGGCAGCGATAGAAGAAGCTTTCGTAAAGAGTGAAATGGTTAGGAGGGGGATTGCTGGCTCGGTCTGAGGGCGAAGGAAGAACAAGCTCGACTTCCTCAGAAATGCAAAACCTATGCCTAAGGGCGGATAGCGAATCCAGGTTTGAAAGGGTTGAACCAGGTGGATCGGGTCATTTCCTTGTTTTCTTCTTCCTTGAAGTCTGACGGTTGAGACCCATCAAACGCTTCAACTCCTGTCTGGCCACAGCTGGATCAAAGAACCAGTCTTCTGGTTCAACTTTTGGCGGATCGGGATCAACTACATCAACAAAGGGTTTGCCGGCTCGTCAAAAGGGGAGTCGTGAAGTTGGGGCACTTCAAATCTCAGAGGACTCCCAGAATTGCTGCCTACTCCCGAGGATTCAGAGAGCACCATTTTTCTGCCAAGTAGGGAAGGTCCAACTCCCGAACCGCTTGGATCATCTAGGTTTTCGGAGACATGGGCGCCAGACGAATCTTCCCGACTACAGCTCCGGGCGATAAACGGATCGGGAGAGGAGGATGGTTCAGGAAGCGAAGACTGTCCCGAAATGCCAAACAGGCGGGTATATGGATCGGGAGACGCAGAAATAGGTGACTGAGACATTTCGTTGAAATCAAAGACGGATCGGGGTCTTTGGATGATATCAACAGATCGGGATCCTTAACAACTCGCGAGAATCTCTAGTTTCTAAAATTAACAAAACGGATCGGGGTTCTCAGTCGCTCATCACAATGGATCAAAAACCTTTAAAAGATGAAGAACAGGTCGAAGATCCTTTAAGAATAGCAAGTCGATCTAGATCTTCAAAGTAAACTGCCGGAGAGCATAAAGATGGCGATGGAGCTGGTTGGAGATGGATCGGGAAATTCAAGCGGATCGGCGGTGTAAGAAGAACAACGGAGTTCGATAAAAAATAACTTAAGCAAAAAACCTAGAGAGAGAAAGAAGAGAGAGGTTACCTGCTTTGAAGAAATTTTCGGAGAAATGAAGTGGAGAACAAATGAGAAGTATCGCGAATTATATAGGCAAATGGTGACGTCATTCGCCTCGGGAACCAGCAAAAACGCTTGCACTCCCCGATAAAGGTATCAAGGAAACAGAACCCCGAACTGAGTTTGCGTAGGAAGTCATACCCGAACTGAATCAGCAATGCTACAAAGAAATGATTCGGGGTTATCCATGGATCCTGGTTTGGGATCGTCATAAAAAAGGACAGTTCGGGACGACCACGAGAATCGTTGATCTCACTCAACCACTTACAGCTCGGCACTAACATTACTGATACTGCCAACCTGGGGGGCTAACTGTTGGGGTCAGATTCCACCTCTTGAGAATCAACGATTGAAAAAATGGCTAAGTATGAAAAAGCACTAGCAGTTGAACCCCTAACTGTGATGGAGTTGGATCGGGGTCTCTAGTCATGAAGCAGGTGGATCGGGTCCCCCTAACCATGAAAGGTGTACCCCGATCTGGAACAAAGCAAGGGATCGGGTACCCCGATCCGTGAGAAGGATGGGTTATGTGCCCCGATCCATGACCAAGCAGATGGATCGGGTCCCCTAACCGTGAATTGGGTGGATCGGGTCCTTAGCCATAAAGCAGTTGGATCGGGTCCCCTAACCGCGAAGAAGGTGGATCGGGTCCTTGGTCATGAAGCAGATGGATCGGGTCCCCTAACCATGAAAGGTGTACCCCGATCTGTGACAAAGCAAGGGATCGGGTACCCCGATCCGTGAGAAGGATAGGTTATGTGCCCCGATCCATGACCAAGCAGATGGATCAGGTCCTTGGTCATGAAGCAGATGGATCGGGTCCCCTAACCATGAAAGGTGTACCCCGATCCGTGATAAAGGTATCCCGATCCATGAAGGCTGGATATGTGCCCCGATCCGTGACCACGCAGAAGGACCGGGTCCCCCTGATCGTGAAGTATGTGGATCGGGCTCCCCCTAGCCGTGAAAAGGTGTACCCCGATCCGTGAAGGGAAGTTTGGTTCCAAACCCCGAACTGCGACAAGGCGAGTTGGGTTGTGTACCCCGATCCACGACGCAACAGACGGATCGAGGGTCACGACCCACGACGAAGAATCTGGGACGAGTATCAGTCCACGGTACGACGGACGGATCAGGGGCTGCGACCCATAGTATGTCACCCGAGCCATGAACCATGGTAAAAGATTGGGCCGAGACAAAACAAGCCCACGAATTCAAGCCCACAAAAGGGGTGACAAAGACAGCCCACGAATCGAAGCCCATGACGACAACAGGCTTTGCTAAAAGGAAATCCCGAAGAAATAGGAAATCTTCCTTATCTCTTTAGACATTAACTTAGCCGACTTAACATTGTATATATACTGATGTAAACCCTCAGAAGAGTGGGGAAGAATTTACCTAGCAAAACTCTGTACTTTTGCTCTTACACAAAAAGCTTTCTAAGCAGCTTAATAAAAACACCATCTTTGGATCTTCGTTTGTGTTTTTTTGGTGGTTTTTACTCAGAAGTTTCGGATCTCGCTAAAAGACATAACGAATTCAATTGGCGTGGATTTACACTCCCACACCAAGCACTATGGATGGTTCCCACACCACCTCCAGCTAGAATCTCCCCAAACCGTCAAGCTTAGAGACGTTAAACAAGCACACTAGGGAGGCACTCCCTTGATATCCTTGTACATACTTTTATTTATGTTTTAGCTATTTTCTTCGTATTTTAGTTTGTTTGAGTTTGTAGGAAGCAAGAGGATAAAACTGGCTCAATTGGGGTGAAAACATGGCACTTTGGGGTACCATGTAGCCTACATCAACTAAGCCAGCTCAAGAGGTTGATGCAGCAGGTCGATGGGACGAACAACAGCTCGAAAGTTCCCCTGGTGTGTGCTGCATCGACCAGGCATGCTCACCAGGTTGATGGGACATGTCAATGCAGCATGCATCCGCCAAGGTAAGCTTTCTGACTTTTTTCAAAGTGTTGACTTGGTTTACTTTGGTCTACGCTGATTTTCTTTGATTTCAAACATTATTTGAAGCCCGTTTAGAGCCTCTAAAACCCTCAAGATGAAATCCTCCTCCTTCTCCCTCATTTCTCAAACTCTTTTGCATCTAAAAGCTTTCTTTTTACACTAAACCTCACACTTTTCACACTTTTTGCATTCAAACTCATTTTTTTCAAAAAGGGTATTTTGAAATATCAACTCCCATTAGCTCTTATTCATCTCATCTCTTGCAAAGCACAAGGTATGCTATCTCTCTTTCTCTCTTAATCCATCTCCTTCATTAAAGCTACTGGAAGCTTACATTTTGTTTTTATGGAGTTGTTAGCTTAGGGTTCTAAGATTGCTTCCTCTTGCTTTGGTTAAGGTTTATATGCTATGGGTTGTTGATTCCTTATGAGTTTGAGATGATTTAATGGTTCAATTTTGAAATTTCACCTTCTAGGGTTCTTAGTGTGAAAAGTGAAGAAATGGGTATGAAATTTGACATTTTAGAGAAAGTGTAAAATGCTTAGTGCTTTATCATTCAAATACTACCATTAAGCATGCTTATTAATTACATTCCACTACATTGTTGAAAAGTTCTCAAATAGGCTTGTTTTGGATTTCAATGAAAATGCTAGTTTGATGAAAAGGTAGAACCTTGAATTGGTGTTCTTGTCCTTTCAATTGATTGGTTTATGTTAACACTTGAGTTGATAGTATAAGTGGCACTCCATTATTGCTACTTGAGCTTTTGAAATTATCATATAGATGGACACTTTGGTCTTTCAAATTGTGAACCTTTCACATTTGAGAATTGCTTTTTGTAGGATCCACTATCAAGAACTACAATAATGGACTCCTCTTAATGGCCAAGACACCACTCTCTTCAAGGAGACCACGCTTTCAATGGATTGTCTCAAGAGGAATTTGGTTACTTAATGGAGCTAGACCGTGCCACCGTTTACCCTACCATCTTTTCTTGTCGTGACAAAATGATTGAAACGGGAATCGAAGATCAAGTGAACGATCTTTTGACAAGGATGCATTTGGATGGTCTTGCTCACATGGATTGCGCGACATACGTCGAACCAACCAAGCACTTCCTCGCTGATTTGTTCATATTTTAACATTTCTTAGCATGCATTTTCCTTGGCTTTTACATTCATTTAGATTACATAATGCATTTTTCTCTTCATATTAAGTTCCATTTAGTTAAGATTTAGTCTTAGAGTCCTAGGTTCATTATGTTGCATTTGCATTGCATTTTGAGTATATTTAAGGTGCTATGGAGACCTAGGATCAAGGAGAATAAATTGAAGAAGGAAGGAGAACCAAGGGGAATGAATAGGAGCCAAACACCAACTGATATAGGCTGCATCGACCAGTCCAGCTCAATAGGTTGATGCAGCAGGTCCATGGGGACAACACCAGGCGAAATCCAGATTTTGGTGCACTCTGCATCTACCTGTCCTCCTCATCTGGTCGATGCAGCAGGTCGACGTAGGCTGCATTTTTTGCACAAATCCGGGTTTGACCCGGTTTATCCCGTGTTGACCCGATACCTTCCCCTTTCACTATATATATGTTTAGCACATTAAAATCCTAAGTTCTCTTCTCTATAAGTGGGTTTTTAAATCCATAATATGTTCTTACATTTTGGATCAAGATCTTCAGCATTTCATGACACTTAGTGAGATTTCTTCACCCTTTATCTTTTATTTATGCATTTTCACTATATTTATGTTTTTCTCTTTGTTCTTCATCATGTTTAGGATTTAGCCTTCTTGTGGATTATGGGTTAGGTTAGATTAAGGTTATTGATGATTGATTAATGATGTTTAGGTTTAGATTCTTGTGATTTCCTATGTGTAGAGGGTGCCCAAAGCTAGGATTCACATTGCTAATCAAATCCTTGATAATGGACTTTTGATGCCCGAAATGTGTTTGTGAAAATGTCTAGACCAAGTCTAAACATGCTTTCCACATCTTAGTCAATTATCATTTGATGATTAAGGTGGTTTATTAACTTATTGGACATGCATTAAATATCATTAGTCATTTTAATTGCAATTGAGAAATTAGCTTAATTAGAGGATTAGTGAATGGATTAGTCTCATGAAAGTGAACTAGTCTACTTTATGGAATCCATATCTTGGAATTGAACTTGATTTATTGTCCCATCATCACTATTTACTTGTTAATCATCCCTAGTCAATTACCTATGCCCATGATCCATATTTTCTCTTTTGTTGGACTATGAGTTATGCTTGATTATGATGCTTTGATGGTTAGATGATGATTATTAGGGTTGATTATTGTTAGATCCTTCACTTATGTTGAGATTAAAGCTAGTTTTGACTTGATCACTCAAAATCTAGGCCCTAGGCATTTCCACCCCTGAAATGTGTTTGTGAAAATATTTGAACCAAACCTTTTATGAGCTTTACATATCCTAACCAATTAACCGTTGATGTTTAGGGTGTTTAGTGAATTAATTGGACTTTCTCATTACTGCTCATTTATTATCTAATTGCAAGTGTGAAAGACTATGACAATTAGGTGAGCAAATGAAGTGGTTAGTACCACGAAAGTGGATTAGTCATAGTATTGAGTTCCATTTTTGATTGTTAATCCATTCTTTTGATAGTATTGCCCATGGTACAATGCTTTTACCTTGTTTATCTTCTTGCACTTCTTAGCATTTTAAACCGTTAAAATATCCCAAAAATATTTGCTATAGCTTAGTTTGTTTCTCGCATCTCTAGTGTTGCAATCTTTAGTCTCCTGAGATCGACCCTTAAGTACTACCTCGGTGCACCATGCACTTGTGGTTTTATTTGAGGCTTTAGAAATTTTAAAGTTTCGATCGCCTATTGGATCTTTGGTCTTTAGCAAAGGTAAAATAGAGCGCATCAATTTTTGGCGCCGTTGCCGGGGACTAAATGGTTGGCATTAGAGTTAGGATTTAAATTGAGACTATAGCTTTTTACTTTCTTGTTTGGCTAATCTTTTCCATCTTTATTGTCATCTTGATCTCTTAGGTGTACAACTAGGAGTAAAAGAAACATTCAAGGAAATAGTGAATAAGAGGAATCAACCGTCAAACTAGTGACGTTAAACGTGCCCTTGGGAACTCTCCAAACCTATCCTTTATCATGCTAGTGACACAAAACAAGCATAAATAAAGATGACCAAATGCTTCCAATCCTTATCTCCTCCAATCCTTAGCTCCAAGGTACCACACAAATTTCTTGATAGTGCGTTTCATTGCTAAGTGAATGGTAGAAAAGCTTTCTTCTTTGCATCTTGATCTCGTCGCTCAAAACTCATTTCTATTGTCAAAGTTTGGTTGAATTGATGCCATCTCTATTTTATTAGACTTTTTATTGAACTTAATCTTCTCGTTTATGGCCTTTTGATCTTGATCATGGATTAACTTCCTCACATTCAAGTAATCTTATCCTTTTTTGCCACTCTTTAATGACTTGAATGGCCTATCTTGTGGGAGTCGAAACTCGCACAACAAAACATGGTTAGGAAAAATTAGGGATTCGAAAACTTCTATGAACAGAAACACAAGAACAGAGATCCAAAGATGGTTTTTATTGATATGTTTAAGAGCTCTGAATACAGAGGTTGTTTAGAAAAACCTAAGTATTCTTGCTAAGCAAAAATTTGCGGAACCCCTCTTCAAGGGATGTACATGCATATTTATACAAGTATAAGTTGATTAGAATAAACCTTAACGTGATAAGTAAGGTTTCCTAATTCTTTGTCAGTTTTTTTTCTTCATGTTCATCCTTCCCTTTTCTTCGGACTCTAAGTCGGTAGAACATCGTGGCCTCATGTTTTGACTCTTCGCTTCGGCCTGTCAAAGCCCATGGCTTGGGTCTTGGCCCACTGATGATTGCGGCTCATCACCCTTACGCCTTCGAGGGCTCGGCTCGGCCCAGAGTTGCCGTTACATCATGTCTTCGAGGGCACATTTCCTTGCCTAGCCGTAGATTACAGCTCATTATCTTGCCTAGCTATGGATCACGGCTCATCGTCTTGCCTAGCCGTGGATCACAGCTCCTCAGTTTGCCTAGACGTGGATCACGGATCATCGTCTTGGCTAGCCGTGGAGCACGGCTCGTCATCTTTGCCTAAAACTTAGCCATTTTCACCTATTGATTTAAGTGGGGTAAAATCTGACCCCAACAGTTATCCCCCAGCTCGTCAGAGTCAATGATGATGGTGACGAGGTGAAAGTAGCTGTTGCTGAAATCAATATGCCAAGTCGTTCTGTGAAAATTCCGAGCCACCTTTTTGATCATGTTGCCAAGCCATTTGGCATGCCAGTTTGCCGAGCCATTTTTTCGAGGAGGGCGTAACGAGATGATGTGCTGAGAAAAATGTGACGAAGTGTTTTGCCGAGGAGAACGTGACGAGATGATGTGCTGAGGAAAATGTGACCAGCTGTTTTCCCGAGGAGAAAGTGACGAGGCGATGAGATTATCATGACAATGCGACGAGCGAAGACTATCTTGTTGCTTCGTGAGAATTTTCAAGGGCCAAGTTCCAAGGGCACCGTGCAAAAAATTGTGAAGAGTATTCATGTCGTTCTGATCCGGATGTTGTGCTTGATGCTCCTGCTTCAAACTCATAGTCGTAGCGAGCTGTAGGTTAGTTAGCCAAAGCGTGTTAGGGTAACTCACAACTCTGTGCAAAGTGTCTAAAAACTAGTGTGCTATGAAGCGATGTATACTGGGTTTTAAGATGTTAAAGACCAGCGTGCTAAGGAGCGAGTGATTGCTAGGTTTTGACTGTTTACTTTGGTTTTAGGGCATGCGATATAGTCTCGACTTACATGCCCATTTCGATAAAACATGTTTAAGTATCTGATACTAAACGATATACGTTTGGTACTATGTTTTTGAGATGTTGAAGACCAGCGTATTAAGAAACGTGTGATTGTTGGGTTTAGACGAAACATATTTAGGTATCTCATACTAACGATATATGTTTAACGCTATGTTTCTGAGATGTTGTGACCAACGATCGGTTGCTGAGTTTAGATGAAACATGTTTAGTTATCTCACGCTAATGATATACGTTTAGTGTTATGTTTTCGAGATGTTGCGACTAGCGATTGGTTACTGGGTTTAGATGTTTACTTTGGTTTACGTGCATGCTTTCCACTAACATACCCGCTTTGATAGTAAACATTAGCGCGCTTAGATCCGTAAAGGATGTAATTGTTAAGATCCATGAAGGATGTAGTAGTTCGTTGTTGTGGCCATCAACAACGAGGATGATGAGCATGTCAAAGTGTTTGTTTTGATAAGACTTGGTGTTCTGCGAGACAGCGAGTATGTCAAAGTGTCTGTTTTGATAAGACTTAAAGTTTATGAAAGATCGCGCTCTAAGAAATGGGAGTATACGTGTACACGCACCCACTCCCCCCCTTTAAGGAGGGGGGGGGGGGCAGTTGAATCCATCTTTAGATAAGTTGCCTACGTACCCCTTTCGGGGATCAAGCCATCCCGTAGTTCTTGTTAAGTATCTCAGTGATAGTATTTCTTCAAATGCATTGCGTTCCAAGGTTTTGGTACTAGAATGCCGACCATGTTAGCGAGCTCGTACACTCCCGGGCAAATTGAAGTTCGCTAGTTCGTTCTCAGGTTCCCGATTCACCTTGACTTTCTTCTGTTTCATCTTCGAGTTAAGTTCTGCTACGTGATTCCTAAGCTCATGCTCAGCCATAACACAAATTCGAGACTCCTTCTGATTTCCACGAATATTTTTCATTCCGTTCAGCGTCGGCTCTCATAGAATTTATCCAAGGGATTCACATGATTATGTTGTATATCGCGGGATAATTTTCCACCGAAAATTCTACAATATTTGTTACTCCTCCGGCTCGGATGGGTAGTCTGATCGTTCCAAGGGTCATCGTTGTTTCTCCCAAAAATCCAGTCAGTGGCTTCGGTGTTATTGTAACTTGAGATAGACTAATCTCCATATACCTTAATATTTCTTGCAAATAACATCTACAGAACTTCCCGTATCTATCTACACTCTAGCGGCGTCGTGGTCTCCTACGATCAACTCGATGACAAGAGGATCATTGTGAGGCTGGTCAAAGCAGATTGTTTCATTTTGCTCGAACAAAATCATATAATTTGGCAAATCGACAGGCGCCGACCCATTGGTGGTTGTGGGAGTCGGAACTCGCACAACTAAACTTGGATAAGAATTTAGGGGAACATAAATTTCTGGGTATGATTGCAGAAAAGGAGATCCAAAGATGGTTTTTATTGCTGATTAGATAAGCTTTTAGAATACAAAATTTTGTTGTATAAAGTCTATTGATCTCAGAAATTGTGAATGCCTCTCTCGAACGTCCTCTCCTTCTTTTATAGACTTCATGTTCCACCGCCTTAGCGAGAATATCGGAATATTTCCTTTTCCTCTTTGGATTTGTATTCCCTTTTCCTCTTTGGCCGACTTCCATGTTGACTTTATTCATTGGCCCATCCCAAATTGTGAAGGCATCGCCTCGGCCTACATGTGTGATGTTTGCTTCGGCCTATTAGATCAGTTGCCTCGTTGCATGTTGACACTCACCTTTGTCTTAAGGTGAAGTTTGCCTCAGTGCGTGCTGATACGCCTTGGTATGCGGTAGCATTTGCCTCAGGGCATGCTGATATGCCTTAGCGTGTGCCGCCATTCGCCTTGGCGCATCCCGCCATATGCCTTGGCGCATCCCGCCATATGCCTTGGCGCATCCCGCCATATGCCTTGGCGCGTCCCGCCATATGCCTTGGCGCGTCCCACCATATGCCTTGGCCTGCGGTAGCATTTGCCCCGTTGCATTCTGCAATTTGCCTCGGTGCGTGTTATCGTTCGCCTTGGTGTGTGCTCCTACACCTCGGCACGTACTGCCACTTGCCTCAGTGTGTGCTGTCACTCACCTTGGCCCATAGAGATATTTGCCTCGGTGAGTGGTTGGAACGAGGCAGATTCAAAGTGATTGGAACGAGGTTAATATGCCGAGCCAAAAGCAAGATCAACATGCTTTCAGTATGCCAAGCCAAAAAAACTCATGCCCAGCCGATGATAAGATAAGCTGAAATCTGCACCGAGCCAAAGTTAACATTAGCTACATTTTTACGGCTCGCAATATCTTAGTGATTGAGTTTTTCTAGGGAATCGGGTACCCGTGATGTCATGTAATGATTATCTTCGAAGATCTGAAATGTTTTTGCTAGTTCCCGAGGCGCGTTTGCGCACGCGCCAAGATCTTAGGTTTCTCTCTATAAATCACGAAGTGTTTTCCTCATTTCCTCACTTTGCATCTCCAAAAATCCTAAGGTAGAGCTCTCTCCTCTCTTTTCTCTCTCTCTTATTTATTTGAGTTTTCCATTTGTTCGCCACCGCCGCTTTGTATTTTCCGACCCATCTTTATCGTCTCGCAGTGGTGTTGGGGTCAAAACCCACTCAGCCGTGATCAATGGGAAAATGGGTAAGTATGGAAATACGAGAAATCGCACAAGGCCAAAGTCGTTTCTATACGAATCTATTTGGGCACGATACGAGCTCGCTGTGACCGTGATACGAATCTACTTCGGCACGGAGAGTCCACTTCGGCCAAGCTGTCTACCTAGGCCAAGCTGTCTATCTTGGCCAAGCTCTCACTTCGGCAACAGAGACTTCGGCACGTAGAGTCCACTTCGGCAAAGGGAGACTTCGGCAAGGGGAGACTTCGACTAAGGAAGCCCCAATTCGGCAAAGGGAGACTTCGGCAATGAGGAGACATCGGCAAGGCCATTTCGGCCAAGGTAGCTCCACTTCGGCCAAGGAAGCTTCGGCCAACAAGGCGCTTCAGCCAACAAGGAGACTTCGGCACGTAGAGTCCACTTCGGCAAAGGGAGACTTCGGCAGGGGGACACTTCGGGAAGACAGCTCCACTTCAGCCAAGGAAGCCCCACTTCGGTAAGCCACTTCGGCAATAGAAACTTCGGCCGACGAAGCTACTTCGGCCAATGAGGTACTTCGGCCGACAAGGCACTTCGGCAATGCCTCAACTTCAGCCAGGGGAGACATCGGCCGACGAAGCCACTTCGGCCAACAAGGCGCTTCGGCCGACAAGGCACTTCGGCAACACCTCCACGTCGGCCATGGGAGACTTCGGCCTAAGAGGCTCCACTTCGGCAAGGAGATATTTCGGCACACCTCCACTTCGGCCAGAGGAGACTTCGGCCTAAGAGGTTCCACTTCGGAAAGGGGATATTTCGGCACAACTCCACATCGGCAAGGAGACTTCGGCCAAAGAGGCCACTTTGGCGACAAGCCACTTAGGCCAACAGAGTACTTCGGCGAGCGAGTCCACTTTGGTCGAAAGCCAGTTCGGCCAAAGGGCACTTCGGCCAACAGGTTCACTTCGGCCGAAGGCAAATCACGACCGAAGCCAATTATGGCTGAAGTCATTTATATACGAAACTGTCTGGCCGAAGTCAATTCTATACGAGGCTGTCTGGCCGAAGTCAATTCTATACGAAGCTGTCTGGCCGAAGTCAATTCCATACGAGGCTAGCTGGCCGAAGTCAATTTTATACGAAGCTGTCTACCCGAAGTCAATTCTATACGAAACTGTCTGGCCGAAGTCAATTCCATACGAGGTTGTCTGGCCGAAGTCAATTCCATACGAAGTTGTCTGGCCGAAGTCATTTCCATACGAAGTTGACTGGCCGAAGTCATTTCTGCACGAAGCCGTCTGGCCGAAGTCATTTCCATATGAAGCTGTCTGGCCGAAGTCAATTCCATATGAAGTCATGGCCGAAGGCAATGTGGCCGAAGTCATTTCTATAAGAAGTCAATGAGCCCATCTTTGGCCGATATCGATACGAAGGCCCATGTAGCCAAGCCGACTTAGCTAAATGGAAATCCCGAAAGTTTAGCAAGTTTTGCTTGACTCTTTGGAATTGGCCTGGCCGACTTAAACTAGTATATATACTCATGTACATCCTCTAAAATAGGGATCCGCAACTGACTTAGCAAAAACCCTAGACTTTTTGCTCCACAAAACAATTGTACAAACGCTTTTCGAAACAGCTAAATAAAAACCATCTTTGGATCTTCGCTTTCGTGGTTCATACGAAGAAAGTTCATCCCTCTTAACAAACCTATGACAAATCTAATTGTGTTGATTTTGACTCCCACAATTTGGCACTAGAAGGAGGGGGCAATTGAAACTTTCTTACTCCAAGGAACCACCGTACGAACGATCTGAAGAAGATGACCGACGACGGAGAAAGACAAACTGACGATCCTCAAGACATCGTGACCGATGGATCCGGAGAGAAGGTTGCACCAGCGCTTGCAATTTTGGAGACAAGCCCGGAGGCCCTAACTTAGATAAAGACGATGCTGGAGATGCTGCTCAAGAAGGCGGAGGAGCAGGATAAACTGAACACGACGATGACTGACAAGCTGGAAGTCCTTGCAACGGCAAGTCAAACCCAGGTAAGGGCTTAGAAGTTGACCTAATAAGGCACATGTTGGGGTCAATATTCACCCACTTGAAGTTAACAGTTCAAGACAAACGGATCGGGTGTCACGACCCATGGTGAAGAAGATTGGGTCGTGTACCCCGATCCATGACAAGACAAATGGATCGGGTGTCACGACCCATGGTGAAGAAAATTGGGTCGTGTACCCCAATCCATGACAAGACAAACGGATCGGGTGTCACGACCCATGGTGAAGAAGATTGGGTCGTGTACCCCGATCCATGGCAAGACAAACGGATCGGGTGTCACGACCCATGGTGAAGAAGATTGGGTCGTGTACCCCGATCCATGCCAAGACAAACAGATCGGGTGTCACGACCCATGGTGAAGAAAATTGGGTCGTGTACCCCGATCCATGACAAGACAAACGGATCGGGTGTCACGACCCATGGTGCAGAAGATTGGGTCGTGTACCCCGATCCATGACAAGACAAACGGATCGGGTGTCACGACCCATGGTGAAGAAGATCGGGTCCTGTACCCCGATCCATGACAAGACAAACGGATCGGGTGTCACGACCCATGGTGCAGAAGATTGGGTCGTGTACTCCGATCCATGACAAGACAAATGGATCGGGTGTCATGACCCATGGTGAAGAAGATTGGGTCGTGTACCCCAATCCATGACAAGACAAACGGATTGAGTGTCACGACCCATGGTGCAGAAGATTGGGTCGTGTACCCCGATCCATGACAAGACAAACAGATCGGGCGTCACGACCCATGGTGAAGAAGATTGGGTCGTCATGACCTGTAACAAAGCTAGCGGATTGGGATCAAGGCAAGGGAGTCATTTTCGTCATCTGTCACCACCCGAGCCATTTGATGGTGTCACCCGAGCCGCTTGGATGGCGTCACCCGAGCTGTTTGGATGGTGTCACCCGAGCCGTTTGGATGGTGCCGCCTGAGCCGTTTGAAATGGCATCACCTGAACCATGAACCATGGTGCCACCCGAGCTGATCAACCACCACCATCCGAGCCAAAGCCCAAGGATAAGAAGATGGGATGAGCCGAGCAAATGAACGGATGGTCCGAGATAATGAGCCCATGAATAAAAGCCCCTGGCGGCGGCAGGCTTTGCTAAAAGGAAATCCCGACAAATTAGGAAATCTTTTTTATCCCTTTTGTAGTTGCCCTAGCCGAGTTAAACTTGTATATATATTCATGCATACCCTCCAAAGGGGTGAGGGGCAATTGACCTAGAAAAACTCTATACGTTTGCTCTCATACAAAAAAGCTTTCTAAAGTAGCTTAATAAAGGACCATATTTGGATCTCTGTTTGTGTTTTTAGTGGTTTTTACTCAAAAGTTTTGGATCTCTCTAAAAGACGTGACGAATTCAATTGGTGTGGATTTACACTCCCATAATTTGGCGCTAGAAGGAGGGGGAAGAAATTTTCTAACTCAAGAGAGCCACCGCAAAACCGATTCGAAGAATGATGGCCAATGACGGAGAGCAAGACGCTCGCGGAGATGAAGATCATGTTGGAGACGCTACTCAAGAAGGCGGAGGAGCAAGACAGACTCAATCACACGATGACGGGCGAGCTGAAAGCCTTGGCAACGGCGAGTCGAACCCATGGTGTGGGATCAGTTCTTGACCCAACGAGGCGGATCGAAAGGCGCCTCAACCGACGACCCTAGATTTCACAACCCCGCTCAACCCACCAAGAACCCGTAGCAGATTACCACGACTCAATACAAACTCAGTAGACCTAGCTTCCGGAATGGAAGGAGTTGGCGGCACACCAACGGAGGAGGAGCCGGCCCCAATCATCAATCTGGAGGAGGTGAACCGAGTGGAACATAACATGGAAAGCCGTGATGACCCTGAACCCCTAGCAGGTGGTCAGACCCGAATTGAAAGATGCAAGGCCATCCTGGAAGGAGATCAAGAGCTAAAAGAGGAGGAGGAGAATATACTCCGGGCTGAGCAAGCACGGATAACCGAAGAATGCAGAGCAGGAGTCCGAGCCCAGAAAGAAGAGATGGCTATGATGCGAGCAGATATGGATCGAGCAGCTGCCGACATAAAAGCTATTCGATCCATGAGGCACAAAGCGACTAGCAAGGTGCCGGAGATAGATCGTGCACTGGAGAAAGCACAGAACACCCCATTCACGGCATGGATTACTAGCACAAGAATTCCAGATCCTGGAAAGATGAAAGTCCCGATCTATGAAGGAAAGACCGATCCAAAGGAGCATCTGACGGCTTTCGCTATAGCCATGGGACACTCGAATTTCAAGGAAAACGAAAGAGACGCCGGACAGTGCCTTCTCTTCGTGGAGCATCTAAAGGGACCGGCGCTCCAGTGGTTTTCCAGACTCGAACGGAACTCCATCAACAGCTACAACCAACTGTCAGCGGCATTCCTGAAGCATTACTCCATATTCATGGATCCCAGAACATCCGACGCCGGTCTGTGGACCCTGGCTCATGGGCAGAATGAAACACTCCTGAGTTTCATTGGAAGATTCAAAGCCGTCATGTCCAAAGTGGAAGGCCTGAGCAACAAAGCAGCCTTACTGGCCCTGAAGCGAGCACTCTGGTTCAACTCCGATTTTCGCAAAGAAATCGCGCTAAACACCCCCACAACGATACAAGATGCAATGCATCAAGCTGCAGACTTCATCACCGAAGAAGAAGAGATGAAGATCCTAACCGAGAAGTATGGGAAGGCAAAAGCAGTGAACCACTCTCCTCAAGTCTCCACCCCTTCTAACACAAAAAGGAATAGTCAAGGTTCCGGCTATGTGAAGCACGAGGGCGGTTTTAGAGGAGCCCATAACTATCAAATCGATGCATCCGGCTATGATAGAGGAAGAGGCCGCGGCCGCGGAAGAAATTCATGGAGCACTTGGACCAAAGGCGAAAGCTCTTACGATGAAGCAGCATACTGCGAACACCATCGCATCTATGGACATCCCACCGTGAACTGCCGAATTCTTGGTTTGAAGCTTGCTAAAAAATTAGCAGCTGGCGAGCTTGGAGGAAACATCAGCCTCAAGGATTTTAAGATGGACGCGAACACATACAAACCCGACCTAACAAAAGACGATCATACAAAGCGCGATAGAAGGGATGACGAAGCGCCGCCCTCTGGATCAAGTAGAAGGATAAGCATGATAATGGGAGGATCTCACTATTGCTCAGATACCGTCTCGGCAATATAAGCATTCCAGCGAAGGGCAGATATCAGCATCAACTGGTCTAAACCATCAAAGTTTCCAAATGACGTGATATCATTCAAGGAAAGGGAGACGGTCGAAATCGACAGACCACATGATGACCCTCTTGTGATCGAATTAATTATCAACGACTGCGACGTAGCACGTGTATTGGTGGACACTGGGAGCACTGTGGACGTAATCTTCCTCGAGACTCTCAGAAGAATGAATGTGGACAATTCTGAAGTGATATCTACTCCCAAACCCCTAACTGGATTCTCTGGAGAAACCACCATGACTACTGGGACAATCAAACTGCCTGTCCAAGCTGGCGGAGTTACAAAAATCGTCGAATTCTCCGTAGCTGATCACCCGGCGATCTACAACGTCATCATGGGAACCCCTTGGTTGAATTCCATGCGCGCCACCATTTCAACCTACCATCTCTACCTCAAGTTCCCTACACCAAACAGAGTGAAAACGATTAGAGGAAACCAAAAAGAGTCTTGTGTATGCTTCCTCGCCGCACACAAGCTCAGAAACCCGGTTACTGATCTGATGGCAAGTTCAAAACGCAAGAAGATGAAGACTGACAGAGAACCGGTGAAGGAGCTTTCCAAATTATTATAGCAATTACAGATTACGGAGGATCGCGAGGAAGAAGTATCTAAGCCAACTTGCAACCCCGTAGTATCAGTTTACATCGACAATGAACGTCCGGAGCGATGCGTGGAAATTGGAGCAATACTAGATGAAAAGATCAAAGAAGAACTCGTTGCATTCCTGAGGACAAATATCAACACTTTCGCGTGGGAAGCAGAGGATATGCCTTGCATCGACATCAGCATAACAAGCCACGAACTGAACATTGACCCAACGCTCAAACCAGTGAACCAGAAAAGGAGAAAGCTCGGGCTAGAAGAGCCAAAGCAGTCAACGACGAAGTAGAAAGACTCCTGCGCGTTGGTTCAATAACTTAGGTGAAGTACCCGGATTGGCTGGCTAACCCAATGGTGGTCAAGAAGAAGAATGGAAAATGGCGTGTATGCGTGGACTTCACTGACTTGAATAAAGCTTGTCCAAAAGAGAGCTTCCCCCTTCCGCATATCGATCGCCTAGTTGAAGCAACGGCAGGGAATGCACTACTATCCTTCATGGATGCCTTCTCGGGTTACAACCAGATCTTGATGAACCCTGACGACCGCGAGAAGACCGCTTTCATAACAGATCGTGGAATATATTGCTACAAGGTGATGCCATTCGGTATGAAAAATGCCGGAGCAACGTACCAGTGACTGGTGAACAAGATGTTCGCCGATCAACTCAGAAAGACATTGGAGGTCTATATAGACGATATGCTGGTGAAATCATTATGAAAACATGACCACATCACTCATCTCAAGGAATGCTTCTCCCAGCTGAACTTTCACAACATGAAGTTAAACCCGACCAAATGCAGATTCGCAGTCACCTAGGGGGAATTCCTCGGGTACCGAGTAACTCACCGTGGTATTGAAGCTAACCCTAATAAAATTGATGCACTCATCCATATGACTTCACCAAAGACAAAAAGAGAAGTGCAAAGACTTACCGGGAGGGTAGCTGCACTTAACAGATTCATCTCACGATCCACCGACAAATGCTTGCCTTTCTACGATACATTGCGTGGGAACAAGAAGTTCGAATGGATGGAGAAATGCGAGGAGGCTTTCCAACAACTGAAGACTTACCTGGCTACCCGTCCAGTCCTTACAAAACCAGAAGCAGGGGAGCCGCTTTTTCTGTACACCGCGGTTTCCGCCACAGCAGTAAGCGGCGTATTGATCCGAGACGAGCGTGGAGAACACAAGCCAATATTCTACGTCAGTAAAACCCCCACAGACGCCGAAACGAGATACTCGCAGATTGAAAAATTGGCATTATCCATTGTAATGTCCGCAAGAAAGCTAAGGCCATACTTCCAGTCTCACTCGATCGTCATCTTAAGCACCTTCCCGATAAGGTCCGTTCTGCATAGCCGAAGTCAATCAGGAAGGGTAGCAAACTGGGCAATAGAACTGAGCAATACGACATTGAATATCGTGGATGAACGTGCGCAAAATCCCAAGTCCTGGCCGATTTTCTTATCGAACTACCTGAAGAAGGTATTGACGAAGAAATGCAAAGACATCTATGGAAAATCCATGTTGATGGCTCATCCTCCAAAAATGGCTCGAGAGTAGGGATACGACTAACTTCTCTAACTGGCGAACTGCTGGAACAATCATTCCGCCTCGGCTTCCACGCATCCAACAACGAAGCAGAGTACGAAGCCTTGATTACAGGGATGAGACTTGCTAATTGCCTAAAAATCGAGCAACTCCATGCATTTTGCGACTCCCAACTAGTCCCGAATCAGTTTGGCAGCAAATATGAGGCAAAGGATGATCCAATGGAAGCTTACTTGACAATCATCAAAGAATTGGCGGCACAGTTCAAACAATTCATCCTAACACGTATCCCACGAGGGGAGAACACCCCAGCCGACGCACTTGCAGCCCTAGCATCAACTTCCGATCCATACCTAAAGAGACTAATCCCAGTAGAATTCATCCAACACCCAAGCATCAATCTGCCCGACACGGTGAATGCCATAACTCGCTCACAAGCCGCTACGCAAGTAACAGAAGTCACAATCAGACAAGAGGAGGTAGATGAAATAGAGGAGCAATTGGCAAACTTGTCATCCGCTGAGCCGGAAATAGCCCCTATGAAAGAAGATAGCCTTGAAGAGTCACCAATAATCGAAAACAGCAATGATCCTGTCATCAAACATCTATCCAACGAAGAAGCAAACGGGATCAATGACGAAGCAGAATATGGCTGTGACAAGGAATGGCTCGGCGCAATCAGAGAATACATATACGACAGAGTCTTACCAACTGAAAAGTGGGCAGCTCGTAAGCTTCAAACCCAGGCGGCTCGTTACGTTTTACTCGATGAAAATGTCTTCAAATGGAGATTCTCAGGACCATTGCTAAACTGCGTGGAAGGAAAGGATGCAAGGAAGATTATGGAGGAAGTTCACAACGGTTCGTGCGGCAATCACTCCGGAGGGAGAGCACTAGCCGTAAAGATCAAACGTCACGGTTATTTTTGGCCAACAATGATCAAAGATTGCAAGGAGTTTTCAGCCAAATGCGAGAAATGTCAACGCCACGCTCCAATGATTCACCAACCAACGGAAATGCTCTCATCAATCTCATCACCATATCCATTCATGCGATGGTCTATGGACATCGCCGGGCCCTGCATCCCTCAAAACAGAAACGTTTCCTGCTGGTTTTAACAGATTATTTTTCAAAATGGGTCGAAGCCGATTCATACGCTAACATTAAAGATGCACAAGTGGAAGCCTTTGTCTGGAAGAACATCATATGTCGCCATGGAGTGCCTTACGAAATCGTGACGGATAATGGATCACAATTCATCTCAAATCATTTTGAAGGTTTCTGCAACAAATCGAAAATCAGACTCAGCAAGTCTACTCCAAGATATCCACAAGGGAACGGACAGGACGAAGCAATCAACAAAATAATCCTAGACGGCCTAAAAAGCGTCTTGATGAGAAAAAAGGACGTTGGGCTGAAGAACTGGAAGGAGTACTTTGGTCTCACCGTACAACCCCAAGACGAGCAACGGGGGAACCCCATTCGCCCTCGTGTACGGAATAGAGTGTGTCATCCCACCGGAGATCCTTTTCCTAGGAATTCACCGCAGACTACTACCAGAACAAAAAGGGCTCAATCACCTATTGATTCTTGACGAATTGGACTTGATCAACGAACGAAGGGATCAAACCTTGATCAGGATCCAGACTATCAGAATGCTGCAGCAAAGTACTACAATTCCAATGTTTGGGAAAGACGTTTCTACGAAGGCAATTTAGTTTTACGAAAGGTTTTCCAAAATACAGCAGAAACGAATGCTGGAAAATTAGGAGCACACTGGGAAGGACCTTACAGAATCATGGAGATAGTCAAACCTAGCGTCTACAAACTTGCCAGCATGACGAACGTCCCAGCACCGAGATCTTGGAACACAATGCATCTCAAAAACTACTATCACTAAGCTACTTCACATGAAGTACGGGGCAACTTGATCCCTGCAAAGGGTACGTAGGCAGCTCGCCTTCGGATGGGTTCAGTTGCCCCCCTCCTTTCAAAAGGGGGAGAGTGGGTACATATACATACACTTGTATACTCCCATCTTTGTAATAGGTTCTATGATAATTCGAAGCAAAGCTTTCAAAGACAAGTTTTACCTAAACATCTTTCAAGGATCATAAAGTCTTAACAAAATAGACATAGTCAAACGAATTAAGCTACGATAGGCGTCTCGCCACATGTTCACTACTGCTCGCCACAGTAGTGACCTCTTGCATCCATCTCGGATCCAAAACTGTCACATCCACCCTAGGATTAAAAGCGCGCTATACAAATACTCTGTTCATTGTCGGAGCGGATATGTTTACGGTAACGTATCCATAAACCGAAATGTTCATCCTAAACTATACAAGCATATGGCCATTATCGGAGCGAATACACTTATGGTAGTACATCCGTAAACCGAAATGTTCAAACTAAACTATGCAATTTTATGATCAATTTTGGAGCAGGCAAGTTTACGATAACGCGTCTGTAAGCCAAATTGTTCATCTTAAACATAGCTACTGACTATGGAAGCCCATACTCAGATGCATATCTTATCAAAGACGATACAAGCAAAACATTCAGACTCGTCATCAAACAAAAAAGGCATACTTAACATTTCTTCATGAACACATTCATCAAAGACAAAAGGCGTTCATTCTATAACCAACAGGTTCGAAAGAACACAGAACGGGAAAATCACCCAAGTATTAAAAGAAATACTATAGTTTGGATAAAGCCGTCCATGCGTTAAACAAAAAAAGAAGAAGAGATTTAATCAAACAAAGAAAAGAGGATCATAATCCTCTGTTATCTCAGGGGTCGTGATCATTCTTTGCTCCAACTCCGCCGACTGTTCAGCTATGTCGCCTCCCAGCACTTTGTTATCTTCAGGCATCCTCTCGATGAACTCCTCAACTTTGTCCTCCAAAGCGGCCTCGTCCTCTTTACTCATAAAATGGTTCGGAAGCTGGCTCCTCAGCAACAGCTTCTTCATCTTTTTGTAGAGACGGTTCGGGAGTCGGTTCCTCAGAAACCACCTTCGAACTAAGTTCAGATAGGCCTGGCATTCCCTTGTTTGAACCAGAGAAATCTTGAATGCCAACGCTCGCGGCAGCCGTCTCCATAGGTTCATCTGTATTAAGTTCCTTCAAAATATTAGAACAAACAGGGGACAACTTCAAAAGTCCAGTCGCCTCGGCCACAAGCTTAGCAAATATCTTGTGGGCTCCGTCTAGGTCGATTTTTGCTCAGCCAAAATTTTTGCCTCAGAATTGAGTGACGGCGGCTCTCCGCTTTGGAGCAGTTCTATGAACTGAAGGTTACCTTCGATATGAGCTAGATCAAGCATATTTTACTTCGGTTCGCCGGCGATCCTGTCAAGGATTTTACTGGCTCGGGAGAATTTGTCTTCAAACTTGGACGACATTTCCTACTTTGCCTCGAGCACAGCTTGCTCAATCTTGCTCTCTAGCAGTTCATTTGCCATTTCCAACTGTCTCGTTAAACTGGGAATGTGAGCATCCCATTTTGATCTGCCAGATTCCAGCCTCAGGATCCGTTCGTCAGCTTCTCTGATGTGCTTCTCATTTGCCTCTGCTTCAGCTTCAAAGGCCTTGATTCTCTTGAGAGTTCTCTCTCGCTCAGAAGCGTGACTTGCTTCGATATCTTTGAGCTTTCCGTCTAGCTTGATGGCCCTTTTCCGGGCGTCCTCGAGTCTCTCCCTATCTTTTCGGGCGTCGGATTCATATCTGAGAACCATCCTGTTAAGATGGGATATGAACTATGTGAAAATAGAAATGGCATTTTAGCAAACAAAAAAAATCATGGAACAGTTTGGGAAATAAAAGACGAATAGTACCTTAACGCCTCGAAGGGACACCTCGTTGTAGGCTTTATCCCTGAGCAAAGTGTCCGGAGGAGGAAGCTAATCACCTGGGCAGGTGATCTTGGAAAAAATACCAGCAGACGCCACAACATCATTGTAAGCCCCATCAGCGTTAAGGTGCACGACGGACAGTCGGAGAGATGGTTAGAAGAGGTTGGTTTGGGAGTAGGAGTAACGGAGATCTGAGGGTTTTGTTGGCGAAATTGACCTAATGCCTCGGCCTGTTTCGCTCTCTCTTTCGCCTCGGCCTCCGCCTTTGCCTTGGCCGCGGCTCTATCCCTGAAGGTGGGTCGTCCCATCTTATCGTCTGAACAGTAAGAAGACGACGAACAAACAGATTGACCGTCGAACAGGGCTTGGGCTCTTTCCACTCTCTGGAGATTGAAATCCCTTGTCCAGTTGCACTTTCGAGCCGAGAGCGCTTCGTGAATCTCAAACAAATCGGGAGGTAGCAAGAGTTGAAAGTGTCGCGCTGCAAAAGAAGGAAATAACGTAAGTAAACCTAAAACAAGATCGATATAAAAGGAAACCGAGCCGTAGCCCGAAAAGAAGCCACATGTCGGCTACCAAATTCTCCCCAACTTTTTTGACTAGGTTGAGACATCTGGACCCCACCGACGCCTCGGTAATGGGAACAAAAAGAAGTAATTCTCCCAGCTTTCATCCTTGCTCGGGAATCCAGTTATGATCATCTTTTTGGCCTTTCCCGATATATAATATTTCAACTCCCTTCTGTTGCGACAACGAAATTCGAGAAAAATTCTGCAATGTTCAACCCCAACGTCTACGTCGCACTCATAACTCCTTACGAGAATGCCGATCAAATGTCTGACTCCCCTAATGTTGATCTGGGCAAGAGCCAGATTATGCTTCCAGAGGAACAGCAAAATTACTTCGGGGATCGGGAGCCATAGCAAGCAGAGTTATAAAAAGCTCTCGTAAAGGGTGAAATGACTTGGGGGAGGTTTATTGGCTCGGTCATCCGGAGACGGAAGAACAAAGTCGATTTCTTCCGAGATGTTGAATCTCTACCTAAGGGCTAATAGTGAATCCGGAGTAAAAAGAGTCGAACCCGGCGGATCGGGTCTCCTTTTTACTTTCCTCCTCCTGGGGGCTCGTTGGTTAGGTCCCATCAACCTTTCTAACTCCTGTCTTGCTACGACAGGATCGTAGAACCAATCCTCTGGTTCAATCTTTGCCGGCTCATAACCTATGATGTCCGAAAAAGGGTTCGCCATCTCGTCAAACGGAGAATGGTGGAGACGAGGGATTTTGAATTCGAAAAGAGCCCCGGCGTCGCAGTCAGCCCTTGAAGAGTCAGAGAGAACCATTTTTCTACCAAGGAGGGAAGGTCCTATCGCCGAACCTGTTGAATCATCCAAATTCTCTAGGATGTTCACACCAGATGAATATGCTCGGCTGCAACTTCGAGCAGAGACTGGATCGGGCGAAAATGAAGATTCGGGAAATGATTGGTCCAGGCCAACTAATAATCTAGATTCTGGATCGGGTGACGCAAAAGCAGATAGTCGAGACAGCCTTTGTTAAAAACGGATCGATCTTTTCGACGAGAAGACAAACAGATCGGATTCCCAGGATCTCGTAAGAAAGGATCTAGATTTCAGGAAACAGATCGGACTTATCAGCAACCTTGTCAAAACACCCAGACGGCGGAGTTTCGGCTCGGTCTGCAGAGGTAGGAACAATCAAATCGACATCCTCTGAAATATTGAATCGATGCCCAATGCTTCCAAGCATTCAGCTGTGCACAAAGACGAACCAGGTGGGTCAGGTCGCCTCTTAGAAGCTTTCCTCTTAGACTTTTGCCTCGTCGATGTGCTAGCCTGGTGGCTCGCAAACAGCCTCTCCAACCGCATCTTTTCTGCCTCGTCAAGAGTGTATTTTTCTGGTTTGGCTTTGATTTTTTCGAGAGCCTTCTGTATCAAAGTTGCCTCGGCATCAAAAGCCTCGTCAACCAATGAGGGGACGATGATCTGCAACTGACCTAGGGGAGAACTAGAATCAACTGGTTCGGTAACCTCCGGAGACAACACCATCCTGCGTCCAAGCAACGAGGCAGAATTTGCCGAGCCCACGGAATCTTCTAGCTGGGCGATGAGAGACATTGGGGATTTTGGCTCGGAATCAAACTGATACTTGGCAGGAATTGGAGAAATCTGGGCTCGGAGACACACTTGATACGAAGAATTTCGGCTCGGAGATAGAGAAGATCAAGGCAAAAGCGCGATCCGGATGATGATGGATCGGAAAATTCAAACACTCGCCGCAGATGTATGAAGATAGATCGGAAAATGCAAGGGCTCGCCGGATGAGTTCGAAGATGGATCGGAAAATGCAAACTACCACCGAGCTACGTTTGAAGATGGGTCGGAAACCTCAAAGAGTTGGCGGCGGAAGAGAAGAAACCAATCAAAACCTAGCCAAATCTTGAAAATAAAAAGAGAGAAAAGAAGAGAGAGAAGAGAGCTACCTGATTTTTCGAAAATGTGGAGAAATGAGTTATGGGAGGTAAAGGAAAAATTATGAATATAAAGACGCTTAAAAGCATGGCGCGTAACGCCACGCGGCCTCGGGAACATACGAAAAACGATTGCAGTTTTCAATAAAGTTATGGTCATGATAAGAGATACTTCAAGCCAACATTACTGCCGAGCCAAAGATAAATCAAACTTATTGGGATGGTTCGGCAACATATCAAAGAAACGATGGTTCGGAAACATGACAACTTGAAAGGGGCATCAGGAACCAAAACAGCTCGGTAACGCGACAGCCTCAAGTGGCATCACGAGCCAAAACAGCTCGGTCACACAAGTGATAAGTTGGCTCGGCAGCATGTCAAAGGAAGTTGGCTCGATAGCATGACAAGCCAGTTTTGGCGAGGCGTTAGTTTTGGCTCTGCAACGAACGCCTCGCCAAAACATCCCCTCAAAGCTGTTCGGTAACATAAGATAAATCTTGGATGCCAATCTCAGAAATGGCCAACTTTCACCTCGTCATCATCATCACTGACTCTAACGAGCTGGGGGGCTAACTATTGGGGTCGATTTCGACTCCATCGAGATTGGCCATCAAAAATGGTTAGAAGACCTTGGGACTAACCGACTTTGGAGTGACGAGCCAATGTTTGGCTAGGCATCAGAAGAAGGAATGATGAGCCAACATTTGGCTAGGCATCTGAAAATTGACCTAGAAAAACACTTGTTATTCTCTACAACAGCTTTCAAAACAGCTTAGATAATAAAAACTATCTTTGGATCTCTTTTCCTGGTTTCTTTTCACAGAAGTTTGTCGAATCCCTAATTTTCCCTGACAAAATTTAGTTGTGCTAGTTTCGACTCCCACAGACCGCACCTAAACACCTATTTGAATGTTAAATAATTTGTAGATATGATGGCATTCGGAGGCTTAACCTTGATTCTAGAGGCAAAAGATGGAAGTTGCGATAGATGTGAGAAGATTGATCGAGTAGAGATTCACTTATGCGATAACTTTGTGTTATCTTGGGCCTTGATGTTGAATGCTTCGTTAATTCCTTTTGGCTTTGAGTTCTCACTTTCAAACCTCTTCTCCGGGGTTGTTCTTACTTGTTTGCTTGAGGACAAGCAAATGGCAAGTCCGGGGGAGTTGATGTGTTCATATTTTAGTACTCCTTAGCATTCATTTCCCCTAGCTTTTACACTCATTTAGATTACTTAATCTATCTTTCTCTTCATATTAGGTTCTATTTAGATTAAGTTTAGTCTTAGAGTCCTAGGTCCATTATTTTGCATTTACATTGCATTTTGAGTATATTGCAGGTACTATGGTGGCCTAGGATCAAGGGAAATCTATTGGAGAAAGAAGGAGTACCAAAGGGGATGAAAAGGAGACAAACACCATCTAATGTAAGTTGCATCGACGTGCCCAGCTCACCAGGTCGATATGCCAGGTCGATGTGAGCTGCACCAGACGAAAGGATGGGCTGACGTTCACTGCATCGACGTGCCCTCTTCACCATATCGATATGCCATGTCGATGCAGACTGTAGTTTCTGCAAAAATCCGGGTTTGACCCGGTTTGTCCCGGGTTGGCCTGGGTACATCTCTTTTTCCTATAAATACTTTTAAGCACATTAAAACCCTAAGTTTTTTCTGATTTTTCTTTATCCCTTTGGTAAAAACAAAACCTTTGGATACTTGGATTTGGATGTTAAAACTTCAACTTTTTATGTTTGATTAGTGAAGTTTTCTTTATCTTTTTTCTTAATCTTTTATTATGTCTTTCATTACTCATATTTTGATGGTTTGTTTGAGCATGAGTGAGTAGTCTTTTAGTGCATTATGGATTAGATCGAGATTCTTCTTTCTTCTTATGGATAGAGGTTAGGTTATCTTTGCCATTTTTTTTTCATTGATCGTCAAATTGTATTCAAATTAATTATTTTGACTAACCGTTTTTACGTAAATTATAAGCAAAAAAGCAGTAGGAACGAGAATGAAGACTGCAGTAGCAATATTTTTTCTAGTGCTAGAAGCTTCGCCAGAAGCAAGCAAGACGAGGGAGCGGAGCTTTATGGATTAGTACTACGTGAAAATGAGCTAATCTATATCATGGGATCCATGTCTTGGAAATGATTATTTATATGGTCTTACATCACTAGTCATAGGTTAAACACTCTTGGTCTATGATCTCTAACCAAAGTCCATGCTTTTATCATATTTGATCATCTTTGTTTGTTCGGTTGACTTTTTGTTGACTTTCTTAATTTGCTTTCTTATTGCTTTCTTTCAAGTTTATTTTACTTATGCATGCTTTCTTTAATGTTTCTTGTTCTTGTTTGATAACCTTACTTTCTTATTGCATCATTTGCTTAGGTTGTTACAAAACACAAACTTTTGAAATTGGCTTAACTTATATAGTATCTTGCATTCTTATTGCCTTTGCATACTCCTTGTGGAAGAATGACCCTTAAATGCTACAATGATATGACCATATACTTGTGGTTTGCACTTAAGGTTTAAATCTAGGTTGGAGTTACATTTAGAGTTTGTTTGAATTCAAAATTACACCACTTCTACCACTAATCAGGCCACAACAAGCAAAAATGGTAGGGTAAAAGGTGGCATGGTCTAGCTCCGTTAAGTGACCAAATGCCTCTTGAGACCATCCATTGAAAGCATGGTCTCCTTGAAGAGAGTGGTGTCTAGGCCATGAAGAGGAGTCCGTGATTGGAGTTCTTGATAGTGGATCCTACAAGAGGCAATTCTCAAATGAGAATGGTCCACAATTTTAAAGCACAAAGTGTCCATCTAGATTATCATTTTAAAAGCTCAAGTAAAAATAATAGATTGACACTTATACTCTTAACTCAAGTGTTAACACAAACCAATCAATTGAAAGTACAAGAACACCAATTCAAGGTTCTTCCATTTTCATCAAACTAGCATTTTTATTCAAATCCAAAGCAAGCCAATTTTTGAAAATCTCAACAATGTAATGGAATGTAATAAATAGGCATGCTTAATTGTAGCATTTTAATGACAAAGCACTAAACATTTTACACTTTCTCTAAAATTTCAAATTTCATACCTATTTTTGTCACTATTACTGTAAGGACCCTAAGAGGTGAAATTTTCAAAATTGAACCATTAAATCATCTCAAACTCATAAGGAATCAACAACCCATAGAATTTAAATCTTAACCAAAGCAAAAGGAAGCAATTTTGATAACCTTAAGCTAACAAATCCAATAAAACAAAATGTAAGCTTCCATTAGCTTTGATGGAGGAGATGTGTTAAGAGAGAAAGAGAGAGAGCATACATTGTGCTTGGCAAGAGATGAGATGAATAAGAGCTAATGGGAGTGGAGGTTTCGAATTCCCTTTTTGAAAAAAAAAGAGTTTGAATCCAAAAAGTGTGAAAGGTGTGAGATTTAGTGCAAAAAAAAAGCTTTATATGCAAAAGAGTTTGAGAAATGAAGAAGAAGGAAAAGTATTTCATTTTTGAGGGTTTTAGAGGGTCTAAACCAGTTTGAAATCATGTTTAAAGTCAAAGAAAACTGGCCTAAACCAAAGTAAACCGAGTCAACACTTCGACAAAAGTCAAAGAAAAGTTACCTTGGTGGATGCATGTTGCATCGACCAGTGCCATCGACCTATGGAGCTTGGGTGATCGATGCAGCACACACCAGGGACACTGGTGTTTGTCTCATCAACCTCCTGCATCGACAACTTGAGCTGGCTTGGTCTATGCAGTTTACTTGGTACTCCAAAGTGCCTTGTTTGCATCCCAATTGACCCATGCTTGATCCGCTTGCTTCCTACGAACTCAAACACACTAAAACAGAAAGAAAAATATCTAAAACATAGATAAAAGCATGTACAAGGATACCAAGGTAGTGCCTCCCAAGTGCGCTTGTTTAACGTCTCTAAGCTTGACGGTTTGAGGAGATTCTAGTTGGAGGTGGTGTGGGAACCATCCATAGTGTTTGGTCCCCAATCTGTCAACTTAATCTTGAAGGTCTCCTTCATGGCTTTCTTAGCCAAATTAACTTGCTCTTTGTTCATACCGGGAGGAAGAATAATCTTAGCCTTAGAGAATGGCTTGAAACCGCCCTTACATTTAGCTTTGCACTCAATTGCTCCTTCAACCATCTTAATGGGATGTAGGGTGAGGTAGGTTTCTTCATAAAACTTGAAGCTTCCTTTAGATCAATTGATGTCATAACCTTGGACACCATTACTTCTTGGTCTTCAAAGAGCAAATTTAAACCATCCAAAAATGTCTTGGAGATTCTCTTCATTCCCTTTAGCAAAGGTTTCTTGTTCAACAATAGGAGGCATATCTTTGGTCTCTAAACTTATTAATTGACTAACTTCTTCTTCTTCATAGGAGATTGTGCCACAAAGATTTCTTTAGGTAGGAAAGATTGGGTAAGAGACATAGGGGCTCACATTGTGTAGAATAGCTTTCTTGTTGAGAAAATCCATTGTTACTCCCGCGGAGTCCATTTCCACAACCATAAAGTCGGTTGGTACAATGCAATTCCATATCTTCACCGGATAGCTCTCGAGAATTCTAAGTGGACATTTAGAAGAAGCATCCACAAATGTGATATAGCTTGTGTTACCTTTCAACTTCTTAATGCCTAAAGTCTTGAACATCTCATAGAAGATAACATTCACGCTTGAACCGGAATCAAATAATGCATCATCAAACTTCAAATCTCCAAGAGAGCATGGAAGAGAGAATGTACCCGGATTTTCTTGCTTAGAGATGGTCTTAAACTCTTGTGTCTCTCCACCTTTCTCTTTATAGTTCTTCATAACATCCATGACTTTGCCATGGTTAACCAATATTTCCTTGATTAATTGCCTATGGATGGGGATTTGAGCAATGACATTCTTGAACCTTGTGAGAACTCTCTTTAGGGCTTTAGTAAAGACCGAGCGAGGGAATGGAAGTTTTGGTTTGTAAGGAGAGGGTTCAAAGCTAGGAGGTTCCTCTCTCATAATGATCTTGGGAGCTTTTACCTTAAGCTCTTCATCTTTCTTAACAAAATCTTCAACATAAGGATATTCATGTAGCTTAGCCAACTCATCCAAGTAGAGCTCATCTTCTTCAAATTCTTCTCTTGTCAATGGTCCATGACGAGCTTCCCAATGTTTTTCATCATCCATTATTACGACACTGCAAAATGTCTTGGGGTTAGACTCAGATTTACCCGGTAGAGTGCCACTTGGAGCCTTACAGTTTGAAGCCATTTGCGTCAGTTGTAGGTCATTGGTCTTAACTTGTGATGCCAAGCTTGTAATCTTACCATCTAACTTTTGGTACATGCTATCAATTCTATTGTTGACCTCTTGAAACTTCTTTCCAATATTCGCGTTATTTTTAATTTGACCTTCCAAGATCCTTTGTACCAAAGCCTTGATCTCATGGTCTTGTGATGAAGGTTGAGTAGAAGCACTAGCTTGTCCTTGGAAGTTTGGAGCAACTTGGTTAGGAAAAATGTATTGTTCCTTAGGAGCAAAGCCTTGTTGTTTAGGGACAAATCATTGACCTTGTTGTTGTGTGACAAACCCTTGTTGTGGTTCAAAACCTTGTGTTTAGGTGGGTAGACTTGGTCTTGTGGGTTTTCCACATTAGTGCTTCTTTAGGATAAGTTGGGGTTGAAACTCTATTACCTTGTAATAGCCTCCTTGACCTTGTATAAGCAAATATCTTTTTGTCCATCTTGGGTCGCTTCACAAACCATTCCCATCAAAATCACCAATAAAGTGCACTTGCTTCTTGTTAGCCAAAATAAGTTTGTCAAGCTTGTCACTCAATTCCTTAATCCTTGGATCTTCTCCTTTCGGTTTCCTAACACTTCTATCATACTCCTTGCTATAACATTGATTGCTTTGTGTGAGATTTTCCACAAGTTGCTCTCCTTGCTCAACCGATTAGCTAGCAAAACTCCATTACATGTGATGTTAAAAGCAATGTCGTATTTTTCCTCATTTCCCCGGTGGAATATTCCCAACAATGCTTCCATAGATATCCCATGGTGAGGGCATGAACGTGTATACCCCTTCAATCTTTCCCAAGCCTCATACAAAGTCTCATCGCCCTTGTTGAAAGTTTTGAATATCATTTCTTATCTTGGCAGTTCGTTGATTAGAGAAAAACTTGGCCAAGAATCGTTTCTTACACTCCTCCCACGTGGTAATGGAGGATGTAACTAGACTCTTCTCCCATTGAGAGGCTTTGTCACCTAGAGAGAATGGGAAGAGTGTGAGCTTGATTACGTCTTCCAAAATGCCATTCATCTTCATGGTGCCACACAAGCGATCAAATTTATCCAAGTTGATGAGGCTAGAATTTATCTCTCAATTGTTGTTGGCGCATGGTGGAGGTCGAATGTCCGTCCTAGTCCCATTTGTGAGAGGTTCATAAAAGGCACCAATCTTTTTCTCTTCCCTAGGGGCATGAATGGGAGCTCTAGGAAGGTTTCCTACTCCAACACCATGTGCCTTGGTTAGCATGGTTTCCTTCCATGTCTAAATGCCTTCAGTTATCTAACCGCTCATTTTCTCTCCTTGTTTACCTAACTTGCTTCTATAACCGATTGATATCAATCCTAGGATCAAAATCACTTGGTCCTCCCTTGCTTCTCGTGATCATACACCTTAAAAAGAGAGAGCAAGACAAGAACAAAAACGATTAAATATTGAAACAAAGAAAAACGAACTTAGACTCCCAAGAATCACATCCTAATGCCTAATACTCCCCCGGCAACGGCGTCAAAAACTTGATGGGTGGTATGAAGGAGTGCAATTTCGAATTCAAACAAACTCTAAATGCAACTTCACCCTATCTTTAAATGTTACGTGAAAACCACAAGTGCATGGTCAATATCATTGTAGCATTTAAGGATCATTCTTCCACAAAGAGTATGCAAAGGCAATAAGAATGCAAGATATTATAGAAGCTAAGCCAAATTCAAGATATGTGTTTTAGTAGCCAACTAAGGACCTAAGCGCACGATGCAATAAGCAAGTAAAGTAATTAAACAAGAACAAGAAACATAAAAGAAAGCATGCATAAGTAAACTAAACTTAAAAGAAAGCAGTTTAAGAAAGTCAACAAAAAGTCAACTGGACAAACAAAGATGATCAAATATGATAAAGGCATGGACTTTGGGTAGAGATCATGGACTAAGAGTGTTTAACAAATGACTAGTGATGCAAGACCATATAAATAGCCATTCCAAGACATGGATCATATAATGTAGATTAGCTCGTTTTCACAAAGTACTAACCCATTCTACTAATCACCCAAAATGACAATCCTTTCGATCCCTATTGAAGTGAGAAGAGATCATTATCGCATATGCCCATAAAATTCTACTAATCACCCTAAACATCAAGTGTTAATTGGCTAGGATATGAAAATCATGAATTAGAGTTGGCCTAGACATTTTCACAAACACCTTTCGGGCATGAAAAGACCTTGATCTAAGAGTTGATTAATTACTTTAATCCTAGCAATGGGTTCTCTCTAATCAATGGAAATCATATAAATCTAAACCTAAGCATCACTAATCACATATCAAGCATCCTAATCTACTCCACCTATAATCCACTAAGAAGACTAGTCACGCATATTCAAACAAACCACCAAAACATGAGTAACGAAAGACATGATGAAAGATTAAAAGAAAAGATAAAGAAAACTTCACTAATCAAACATAAAAGTTGAAGCTTTAACATCCAAATGCCAAGATCCAAAGGGTTTTGTTTTTGCCCAAAGGATAAAGAATAATCAGAAAAAGCTTAGGGTTTAATGTGCTTAAAAGTATTTATAGGAAAAAGAGATGTACCCGGGACAAACCGGGTCAACCAGTTATAAACCAGGTTAAATCTAGATATGTGCTGAAAATGTGTCTGCCATCAACCAGTTGAAGAGGGGTGGTCGATGCAGTTCGCACCAGAATCTCCAAAATTATATGTTGTTGCTCCCATCGACATGCTGCATCGACCTGTCGAAAAGGGGTTGTCGATGCAGGCTGCATCTGATGCTCTTTGGCTCCTCTTCATTCCCCTTGGTTCTCCTTCACTCTCCAATTGATTCTCCTTGATCCTATGTGATATGATCATGATCAGCACGAAAAGAATGGAGCTTGAACCTGAGTTTGAACCTGAGCTTGAACCTGATGGAAACGTGCTTGTAGCTGAGGAGAAGCTTGTAGCTAAGGAAGCAGCTCGTTGTGGAGTGAAGATTGAGCCAAACCGAAGAAGACATGATCCTAAACCTCCCTAATTTTTGATCCACGTTCAAAGAGTATCAACAAATGGACAAGTGATTCATTCGCTCTCTTTTTCCCTTACCTTTGGTTTTGTCCCAATGGGTTTTCCAAGGAAGGTTTTTAATGAGGCTTATGAATCACTTTCACATCATCCATTTGTTGATCAAGACCCCAAATTTCGACCCAATGGAACAGATATGAAGCCCATGCCATTTTATGCACATTACAGGCCCAAGAAGAGCCCAAAACAAGTGTCTAATTTTCTGGCCAAGAGAAGTGACGAAAATGGAAGTGCAAGGGTCAATTTTCAACTTATAATTAATGTTGTTATTTTCTAGACAGTCTGCATGTAGACTTGTCTTTTCTATTTAAGTTCTTTGTTTCCCTCATTGTAAAACTATCTATCTTTTTATTCTAAAACCTTTAAGTTAGATCATCTCTTGTTGGTGTGTAATATCCACAAAAAATCATGTTCGTCCCTTTGGTGCGTCATATCCGAAGAGAGAGCAGAGGTAAATCAAAGGTCTTTCCGCATCCTTTGTGTGACCATTCGATCCCCATCCTTTGAATCTCACAATCGTTGGATTTTGTGGTTGCAAAGTTTATCCCAAACACGTTCAGAGTGACGATATTAGGAGGAGTGTGTCAAGTGGTATCAGAGCACCACTCTGAAGTTAAGTGTTCTTTTCTTTTAATTTTCGTTTTATATTCCACAAGTATTAGATCTGCTATATTCTGCAATTTTTTTTTGTGTGTGTGTCTTTTCATCTTCTGTGATTAGATCCATTGTTTTAAATTGCTAGACTTCTAGATCTGTGTATAAGTGAATCTATGGTCGAATTCTATGTTTCAGATCTGCGAAAATTTTATGACTTTTCATATTCTGATAAGATCTTTCGTGTTAAGCCATTAAGGTTCATAGATCTTGTGTTTGTTGAAGTTTCAGAGCAGTTGCACTTTTGTTATAACTATTTACTGGTGTTTTGTTGTTAATTTTGCAGAAAAGATGCCTGAAGAATAAGAAGAAAAACCCCGCAACAACAAGAACAATAAACTGTTGGTGGAAGCACTCACTGCTCAAAATGGAGAAAATAATGGACACCGAATTCAAAGCACTTCGGCAGGAACTTCAACAACTCTCAAACCAAAAGCAAAGACGAGCACGTCATAGGAGGGAACAAGAGAGGTCTCATGATGATTTTGTGCCACAGTTTTATAGATTTGCTGGAAGTAGATATCCAGAGGACTATCTAGAGTGGGAAGGAGACATGGATGATTGGTTTCCATACCATGACACTCCAGAGGAAGATAGGCTCGCCTATGCCATCAAACAGCTCGCTGGAGATGCATATTCATGGTGGAGGCATGAAAAATGCAAGTGGTTGAAGTATCCAGAAAGAACCATCATCAGTTGGGAAAAATTGAAATGGGTAATGATCAGAGAGTTTGTTTCGACAGTGCACTCAAAAGAAACCAGAATAAACTATCCTCGAAGATTCTCAAAACCATACACCAAGAAGACAAGACAACAAGTGCCACCAAAAAGCCTGAAAAACATGCTTCAACAAGCAGACTTTCAACCAAACCAGAAGCACACACCTGTCTATTGTCTAGACCAGAAGAAGAGCCTTTCAAAAGCCATGGAGAAGAAGAAATTTCTCAGCCAAGGAGCATTGTGCAAGCCAATAGCAAAACCAGAATAATCCGTTGTTCAAACAAAGCTCAGATAAGTTCTTCTTTAAATAAAGGAGTACATGATTTATCTATTAGTTTGATGCACTTGTCTGTGTCAAAGAGAGCTGAAACAGGTCTTATTAAGGAGCACACGTCCAAAGGTGAAGAGCCAGCTGCAGAAAAATGTGCAATGGACCAGAAACAAGCTACACATACAATACACCCCATGTTGCTTGAGAAAACAAAACCAGAGGCACCCATACAACCTCATATGAGCAGCAGTGTACAAGAAGAAGAAGAATCATCAGAAAAAGCAGAAAAGAGCTTGCCATTGATTGCTGATTTGGAGCAGCCAACCAACCTTGTGTCAGAACCAGTCCCTAAGCCATTTCCTAAAGATCAGACAAGAAAGTACTGTAAGAAATTTGATCTGGTTAGGACAGAGCGTAATTTATTTATGTTGGTTTCTACTCAAGCTGAAAATGTTTTGGTTTAGAAACTGAGAAAGAATTTTGTGTTTCAAACTCTAATTTTTACAAAATTCTTGAATTTGATTCTTCTTTGAGAGTTTCTTTGTTTATGAACACATTTGAGTTGATTAGAATTAAGGCAGAGTCTGAAATGGTTAAAACTTTGACTAAGATTGAACAAAAAGTTTTCTGTGATTTTAATGAACCTTGCAAACCAACTTTCAAAGAACATGTTTTTGAACAAAGCTTTTCTAAGTTTGCAAAGGATAATTCTCTTTCTGATAAAATGTTGCTTGTTAAAGACTTTTGGTGTTCTAATCACATTCTGATTTATGAAAAAGTTATTGAAATTCATAAAAAAGATTCTTTTATCCTTGATCACACAGATATAATGCGCTTGTCTTTGTCAAAAGAGCCAATTGCAGGATTTGGAGCTGCCTTGAAGCACACAAGAAGAACTGAAAAGAGGGAGGAAAACAAACGATTCAAGCCACCTAATCTGGACCAGAATAAACACCAAGACGTCAGTTCTTTCATGCTGATGAAAGAGGAACCACCAGACGCAGCATACAAGCCAAAACAAAGCCAAAACCTAAATGGAGGTATCTCTCTAACCCTTTCAGATTACATTTGTATTAACTTGATCTATTCTCTTGCAGATAACATGGATTTGAGGTCAAATCCTTTTCAAGAGGGAGGGGATGATATGATCATGATCAGTACGAAAAGAATGGAGCTTGAACCTGAGTTTGAACCTGAGCTTGAACCTGATGGAAATATGCTTGTAGCTGAGGAGGAGCTTGTAGCTGAGGAAGCAGCTCGTTGTGGAGTGAAGATTGAGCCAAACCGAAGAAGACATGATCCTAAACCTCCCTGGTTTTTGATCCACGTTCAAAGAGTATCAACCAATGGACAAGTGATTCATTTGCACTCTTTTTCCCTTACCTTTGGTTTTGTCCCAATGGATTTTCCAAGGAAGGTTTTTAATGAGGCTTATGAATCACTTTTACATCATCCATTTGTTGATCAAGACCCCAAATTTTGACCCAATGGAATAGATATGAAACCCATGCCATTTTATACACATTACAGGCCCAAGAAGAGCCCAAAACAAGTGTCTAATTTTCTGGCCAAGAGAAGTGACGAAAATGGAAGTGCAAGGGTCAATTTTCAACTTATAATTAATGTTGTTATTTTCTAGACAGTCTGCATGTAGACTTGTCTTTTCTATTTAAGTTCTTTGTTTCCCTCATTGTAAAACTATCTATCTTTTTATTCTAAAACTTTTAAGTTAGATCATCTCTTGTTAGTGTGTAATATCCACAAGAAATCCTGTTCGTCCCTTTGGTGCGTCATATCCGAAGAGAGAGCAGAGGAAAATCAAAGGTCTTTCCGTATCCTTTGTATGACCATTCGATCCCCATCCTTTGAATCTCAAAATCCTTGGATTTCGTGGTTGCAAAGCTTATCCCGAACACGTTCAGAGTGACGATATAAGGAGGAGTGTGTCACTAGGCCTCCATAGTACCTGAAATAGGCTCAAAATGCAACGCATATGCAACATAATGAACCTAGGACTCTAAGATTAAACATAAACTAAATGGAACCTCATATGAAGAGAAAGATGCATTATGTAATATAAATGAATGTAAAGGCTAAGGAAAATGCATGCTAAGAAGTGCTAAAATATGGACACATCAGGTACATACATAAGGTTTTGGGCAACACATTGTTCACAAGGCGAGAAATCAATGCGTTGAAAACGGACGAGCTTAACTATGGTAACAATGTCAACTATGGAACAATCTTCGCAAAGACCTTACCTCAAATACGCTCCTACAACCTCCCTTACATCTCCGTTGGTGGAGTCCTCACTCCAATCTTTGCAAAGGTGGGAATCATGCTTTCCGTCCACACACCGATGAGCACAAGGAACTACATCGACCTCGACTATCTCGTCAAGACTTGGATGTAAAAGTGCAACAATTGGGAGCATCCACCGTACATCTACATGTTCAGAACACCTGAACGTGAGGCTCGATGTGTTCTCCTTCCCATCACGGAACTCACCTCTATCACTAGCCACAGGAATGTCATGTTTGACCTTGACGAAGAAGATTGCTTTCAAGGTCAAGGATACCTCGAAGATCTTAACCAACATGACGGCAATGATGAATAGATAGAGCAAGAAGATTCTCAAGAATAGAGTGAGAACGAAGAGGACTTCCCGGATTTTCAACTACTACAAATTGACTTCATCCCCACAAATGCCCGTGGGGACGTAATTCACGGGAAAATCAAGAAGCAAGGAAAGGTCAACAAGTGGTTGTTGAAAATAATTGGTAAATTTAAGAGGAAACTCAAGAAGATTCAACCTCCAGAGTATGTGTCTTCTGAGGATGACCCAATTCTAGAGCAAGCTTAAGTTGCACGGAGAAGCATGTATGAGCTCCGAGAACAACATGGAATCCAACATCACGAGGAGGAGCCGACGTATCATAATAAGGCAACATTGGAGAGTTGAAGAAGGAGCATGTATGAGCTTCATGAAAGACAAGAGGTTCAACAAGAAGAGTTCCCACAAGAAATTATCACCGCGGATTGGTGGGGCGATGAACTTGAAAACTGGCAATAAGGAACACTCCAAATCAACGTGGATCACGTCAAGCGCCGTCTCAAGCCACAAAAATGAGCCCTCAAAGCCGCCTCCAACCACTAAACCCAAGTACCACACCTCCCCCATTATCCATACCATTGTACTCTTATGCATGCTTTCATTTATTTGCTTCGATTTCTTGTTATTGCCTTTGCTATTTGTGTGTTCCGCTTTACCCTTTGGCATACTTACCTCACCGATACAGTGAGAGTTAAGTCCGGGGCGGAAGCCTTGCTAATAAAATCGTTTGGTTGTTTTGTTTTATTCCCACTTGAATTATGCACCATACATCAACATAGCATGCACCTGAAATTTTTTAAAATCGTTTAGCACTTGTATGTTCATGCTAGGTTGCATTGTACATATGATAGAATTGCATAGTTAAGGTCTCTAAGTACATAGCATCACTTGTGAATATCTTGATAATGCTTTTCTTGTGCTAAGTAAACCGCGAAAAGCTTGTTTTTTGCATCTTTGATCTCTCCGCTCTAGTTTCTCTAAGTTATTGTTGATTGTTTGATTGAATTGAAGCCAACTCCACCTTATTTGACCATGATTGGACTTAATTTTCTCACTTATGGGTTCTAGACCTTAACCATGGTTCATATATACACATCCAAACCATTTTCTATTCCTTTTTGGCACTCTCCAATGGTTTGAATGGCGAATCCCGATTCAAATACATCTTTTGAATGAGGATGGTACCACACCTTAGAAACCCCTAGCCTTTCTCTAAATCCTTCATTACTTTGATGAGTGAGGCTTCTTTTAATTTGGCACCTCATGCATAAAATCTCTTGAGATGTGTTGGGGTCAATATTCACCCCCTTGAAGTTAACACCAGACGGATCGGGTGTCACGACCCATGGTGAAGAAGATGGGTCGTGCACCACGATCAATGGTATAGCAAACGGATCAGGTGTCACGACCCATGGTGAAGAAATTGGGTCGTACACCATGATCCATGGTACAGCAAATGGATCGGGTGTCACGACCCATGGTGAAGAAGCTGGGTCGTGTACCCCGATCCATTGAACATCAAACTGATCGGGTGTCACGGCCCATGGTGAAGAAGCTGGGTCATGCACCCGATCCATGGTCCAGCAAACGGATCAAGTGTCACGACCCATGGTAAAGAAGCTAGGTCATGCACCCCGATTCATGGTATAGCAAACGGATCAGGTGTCACGACCCAAGGTGAAGAAGTTGGGTCGTGCACCACGATCAATGGTATAGCAAACGGATCAGGTGTCACGACCCATGGTGAAGAAATTGGGTCGTACACCACGATCCATGGTACAGCAAATGGATCGGGTGTCACGACCCATGGTGAAGAAGCTGGGTCGTGTACCCCGATCCATTGAACATCAAACTGATCGGGTGTCACGGCCCATGGTGAAGAAGCTGGGTCATGCACCCGATCCATGGTCCAGCAAACGGATCAGGTGTCACGACCCATGGTAAAGAAGCTGGGTCATGCACCCCGATCCATGGTACAGCAAACGGATCACGTGTCACGACCCAAGGTGAAGAAGTTGGGTCGTGCACCCCGATCCATGGGACAACAAACGGATCGGGTGTCACGACCCACGGTGAAGAAGCTGGGTCGTGTACCCCGATCCACGGTACAACAAACGGATCGGGTGTCACGACCCATGGTGAAGAAGCTGGGTCGTGCACCACGATCCATGGTACAGCAAATTGATCGGGTGTCACGACCCATGGTGAAGAAGCTGGGTCGTGTACCCCGATCCATGGTACAGCAAACGGATCAGGTGTCACGACCCATGGTGAAGAAGTTGGGTCATGCACCCCGATCCATGGTCCAACAAATGGATCGGGTGTCACGGCCCACGGTGAAGAAGCTTGGTCGTGTACCCCGATCCATGGTACAGCAAATGGATCGGGTGTCATGATCCATAGTACGGCACCGTGAACCATGGTGTCACCCGAGCCGTGAACCATGGTGTCACCCGAGCCGCTCAGCAAGTGCCATCCTAGCCAAAGCCTGAGGACAAGAAGTTGGGCTGAACTGAGTAAATGAACGGGTGGGCCGAAACAATGAGCCCATGAATCGAAGCCCATGGCGGTAGCAGGCTTTGCTAAAAGGATCAACGGTCAGAAAGTTACATCAATTATCGTGGCGATATATAAACCGGGCCGAGTTTACTAGCTATGAAGCGACGAGTTCGACGAGCCCATATAGATCAATGATCGAAAATGGTGAGTGTTGGGGTCAGATTTCACCCTAATGAGATCAATTTATGAAAATGACTAATTAGTGTGTAAACTGGGCGAGCTTAGCAAAGACGGCAAGCTCAGCAACACATTAACGAGCTCGGCAGACCGGCAAGCTTAGCAAAAATGGCGATCTCCCGCTTGGCCTCAAGCACAGCTTGCTCGATCTTGCTCTCTCACAATTCATTCGCCGCTTCCAACTGCCTCGTTAAGCTGGCAATGTGAGCGTCCCGCTTTGACCTGCCAGATCCCAACCTCAGGATCCGTTTGTCAGCTTCTTAGATATGTTTCTTGTTCCCTTCTGCTTTGGCTTCAATGGCCTTGATTTTCTTAAGGGTTTTCTCCCGCTCAGAAGCCTGACTTGCCTCGACATCCTTGAGCCTCCCATCTAGCTCAATGGCTCTTTTCCGGGCGTCCTCAACTCTTTCTCTATCTTTGCGGGCGTCAGATTCATACCCAAGAACCATCATATTAAGATGGGATATGAACTGTGCAAAAATAAGAAAGGCAGTTCAGCAAACGTAACGACAAACAAAAGATGGCTCGGGTAATGATGGTAAAAATAAATCAAAAAACAGATAGAAAATGCACCTTGATGCCCCGAAGGGACACCTCATTGTAGGTTTTATCCCTAAGCAAGATGTCAGGAGGAGGAAGCTGGTCACCTGGACAGGTGATCTTGGAAAAGATGGCTGCGGATGCCACAACATCGTTATAAGCCCCTTCAGCATTAAGGGGCTTGACAGACAATGGAATCGCCTCGGGGATAAGTCGAGGAGCTTCGGCACGACCCTGCCGCTTCACGGCCTCAGCCAGCCCTTCACCTCTGTCATCCATCCGACATTTTTTGGCTCGGCCCTTTCTTTTCCTTTGCTTTCCCTTTGCCTTTGTGCAGCACCAGCTGCGACTCCACGGGACAAAGCCCTAATACAACCCCTTCGGGGGTTAAGTTGAGACTTGGTTCGGGGGGATGACTAGAAGAGGTCAGATTGGGGACAAGAGCGACGGAGATCTGAGGGTTTGGGAGGCGAAGCTGACCCAACGCTTCGGCCTGATTTGCTCTTTTTTGGCTTCGTCTTCTACCTTTGCTTTGGCTGTAGCTCTGTCTCTAAACGTAGGTCTTCCCATAATATCGTCTAAATCAGAAGAAGATGATGGAGCAACAGATTGACCTTCAAATAGGGCTCGGGCTCTTTCCACTCGCTGGAGGTTAAAATCCCTTGTCCAATTACACTTTCGAGCTGAAAGAACTTCGTGAATCGCAGACAGATCGGGTGGCAACAAAAGTTGAAAGTGGCATGCTGCAAAAGAAGGAAATAATATAAATAAACTAAGAAAAAAACAATAAAAAGGAAAACCGAGCCGCAGCCCAAGAGCAAGCCACGGGTCGCTACCAAGTTCTCCCAACTCGACTTGACAATGCTAAGATATTTTGATCCCACTGATGCCTCGGTGATGGGAACGAAGAAGAAAAAATTCTCCCAGTTGTCATCCTTGCTCGGGAATCCTTTTATGATCTTCTTCTTGGCCTTACCCGATATATAGTAGTCCAGCTCTCTCTTCTTGCAACGCCTGAATTCGAGGAGGCTCCTCAAGTGTTCGACCCCAACCTCAACATCGCATACGTAACTTCTTACGAGAATGCCGACCAGATGTCTGATTCCCCTAGTATTGATCTGGGCAATTGCCAGATTATATTTCCATAGAAACCGCAAAATCACTTCGGGGATCGGGAGCCACAGCAAGCAACGTAGAAGAAACTCTCATAAAGGGTGAAATGATCGGGGGGGGAGGTTTTTTGGCTCAGTCAGCCGGTGACGGAAGAACAAATTCAATTTCTTCCGAGATGTTGAATCTCTGCCTAAGGGCTGACAATGAATCTGGAGTGGAAAGGGCCGAACCCGGCGGGTCGGGTCTCTTTTTTTCTTTCCTCTTCCTTGGGGCTCGTTGGATAGGTTCGATCAAATGCTCTAACTCTTGTCTTGCTACGACTGGATTGTAGAACCAATCCTCTGGTTCAATTTTTGCCAGCTCGTGATCTACTGTGTCCGTGAAAGGGTTCGCCGTCTCGTCAAATGGAGAATCATGAAGATGGGGAATTTCGAATTCCATAAGAGCCCCGGCATTACTGTCAGCTCTCGAGGATTCGGAGAGCACCATTTTCCTACCAAGAAGAGAAGGTCCTACCCCCCGAACCATTTGAATCATCCAAATCCTCTAGGATGTTCGTGCCAGATGAATCTGCTCGGCTGCAACTTTGACCGAAGATTGGATCGGGGGAAAAAGAAGGCTCAGGAAGTGAAGATTGGTTTGGACTGACAAACAATCTGGCATAGGGATCGGGTGACGTGGACGGAGATAGCTGAGACATCCTTTGTTCGAAAACAAATCGGGATCTCCAGAAGCTCAGAAGAAAAGATCTAGGTTTTAGAAAGTTAAAAAAAAAACAGATCGGGTTTATCAACAGCCTATCAAAATGGATCGAAGCTTTCTAGGAATCGAAGAACAAGACGAGATCTTCAAAATAAATTTGAAATTAGATCCAAATCTTCATGCAAACCACCGGAAAACTCAAGGATAGCGGCGGAGCTTATTGAAGATGGATCGGGGAACTCGAACGGCTCGGCGGAAAGGAAGAAATAATGGAGGAACAAGCAAAAATTAAACGTAAGCATAAATTAGAGAGAGAAAGAAGAGAGAGGTTACTTGTTTGAAGAAATTTTCGAAGAAATGAAGTTGCAAAAGAAAATAGGGAGCATCACGAGTTATATAGGCAAAAAAGTGACATCATATACCTCGAGATCGGCATAAACATTTAGACTCCCCGATAAAGGTGATAGCTTGCCAAAGTCCCCCGAACAGAATCCAAATTCTTAATATAACAAGTGGTTCGGGGTGACCACTAAAATCCGTTCGGAGTGATAGTGAAAAATAGCTTGGTGTCACGAAGAGAAGTGTTTTGAGGCATGTTAACTTCAGACTGCTTCTTACCTCGACACTTTCAACATTAAAACTGACGAGCTTGAGGGCAAACTGTTGGGGTCAATATTCACCCCCTTGAAATTAACAGCAGACGGATCGGGTGTCACGACCCATGGTGAAGAAGCTGGGTCCTGCACCACGATCCATGGTACAGCAAACGGATCGGGTGTCATGACCGATGGTGAAGAAGCTGGGTCGTGTACCCCGATCCATGGTACAGCAAACGGATCGGGTGTCACGACCCATGGTGAAGAAGCTGGGTCATGCACCCCGATCCATGGTCCAGCAAACGGATCGCGTGTCACGATCCATGGTGAAGAAGCTGGGTCATGCACCCCGATCCATGGTACAGCAAACGGATCGGGTGTCACGACCCAAGGTGAAGAAGCTGGGTCGTGCACCCCGATCCACGGTACAGCAAACGGATCGGGTGTCACGACCCACGGTGAAAAATCTGGGTCATGTACCCCAATCCACGGTACAACAAACGGATCGGGTGTCACGACCTATGGTGAAGAAGCTGGGTCATGCAACACGATCCATGGTACAGCAAACGGATCGGGTGTCACAACCTACGGTGAAGAAGCTGGGTCGTGTACCTCGATACGTGGTACAACAAATGGATCGGGTGTCACGACCCATGGTGAAGAAGCTGGGTCTTGCACCCCAATCCATGATCCAGCAAATGGATCGGGTGTCACGACCCACAGTGAAGAAGCTGGGTCATGTACCCCGATCCATGGTATAGCAAACGGATCGGATGTCATGACCCATAGTACGGCACCGTGACCATGGTGTCACCCGAGCCATGAACCATGGTGTTACCCGAGCCGTGAACCATTGTGTCACCCAAGCCATGAACCATGGTGTCGCCCGAGCCGTGAACCATGGTGTCGTTCGAGCTGTGAACCATTGTGTCACCCGAGCCGCTCAGCCACTACCATCTGAGCCAAAGCCTGAGGACAAGAAGTTGGGCCGAACTGAGCAAATGAACAGGTGGGCCGAAACAATGAGCCCATGAATTGAAGCCCATGGCGGTGGCAGGCTTTGCTAAAAGGATCAACGGTCAGAAAGTTACATCAATTATTGTGGCGATATATCAACCTGGCCAAGTTCACTACCTACGAAGCGACGAGTTGGACGAGCCCATATAGATTAATGATCGAAAATGGTGAGTGTTGGGGTCAGATTTCACCCTAATAAGATCAATGTATGAAAATGACAATGTGTCTAAACTGGGCGAGCCGGCGAGCTTAGCAAAGACGGCGAGCTAGCGAGCTTAGCAAAGACGGCGAGCTCTGCAACACATTAACGAGCTCGGTAGACCGGCAAGCTTAGCAAAGACGGCGAGCCGGCGAGGTCAACAATACAGGCGAACATAGAAAAGAGGGCGAGCCGGCGAGCTCGGCAAGCAGGCAAGCCGGCGAGCTCGGCAAGCAGGCAAGCCGGCGAGCTTAGCAAAGACAGCGAGTTGGCGAGCTCGGCAAGCAGGCGAGCTCGATAACACAGTGGCGAGCTCGGCAACACAGTGGCAATCTCAGCAAGTATGACTAGCCGGCGAGCCTGGCGACGAAGCAAACATCTGAGTAATCGTAGGCCGAGCCCCAGCTTACAATGACGAGTGGGCCGAGCCCAAAGTTACGAGGAAGGCCGAGCTCGCCACAAAGAATCCTTGGTGGGCCGAGCTCGAGAGAAGTCTTGTTGGAAGCTGAGCCCAGACGTAAAGCCCAATATGTTACAACCGATCTGCAAAAAGGAAAATCCCGAAGAATTAGGAAGTTTTCCTTATCGCTTACGAGTTGGGCTAGCCGACTTAAAACTAGTATATATATCAATGTACATCCTTGGAAAAGGGGATCCGCAATTGAACCTAGCAGAACTCTAGACTTTTGCTCTGATACGAAAAGCTTTCTAAGCAGCTTAATAAAATACCATCTTTGGATCTCTGTTTGTGTTTCTAGTGGTTTTTGCTCAGAAACTTCATCACCCTTAACAAACCTTCGACAAATTCAATTGGTGTGGATTTACACTCCCACAAGATGGAAACGACAAGGTTTTTCTTCCATTAAGGAGTAGTCTCATTGGCTAGTCTAGTTGGGATTGAGAGGGTCTTCGTGTTTCGTTTGGGTCTTGTGATGGGTTGAGATGGTTGTTGGGTTTATGAGAGTGTGAGTTTGTTGAGAAGTGGAAAATGGGAAGAAGAAGAAAGGAACCAAAATGGTTTAAAAAGAATGAAAAAGAGTGAAACGAAAAGGATTGTTGATAAAAAAAAAAGAGAAGGTTGCCTAGGGAGTGAAAACAAAAAGAAACACTACTCTTACACTAAAGTGTCTAAGTAAGAAACTCCTAGCTAAGAAAATAAAATGAAAAATAAAAGAATAAAAAAGGAGTAGAAATAAGAAAAGCAAGAGTAGATATATAAGTAAAGAAAGAACTCCCTAGAGTAACCCCAAAAGAAAAAAAGTTGAAGTGATTGGAGTCGAAAACAAGAGTGACCAAGAGAAGTTTTTGGGAGAGGTGAGTGAGTTGCAAGAGAGTGATTTGAATGGAAGAAGCATCTTGTATACTCAAGTTGTTTTCCTTCTCATTTGCTTTTGTGCAATGACTTATGCCTTGTGTTTAGAGAAGTCACCAAATATTTAAGCTCCCTTTTACTTCGCATCAAACCTCTTTCTTACCAAACCGATTAGATTAGGTCATTTTCCCATTCGTGAGACTACACTTTCTGAATTGTTAATTGAATGTAGGGAGTTGGTGGAAATGAAACATTTAATCACTTGGCATTGGCTCTAGGGGCAAAAGAATAGGAGTTGCGATAAGTGTAGAGAACTCGATTGAGTAGATGGTCCATCTTTAGCTTTGAATTGTATTATCTTTAATTGACAATGGATACTTTGGAAAAGGATATTTGGCTTTGAGTTCTCGCTTTCAAAACTCTTATACGGTTTGTTCTTGCTTGTTTGCTTGAGAACAACCAAAGGGTAAGTCCGGGGGAGTTGATGCACTTGTATTTTGGCATCCTTAGCATAAATTTTCCTTAGCTTTTACATTCATTAGTATTACATTATGCATATTTCTCTTCATATTATGTTCCATTTAGTTTAGATTGAGCCTTAGAATCCTAGGTCCATTATGTTGCATTTGCATGCATATTTATTCATCTTTCAGGTACTATGGAGACCTAGGAGCAAGGAGAATCAATTGGAGAAGGAAGAAGAACCAAGGAGAATGAAGAAGAGCCAAAGACCAATTTGTGTAGACTGCATCGACCACGATCGATGCAGCAGGTCGATGAGAGCAGCACCAGTACAAACTGAGGTAGGCTGCATCGACCACTTCTGCTCAACTAGTCGATGCAACAGGTCGATGGGAGCAGCACCAGGCAAGTCCGAAGGATATGTTGCTCACTGCATCGACCACTCCATCCTCACAGGTCGATGCCAACTCATTTTCAGCACAATTATGGGTTTGACTCGGTACCTTCTCCTTTAACTATATATATGTTTTAGCACATTTAGAACCCTAGGAAAGACATGTTTTAGGATTTTCTCTCTAATGATCAGTACTTTGATTTTGCTTGGATCTTTTATGATTATTTGAAGTTTCTTAAGTTTATCTCATTTCCCTAATCATGTTTATCTACTTATCATCTTTTGTTTGATTTCCTTTGTTTCCATGAGTTAGTAGTAATCTTATGGATCATGGGTTAGGTAAATTAGGGTGATTAGAAGTTGGGTTATGGTGTATTAGGCTTAGACTATAGAGAATCCTTCATTTGAGATGCATCTAAGGCTAGGATTGAAGTAGCTAATTGTTGGGGTCGTTTTTCACCCCATCAAGATCAACGGTTAAAAGCGCTATGTATGGGTGTTAGACCCAGCCAAATGGAGACGAACCAAACACGGCTCGGCGACAGAGGCAAGGAGGAGACAAGCCAAACACGGCTCGGCGACAGAGGCACGGAGGAGATGAGCCAAACACGGCTCGGCGACAGAGGCAAGGAGGAGACGAGCCAAACACGGCTCGGCGACAGAGGCAAGGAGGAGACGAGCCAACGTTTGGCTAAGCATGAAGAAGTGAGTGATGAGCCAACGTTTGGCTAGGCATAAAGAAGTGAGTGACGAGCCAACATTTGGCTAGGCATAAAGAAGTGAGTGACGAGCCAACGTTTGGCTAGGCATGAAGAAGTGAGTGACGAGCCAACGTTTGGCTAGACATGAAGAAGTGAGTGACGAGCCAACGTTTGGCCAGGCGACGAGCCAACGTTTGGCTAGACATGAAGAAATGAGTAACGAGCCAATGTTTGGCTCGACGATTGAAGTAGGCGACAAGCCAACGCCTGGCTCGGCAATGGGAGAAGCAGGTGAGACAAGCAATGAGCCAGCTCACCGATGACCCAGCAAAGCAACCAGCCCAATATGTTGGTGGGCCGAGGCGACGAGGCAAAGAAAGGAAATCCCGAAGAATAAGGAAGTTTTCCTTATTCCTTTAGAAAAAGGCGTAGCCGACTTATTTGCGTATAAATAGACAATATACCTCTTGAAAAAGGGGATCCGAAAATTGATCTAGCTAAACACTTATTACTTTGCAAACAACTTTCGAAACAGCCTGAATAAAATCTCCATCTTTGGATCTCTGTTCTTTGTTTCTTTACATAGAAGTTTGTCGAATCCCTAAATTCTCCTTACAAGTTTTGGTTGTGCGAGTTTCGACTCCCACAATTTGGCACCGTCTGAGGGGACAGTTCAAGCTTTCTGACACCTAAGAACCACCAAATACAAGATCTGAAATAATGACTACCGATGGAGATCGAAGCGGTGAGGATGCAAGCAACACTGGCGTCGATCTTCCTGGAACAGGAACCAATCTGCCTCTGGCAAACACGGAAGGCACCTCAGAAGCGCTGACAGAATTGAAGAACATGATGACCACGTTGCTGAAGAGGGCTGAGGAGCAAGACAAGCTGAATAGCTCGCTGACGGAGAAAATCGAGACACTGGCAACGGAGAGCCGAGCCAAAAACACACGATTCAGAGGAATGGGTTCGACTATGAATCCCCCTATCAGCGGAATCACTAGGCGACTCGGTTTAAACCCAACATCCCTGGATTTTTCAACACCACGTGACGCACCGAGGACTTTGGGAGGATTGCCACCACCATATCCCAGCAACGAGCACACACCCGCGGCAACCAGATCAAGTATCACCGAGCCACCTATACTGGTTCGTGGGGGAAGAGAAACCAGGGATCAACGTGACCAACATACCAATGGTGGGTCGGCTGCAACAATCGTTCTTGACGAAGAGAGGCACGTGGAAGGAGATCACAACACGGAGAATCCTGGCGACGAAGGGTTTGCACCAACACTGACGGGAGCCCGAGCCAGCGAAGGGGACATTAACCTGAACCGAGCCAGGAGCTTAGCAGAAGAGGAAGAAAATCTCTTGTGGGCACGACAGGCACAATACACTGACGAGCCAAGAACAACGAGCCGAGCCCAGAGAGAAGAGTTGGATGAAATCCGAGCCTCCTTGATTCGAGCCACTGCTGAGATAAAATTCATCAGATGCCAGGTGCACAAGGCAACCAGTAAAGTCCCAGAGATCGACCGCGTGCTAGAGGAAGCACACAACACGCCCTTTACAGCTCGGATTACCAAAGCAGGAATTTCCGACCCAGGAAAAATCAAGGTTCCAGTCTACGAAGGAAACACCGACCCAAAGGAGCACATCACGGCGTTCATCATAGCAATGGGTCGAGCCAACTTTAGGGAAAAAGAGAGAGATGCCGGTTTCTGTCTGCTGTTTGTGGAGCATCTAAAAGGCGCAGCACTCCAATGGTTTTCCAGGCTTGAGCGGAACTCCATTGATAATATCCAGCAATTGTCTGCTGCCTTTCTGAAGCATTACTCCATGTTTATGGATCGAGGAGCCTCTGATGCCGACCTCTGGACATTAACTCAAGGCCCTACAGAGACATTACGAAACTTCATGGGAAGATTCAAAGCGGTCATGTCAAAGGTTGAGGGCGTAAGTGACAAGGCTGTCGTGCTCGCATTGAAGAGGTCGCTGTGGTACGAGTCGGAGTTCCGAAAAGAGATTGCTCTTAACACACCACTATCAATCCAAGACGCACTACACCGAGCCTCCGACTTCATAGTCAACAAAGAAGAGATGAAGGTCTTGTCTCAGAAATATGGAGCAGCCAGAACGAGGAGCCGTCCCTTCCAAACTCCGAACCCACCTCCTCTCAAGAGGAGTAATCAAGGGATCGAGTACGTACATCACGAGAAACCCAATTTCGGAGGAGCCCACAGCTACCAGTTGGGAACAGGCCGAGGCAAAACACCTTGGAACACGTGGACACGAAGTCAGAGTTCGTACGATGAAAAAGCCTACTGCGAGTATCATCACATGCACGGTCACTCAACTGCAAACTGCCAAACCCTGGGGATAAAGCTTGCAGCGAAGCTAGTAGCCGGAGAACTCGGAAATGCTGTTAGCCTGAAGGATTTCGAGCGAGAAGGTGAAAAGGATCAGCCGAACCAGACAAATCAAAATGATGATACTCCCAAGCGAGGAAGGCGAGATGACGAGGGAACACAGTCAGGTTCTCGAAGAAGAATAAATATGATAATGGGAGGATCACAATACTGTTCAAACACGGTGTCATCAATCAAAGCATTCCAGCGGCGAGCCGACGCAATTAATCGTAGACGATTGCGACGTCGCCCGAGTTCTGATAGACACGGGAGGCTCTGTAGATGTGATCTTCTGGGAAACTCTCAGAAGAATGAACATAGACCTATCCAAAATCAAAGCCGTGTCGAAGCCTTTAACTGGATTCTCGGGAGAAACAACGATGACCCTTGGAACAATAAAACTTCCTGTCCAAGCTGAAGAAGTAACCAGGATAGTGAAATTTTTGGTTGCAGATCATCCTGCGATCTACAATGTCATTATAGGTACACCTTGGATAAACTCCATGCGAGCCGTACCATCGACCTATCACCTTTGCATCAAATTTCCGACCCCGGAGGAGTCAAAATGATTTGGGGAAACCAAAAAGAGTCCCACATTTGTTTCCTAGCCGAGCATAAACTCAGGAACCCCGTCACAGAAACCACCCCCAAAAGAAAGAAGATGAAGACTGACAGGAAACCCGAGAAGGAGTTTGCAAAATTCTTATAGCAATTACAGATTACGGAGGATCGCGTGAGGAAGAGCAAACCCACCTGCGATCCCGTTATTTCGGTAAACATCGATGGCTATCACCCAGAACGCTGCGTTGAGATAGGGGCCGAGCTGAAAGACCCGATAAGGGGAGAGCTGATTTCTTTCCTTAAAAAGAACGTAAACACCTTCGCATGGGAAGCAGAAGACATGCCCGGCATCAGCATCAACGTGACATGCCATGAGCTAAACGTGGACCTAACCTTTAAACCAGTCAAACAGAAAAGGAAAAAACTCGGACCAGAGAGAGCACAAGCAGTGAATGACGAGGTGGAAAGGTTACTACGCGTGGGATCAATAGTCGAAGCGAGATATCCTAACTGGCTCGCTAACCCAGTAGTGTTCAAGAAGAAGAATGGGAAGTGGCGTGTATGCGTGGACTTCACCGACCTGAACAAAGCCTACCCAAAAGACAGCTTTCCATTACCACATATTGATCGATTGGTGGAAGCAACAGCAGGCAACAAACTCCTTTTGTTTATGGATGCTTTCTCCGGATACAACCAAATCCTAATGAAACCAGGCGATCAAGAGAAGACGGCCTTCATCACAGACCGCGGGATATATTGCTACAAAGTGATGTCGTTCGGTCTCAAAAACGCCGGAGCAACTTACAAGCGAATAGTGAACCGAATGTTCGCTGGCCAACTGGGGAAGAAGATGGAAGTATACATAAACGACATGCTGGTGAAGTCTTTAGAGGAGAAGGATCACGTAGCTCACCTAGAAGAATGTTTCAAGCAACTGAATCTACATAACATGAAGCTGAACCCGACCAAGTGCAGATTTGCGGTCACGTCCAGAGAGTTCCTTGGATATCTGGTCACCCACTGTGGAATTGAAGCCAACCCGAAGTAGATTGATGTGCTCATACGCATGGTGTCACCGAAAACAAAGCGTGAGGTCCAGAGGCTAACAGGACGGGTCGCCGCGCTGAATCGTTTCATCTCTCGGTCAACTGATAAGTGTTTGCCTTTCTACGACACACTGCGTGGGAACAAGAAGTTTGAATGGACAGAAAAATACGAGCAGGCATTTCAACAACCGATAGAATACCTAGCCAGCCCTCCAATACTTACGAAACCAGTGGAAGGCGAGCCACTTTTTCTATACATGGCCGTTTCGGCAACAGCAGTGAGTGGAGTACTCATCAGGGAAGAGCGCAGCGAGCAAAAGCCTATTTTCTATGTCAGCCAAACTCTCACCGACGCTGAAACCCGGTATCCACAGATGGAGAAGCTGGCATTGTCCGTGATAATGTCCGCTCGAAAACTGAGACCATACTTCCAGTCACATTCAATTGTGGTTTTGACTACTTTCCCCCTGCGATCCATCCTCCATAGCCCTAGCCAGTCTGGGAGATTGGCAAAGTGGGCAATAGAGCTGAGCGAATACGACATCGAGTATCGGAGCAGAACCTGCGCGAAGTCTCAAGTCCTTGCAGACTTTCTGATAGAACTCCCAGAAGAAATGATAGAAGAGACGGCTCCGAGCCCAATATGGAAGCTCCACGCCGATGGATCATCATCAAAGCAAGGGTCCAGAGTAGGAATACGGTTAACCTCTCCAATAGGCGAAATCCTCGAACAGTCATTCCGCTTGGGTTTTCGCACATCCAATAACGAAGTAGAGTACGAAGCTTTGATTGCTGGAATGAGACTCGCTCTTGGACTTAAAATTTCGCACATCGAGGCCTACTGTGATTCACAGCTGGTGGTTAACCAAGTCAGCGGCGAGTATACGGCCCGAGACGACCGAATGGAAGCTTATCTGAAGATCGTCAAAGAGATGGCCGCACAGTTCGAAGAGTTCACATTAACACGGATACCACACGGGGAAAACACTTCGGCAGACGCGCTAGCAGTACTGGCATCGACCTCCGATCCGGATTTGAAAAGGATAATCCTAGTAGAATTCATCAAAAACCCAAGTATCAACCTTTCTGACACTGTGAACGTAGTCACTCGCTCCCAAACAGCCACACATGCCGAAGGTATATCCGGGAAAAATCTCGCAGAAAAGGGCAGCACCAACACCACCGCTCTAGATGACCAGAACATGACACCATCCGTGGAAGACGAGGCAATTGAGGTAGAGGAAGAGCCTAAAATAGATCCTCCGGCCGAAGGTGAAGCAGTGGAGATGGAGGAAGACCCACAACAAATAGAAACGGACTATGGATGTGACAAAGAGTGGTTGGGAGCAATCCGAGTATATATCATGGACGGCGAGGCACGATCAGATAAGTGGGCTGCCAGGAAACTCAGAGCTCAAGCTGCTCGATATGTTCTCTTAGATGGAAACGTCTTCAAGTGGAGATTCTCAGGTCCACTGATGGCTTGTGTTAAAGGCACCGAAGCTAGAGAAATCATGGCAGAAGTTCACAGCGGTTCGTGTGGTAACCACTCCGGCGGAAGAGTTTTGGCAATCAAGATCAAGCGTCATGGTTACTACTGGCCGACTATGGTGAAGGACTGCGAGAATTTCTCGGCTAGGTGCAAAAAATGCCAACGACATGCCCCAATGATTCACCAACCCACGGAGTTGCTATCCTCAATCTCAGCACCCTACCCCTTCATGCGCTGGTCAATGGATATAGTCGGACCTCTACATAAATCCAAGCAAAAGAGATTTCTGTTAGTCTTGTCGGATTACTTCTCCAAATGGGTCGAAGCAGACTCTTACGCCAACATAAAGGACGCCCAGGTCGAGCACTTTGTTTGGAAAACATCTTATGCCGACATGGAGTTCCATACAAAATTGTCACAGACAATGGCTCACAGTTTATCTCTACAAGGTTTGAAGCCTTCTGTGAAAAATGGAAGATACGACTTAGCAAGTCTACACCACGCTATCCACAAGGGAATGGGCAAGCAGAAGTAGTGAACAAGACTATCCTGGACGGTCTGAAAAAACGCCTTGATGCAAAGAAGGGACGCTGGGCAGATGAACTCGAAGGAGTATTATGGTCACACCGAACCACCCCACGGCGAGCCATTGGTGAAACACCTTTCGCCCTTGTCTTCGGTGCAGAATGTGTCATCGCAGCCGAAGTCCAATTTCCTGGAGTCCGCCGTAGACTTTTTTCAGGGCAGGAAGGACTGAATCACCTTATGTTACTCAACGAGTTAGACTTGGTTAACGAACGGAGAGATCAAGCGCTGGTTCGGATTCAAAATTACCAACAGGCAGCGGCTAAGTATTACAACACCAACGTCAGAAGTCGCAAGTTCAAGGAAGGTGATCTAGTCCTACGCAAAGTCTTTCAGAACATAGCCGAAACAAACGCTGGTAAACTAGGAGCAAACTGGGAAGGACCCTACAAAATCACCAAAATAGTCAGCCCAGGAGTGTACGAACTCGCAAACATGTCTGATGTTCCGATACCAAGATCTTGGAACGCAATGCACCTAAAGATGTATTACCCCTAAATCGCTTCGCATGAACTACAGGACGACTTGATCCCTGAAAAGGGTACGTAGGCAGCTCGTCTTCGGACGGGTTCAATTGTCCCTCTCCTTAAAAAAGGGGGGGAGTGGGTACATATACATATATACTCCCATATCTTGCATCACTCTTCTAAGAGAATAACTTCAAACTTTTGCAAAAACAAAACTCCTGCTACTTAGTCTTCACGAATCACAACTTTACCAAGTATTTTATCACCTCGTCTGTTGCTGGCCACAACAGACGGACAACCACATCCTTTGCGGATTAACCATTACCTCTATATGGGATAGGGTTCTAAACACCCTCTTGCGGGTAAAAAAGCGCGCTATACAAATTCTGATTAGGTATATCCTGGTCTAAATATCCGAAAGATACATCCTGAACGATATTCTTACAAGTTTATCTTTGAGAGGGACCCGTAAGTCAAAAAACTCGCAAGTCTTAACACTCAAAGTAAACTCTAAAACCCAGTAAACACCTCTTGGTACACTGGTCGTGAACATCTCAGAAACATGATACTAAACCTAAAAAATTAGTATGAGATTTTAAACATGTTTCATTGTCAAAAGAACGGGAATATAAGTCGGAACACCGCAAACCCTAAACTGACACTACAACACTCAATAGAAAGACAACCATATTTTTACTAAATAAAAATGGTTCGCAATATCACATCAAAAATACAAACGGGAACATGAGTAGATAATTCCAGAAAAGGATGAAAGATGTTATGCCAACAAACGGCAACCATTACAAAACTTAGAAGTAACATACAAAAAGAGGTGGATAAAGCCATCCAGGCACTTGTCTTCAAAAAATACCAAACAAAAGAAAAAGAAAAAGAAAAGTTTAAGTTAAGAAAACATAGAGGAAAAGATCATTCGAGAGGATCCGGCTCGGAAGGCTTCTCAACAGCAAGATCAGCAACTCCGGGTGTGCCGATGTTCGAGCCGGCAAAATCCGTGACTCCGACAGTCGCTGCCGCATTCTCTGTTGGTTCGGTTCCCAGAAGAGTGCCTGTAGAATCTGAGGAAATGGGTGAAAGTGTCAGATCTTTCTTCAGCTCGGCCTCAATCCTCTCAAACTCGTCAGTCGCGTCGGCCAGGTCGAGTCTCCACCCTGCCAATTTCGCCACCTCGAAGTCGAGAGCAGGCGCGTCTTCTTTTTACAAGATCTCGAGCAGCTGTAGGTTGTTGTCGACATGGGCTAGATCGAGCTCCTTTTCTTTCGCCGCTTTCAGCTCGTCGATGCTCTTCTCAATCTTGGCAAGCCGCTCTTGGAACCTCTCCGATATCTCTCGCCTCGCAGCCTTCTGAGCCTTTTTAACGTTGGCCTCATGCAAGGCCTTCACAGCATTAAGCTGCCTCTTAAGGGATTCAATTTCGGCAGCCTTTTTCTGCTTGGAGTGGTCCAACCTCATAGCTAAATCGCCGGCCTTATTCCACTCATCCTTGAGATGCGCCTTCTCCTTCTCAAGAGCTTCAATCTGGGCAGAAGCAGTTGCTAGCTCGGCAGCATGTTTAATCTCCAGCTCGGCAACCTTGTCCTTAAAGAAAGATTCTTCTTTTTGGGCATCTTCTACCCGGCGTCTGTCCTGTCTCACATCTTTTTCGAAGGCAGCAACGATTTTGTTGATAGAAGCGACGAACTGATCAAAGGGAGAAATAGTCAGTACTTAGTTTCTCTACCCAGCAAAATATGCAATCTAAAAATATACCTTGGTGCCTCGGAGAGACATGTCGGTGTACAGGTCGCCATGAGATAACACGTCAAGAGGCGGCAGCCTGTCCCCCGAACAGCAAACCTGCGAGAAGAGAGATGCCGAGGCTGCCCCATCATTACAGATCGGCTCGGATCCTTCATGCCTAAATGATGTTATCACCGGCTCGATAGAAGTTGGGTCGGCAGGCTTACGGCATTTCCTTTTTCTTGATTTTCTCTGGTCTCCTCCTTGTTAGGCTCGGAGACGGGGCATTTGCCATAAAGTTTCTTACCTCCTTTGTGCTGAGATATTGCCGAGCTGGAAGGCCTGGCAACTGGAATAAGAGCTGAAACCACTTCTCTGGCCTCGGCATTAAGAGTTGAAGATGGCTCGGGAATAGTTTGACGCTCTGACAAGGCGTCGATCTCACCGGCCATCTCAGGATTTGGCTCGACAATAGGTTCAGCTCCCTCAACGGCTCGGCAAGCAGTTTCCTTTTCTTTTTTCTCCTTTAAAGCTTGCTTGTCGCGGATCGTCATCCTCTTTCCCATAGCTTTTGTTTGAAAGTTTTGAGGTGGGGATTCAGGCTCCGAGCTGTCTGATACTTCAACGCCGGCAAAGATGGCTCGGGCTTTTTCAACTCTCCTTAGGGAAAAATGATTTTCCCAATGACACTTCCCTGCAGCAAGCGTGTCCCGAAGCGTAAGCGTATCTTCTGGGAAATGTGGGAGAATCTGCCGCACTGAAAAACAAAGCAAAGAAAGTGGTCAGTTCGCTTCAGAATATTAAAAAAAAAACTATAGATTTCCTGAAAATCTACGGCTCGCCCACCAATAGTTCCCCATTCAGTTTTAGCATGGCAGACACATTTGGCTTCTACCGTAGCATCGTTACGGGGAACAAAGAAAAAGTAGCTCCCCCAGTCGCTATCTTTGCTTCGAAAGCCTTCGATGATTTTTCTCTGCTTTGTGTTAGAGATATAGTAGGCTCGGGAGTTTTTGATCTTCCGGAATTCAAGGAACTGCTGAAGATGGGAAGCGCGAACGGTCACGTCGCATTCATAACTCTGAACTAAAATTCCAACCAAGTGACACATCCCCGAGGAGTGATTTGGACAAGAAGCGGATGATCAATCCGGGAATTGGAAACCAAAGCAGGCTTTGGTAAAAGAAACTCTCATAAAGAGCAAAACACCCAGATGGCAGAGTTTCGGCTCGGTCTGCAGAGGTAGGAACAATCAAATCAACATCCTCCGAAATATTGAATCGATGCCTCAATGCTTCCAAGGATTCAGCTGTGCACAGAGACGAACCAGGTGGGTCAGGTCGCCTCTTAGGAGCTTTCCTCTTAGGCTTGCGCCTCGTCAATGTTCTAGCCTGGTGGCTCGTAAACAATCTCTCTAGCCGCACCTTTTCTGCCTCGTCAAGAGTGTATTCTTCTGGTTCGGCTTTGATCTCTTCGAGAGCCTTCTGTATCAAACTCGCCTTGGCATCTGCCTCGGCATCAAACGCTTCATCAACCAGAGACGGGACAATAATCTGCAACTGACCTAGCGGAGAACAGGGTTCAGCTGGTTCGATAACCTGTGGAGACAACACCATCTTGCGCCCAAGCAACGAGGTAGAATTTGCCGAGCCCACATAATCTTCCAGCTCGGCGACGTGAGACATTGGAGATTTTGGCTCGGGAATACGCCTTATACTTAGCAGAAATTAGCAAGAGCGTGGCTCGGAAGCACACTGACACTTAGTAGTAGAAATTGAAGGATTTTTGGCTCGGAGGAAAGGAAGATCAGGGCAGTATTGCAACCCAGATGACGATGGATCGGAAAACACAAGGGTTCGCCGGAAGCGTTTGAAGATGGATCGGAAAATGCAAGGGCTCGCCAGATGAGTTTGAATATGGGTCGGATAAATTGACAAACCGCCGAGCCACGTTTGAAGACGGGTCGGAAAATTCAAAGGTTCGGCGGCGGCAGTGAAGAAATTGATAAAGACCTAGCCAACAACTTAAACAAAAAAGAGAGGAAATAGGAGAGAGAAGAGAGCTACCTGATTTTTTTGGAAATGAGAGAAATGAGTTATGAAGAATGAAACGAGAACCTGAATTTATAGATGTTTAAAAGCATGGCGCGTGACTTCACACGGCCTCGGGAACATGCGAAAATGGTTACAGTTCCCAATAAAGTTATGATTGTGACAAGAATACTCCGTCACCAAGCTAATATTATCACCGAGCCAAAAACAAACCACTAAGTAAGATGGTTCAGTAGCATATTGCAACGATTCAACAAGACGAAGACAGCTCGACAATCAGAAAAAGACGGTGTGGAAACTTTGGCTGCCAAGGAAATTCTACAGTCATGCCGAACCAAAGATGGTTCGGTAACCTGGTAGTCCGAAGTAATGACGAGCCAAAACTGCTCGATCACATCATCGTAACGCCTCGGAAGATAAAGAAGTCAGCATCTCAATAAGATTGCGAGCCAAAATGGCTCGACAATACGGACAACAGAGTAGTTTGGCTCGGCAGCATGTCAAAAGGGGGTGGTTCGGCAATATTACAGCTCGAAGTGACACCACGAGCCAAACAGCTCTGCGACACAATGCTCAGTGTTGGCTCGGTAATAAACACCTCTGCATATATCAAAGCCTGAATGAGCTTTGCCGCAAATTTGGCTCGGTAGCCCAAGGATAGTTGATCTCGATCTCGACTTTTCACCTCGTCACTATTATCAATAATAATACCGAGCTGGGGGGCTAACTGTTGGGGTCGTTTTTCACCCCATCAAGATCAACGGTTAAAAGCGCTAAGTATGGGTGTTAGACCCAGCCAAATGGAGTCGAGCCAAACACGGCTCCGCGACAGAGGCAAGGAGGAGACGAGCCAAACACTGCTCGGCGACAGAGGCAAGGAGGCGACGAGCCAAACATGGCTCGGGGACAGAGGCAAGGAGGAGACGAGCCAAACACGGCTCGGCGACAGATGCAAGGAGGAGACAAGCCAAACACGGCTCGGCGACAGAGGCAAGGAGGAGACGAGCCAATGTTTGGCTAAGCATGAAGAAGTGAGTGACGAGCCAACGTTTGGCTAGGCATAAAGAAGTGAGTGACGAGCCAATGTTTGGCTAGGCATGAAGAAGTGAGTGACGAGCCAACGTTTGGCTAGGAATGAAGAAGTGAGTGACGAGCCAACGTTTGGCTAGGTGACGAGCCAACGTTTGGCTAGACATGAAGAAATGAGTAACGAGCCAACGTTTGGCTCAGCGATAGAAGTAGGCGACAAGCCAACGCCTGGCTCGGCACTGGGAGAAGTAGGTGAGACAAGCAATGAGCCAGCTCACCGATGACCCAGCAAAGCAACCAGCCCAATATGTTGGTGGGCCGAGGCGACGAGGCAAAGAAAGGAAATCCCGAAGAATAAGGAAGTTTTCCTTATTCCTTTAGGAAAAGGCCTAGCCGACTTATTTGCGTATAAATAGACAATGTACCTCTTGAAAAAGGGGATCCGAAAATTGACCTAGCTAAACACTTATTACTTTGCAAACAGCTTTCGAAATAGCCTGAATAAAATCTCCATATTTGGATCTCTGTTCTTGGTTTTTTTACGTAGAAGTTTGTCGAATCCCTAAATTTTCCTTACAATTTTTGGTTGTGCGAGTTTCGACTCTCACACTAATCAATCTCTAGATTATGGTCTTTTTAAGCCCAAAAGGTGTTCGTAGAAATGTCTAGGAGAATTTTATATGAGCAAATCACATCTTAGCCAATTAACACTTGATGTTTAGGGTGATTTGTGGGTTTAGGAACATATAATTTTTGCTTCTAGATTCATTAATTGCAAAGCGAAAGTTTATGATGATTAAGGAACTTAGGAAAGAGATTAGTACCACGAAAGTGGATTAGTGCTAAATTAGTGATCTTTGTCCTAGGAATGGACTTGATTAGAGCTTAGCACCATTTCCTGATAGATAATCTACATTGATCAATTGCCTTATCCTATGATCCATGCTTCCTTTTATTTGATCAAACTCGTTTGTAGCTTCATTTGGTTGACTTTTCATATTGCCTTTAAATTGCTTTCTTTAAGTTTGGTTTGTTTATGCATGCTTTCTTTTATGTTTCTAGTTCTTGTTTAGTTGCTTTACTTGCTTATTGCATCATTTGCTTAGGTTGTTAGTTTGGTTACCAAAACTAAAACTCATATTAACTTAGCTTTATTAGTGCTTTGCATTCTTATTGTCCTAATCAATTTCCTTGTGGATTTGATCCCTAAGTAGTACACCGATTTGCCATGCACTTGTGGTTATTTAGGATTAAAACTTAGTAGTAGTTTTCCTCCTATCAACGAGATAGCCTTAGCATAATTAACATAGTTAAAGAAACAATTAGAAGATCTTATGGAGAAGGGATTTATTTGACCATGTTCATCACCTTAGGGAGCTCATGTTCTATTTGTGAAGAAAAAGGATAAAAGTATGTGGTTGTGTATAGTTTATAGAGGGATCAACAATGTTACAATTAAAGACAAGTACCCGTTGCAAAGAATTGATAAGTTATTGGATCAATTGCAAGGAGCAAGCTAGTTCTCCAAGTTGACTTAGCATCCAACTATCATCAAATTCCCATTGATGAAGCTGATGTGATGAAGATTTCATTTTTGACAGAATATGGCCATTATGAGTTTGTCGTCGTGCTGTTTGGTTTAACCAATGCACCAACATCGTTTATGTTGTTAATGAATGAAGTCTTTCGGCAGTAGTTATATTAGTTTGTTATCATCTTCATTGATGACATTGTAATCTAATCACGAAGTGAAGAAAAACATGAAGTACATTTGAGGAAAGTGTTGGAGTGCTTAAGAAGTCAAAAGCATTTTGTTAAGTTTAGAAAATGTCGCTTATGGAGAAGGGAGATAGTCCTAAGGACACTGGTTGCCAGAACAAGAGTTTCGGTTGACCTCGAGAAGATCGTAGCAATCCAAGATTGCTACTAAAATTCGTAGCTTCTTGGGATTAGCAAGATACTACTGAAGTTTATTAAAGGATTTTCCACCCTAGACAAACCTTTAATCCGTCTGACTGGGAAAAGTATAACATTTGAGTGGAATGATAAAGCGGAGAAGGCTTTTAACCAGTGGAACGAAGCCTTAACCACCGCACCAATCCTAGCCAACCATACATAATTTATATTGATACCTCAATAGTAGGATTAAGATGTGTGTTGATACAAAGTAACAAGGTCATTTCCTATGCATCACGATAGTTACATTAAAGAAACACGAAGAGAACTATTCGACTCATGATCTTAAAATGGCTGCAATCCTATTTGCTCTTAAGATATGGTAATCCTACCTCTACAAAGAAATCGTTAAAAGTTGTAACCGACCACAAAAGTCTGAAGTACTTATTTTCTCAACCATATCTCAACCTAAGAAAGAGGATATGGATAGAATTTATTGTTGATTATGATCTGAACATCTTATATTATTCAGGGACGGCAAATATAGTAGCAGATGTATTAAGCCACCGCAAAGTAAATATTGATGTGGAGAAGGACTTGATTAACCCAACTGTAGAATTTAAAATGACAAGTCTATTAGTCTTAGATCAAGAAACCAGTGAGCCTTTAGGTCTACAAGTGGTAAATTAGGCAAGCTTATTGCTATGCATTCGACAAGACAAATGAGAATGTGAATTTAAAACAGATAATGGAGGTGCTTAACTTTCAGAATGAACCAAATGTGAGTGAATATCATTTGGCCACAAATGAAACTTTATTCCTAAATAGAAGGATGAAAATGTCTAAAGGACAAGGCCTATGGGAGGAAATCTTAAGAACGACACATCACTCGTTTACTTAGTATCCATCCAAGAAATATTAAGATGTATCGAGACATTCAACAATACTATCGTTGGTCAGGACTGAAACGGCATAGTGTATAATGGGTAGCACTGTGTCAAACATGTCAACAAATCAAGGCAGAACACCTAGTGCGGGGAGGTTTGTTGCAAAGTTTACCGATCCCATAATGGAAATGGGATGCAGTTGCTATGGATTTTATCACGGGTTTACCCAAAACACCACTGAGAGAAAACAATGCAATTTGGGTAGTCGTAGATCTTTTAACCAAGAATGCTATTTTCTTACCTGTTAAGCTTGTCGATAAAGTGGAAGTATTGGCTGAACAATATCTAAAGGAGATAGCAAAACTGCATGCAGTTCCAGCCAATATAGTATATGACCGTGATCCAAGGTTCACAACTTAGTTGTGGTGAGCTTTTCAACGAGCATTGGGAACCGACCTGCATATGAGTACGACATTTCATCCTGAATAAAAGAGAAGAGAAATGGTTTTGAAGTCGGCAATTGGGTATACTTGAAAGTGGCTGTTGAGAAAGGAAAAGATAGGTTTGGGAAGATATGAAAGTTTTCCACACGGTATATTGTGGGAGTCGATGTCTACAATATTAAATTTATAAAAAAAGTTAGGGATTCTAAAAATTATATGAACAGAAACACGAGAACAGAGATCCAAGGATGGTTTCTATTGATATGTTAAAGAGTTTTGAATACAGAGGTTGTTCAGAAAACCTAAGTATTCTTTCTAGGTCGAAAGTTGCGGATCCTTTTTTAGGGTACAAGTACATATGTATTTATATGCAAAATAAGTCGGTAGTTTTTAGCCTTAAATCGATAAGGAAGCTTTCCTTTTTCTTCGCTTCTTTACTTTCTTCATGATTATCCTTCCTTTTTCCTGTAAACCTTTTAGGTCAGCAGAAATTCATGGACTTCTTATGTTGACTTGGCCCATTGTATTTCGAAGCCGCTGACCTACATTGCCGATATGGATTAGGATTTCTACGACGTCATTGCCTCGTCTTGATCTTGGGCTCATCGTTCCCACTCACATCTCGCCTTGTCCTTCCTCTTTAACGACTTGGCAGGTTTATGCCTATACTTAGCCATTTTCGCCTATAGATCCTAGTGAGGTGGGATCTAACCCCAACAGTTAGCCCCCAGCTCGTCAGTTTCTGTTTTGACAGTGGACGAGGTAAAAGTGATCGATATTAGGATTGTCGTAACAAGCTAGTTCGGCGAAAATATTGGGCCGAGCTGTGGAATTGTCAAGCTGCAAAAGAGGTCGGTAGGCGTATGTAGATTGGTGCGGATTCTGAATCTACACATTCTTCTGCGGCTGAAACGTGGCACGTTCTGGGCCACGCATTTTGATGAGACATCGAAGAGGCACCTCGATCCGTCCCCAGCACGCTTCCTATGTTAATTATTGCTCCTAGGGCGTCGTGCTTCTTCTATAAATATTAGTCTTCAGCCTTTAGTTTTTTATCTTAATATTCATCCGAAAAAGGTTGAACCTCTCTTATTGTTTTGTCTTTTTTTCTGCCGTAGATTCTTTCGCAGCGAGGTGCCTTCTCTCATCCCATCGTAGGTTAATATGGAAATACTAGAGCTCCCTTCGGACGTTATTTCTGTTATTGCACGAAAACTTGGCCGCCTCACCTTGTGGAGACTCGGACACATTCTCCGAATAGAGCGGGTTGGTAGAGATGTAGTGTACTGCAATGAAGTTCCGAAGGAGCTATGTATCGACGATATGTGTGAAGATAGAGATAAAATTTGCCTAGGCGGGGTTAATCACAGCTTTTTTGTAAGATGTTTAGACGCTGGAAGCCCAACAGCTATTTATTATGAGGTTGCAAGGCTCGTGACCACACAACAGGATATCAGCACCGCCGTGGAGCTTTTGGAACGGCTCATCCCGTCCAGTGCTAACGCGGCCTATCTTTGTGGAATGCTGTGTGTATGTGTCGGACGTACGAAAAGGGCTGCACAACTTCTTAGATTATGCGTCAACGTGCACCCTGAAGGTGACTTTGACGAGCTTACCCTGCTTGGGGAAGGGGTTTTGGACACGGTTGTAGCTTTCTATTCACCCGTGAACCATTCCTTTGCATCAACGTGGCAATACCCCGACTGTCCAGATTTGCCTTTTCCGCATTGTGCCATTGAGCATAAATATCAATCTGGATGCCAAAACTGCTATTTGTACTGGTACGCAAGACGTCTTTGTCACATGACATAAAGTGTTTATCGTGATCGTCGACCAGATGAGGGAGGCCGGCTTCGCTGTCCTGCGACACCGATCTCCTTTCGTATTTGTGAAGGTTCTTCCTGGGTTTCTTCGAATCCTAGGAGGCGATAGAGCCTAAGGCCGTCTGTGGCCCTTTGTTTTGTTTTGTTTTTGTTTTGTTTTTGTGTTGTTTTTGTCACCACGTTCTGAGCAATTTCGTATTGACTGTTTTAGCTTGTTTCTGTTTATAAGACTGAGGTTGCTGATTCATATCGTGTTGTTAGCTTTGTCATAGTTTTACCAAGCACTTTTTTGCACCGTGTTTATGAATGTCTTGACATATGCTTGACTAACCTTATACTAAGGTGATATACACCCGGTGCTTAGTCATTTTGATACGTTCGAATCCAACATTTTAAGTATCCGTATTTATATGATTAGTACTTATGCTTTCGAGATATTTTGACTAGCGATATGTTTGCTAGGTTTTGAAATGAAACATATTCAAGTATTTCATAACAAATGACGCACCTTACTTATTATGTTTCCGAGATGTTTTGACTAGCGATCTGTTTGCTTGGTTTAGAATTGGAATATATTCAAGTATTTCATAACAAATGATGTACCTTACTTATTATGTTTCCGAGATGATTTGACTAGCGATCTGTTTGCTAGGTTTAGATGTTTACCTCGATTTACGAGCATGTTTTCCTTCAATATCTTCGTTCTGATAATAAACATAGCGCTTAAATATCCATTAAGGATGTAATAGAAAAGATCCGTTCAGGATGTATTAGTTCATTGTTGTGGCCAACAACAACGAGTTTGATAATTGTATCAAAGAGTATGTTTTGGTTAAGGCTTGATGTTTTGTGAGATAGTAAATAAGTCAAAGGACTTGTCTCGATTAGTGTTTGCTAAAATTGTATTGACTTTCAAGAGATCCCCCCCCCCTTTTTAAGGAGGAGGGCAGCTGAACCCATCCTAAGGTGAGTTGCCTACGTACCCTTTTTGGGGATCAAGCCGCCTCATAGTTCGTAGGTAATTGTAACTTAGTGATAGTATTTCTTCAAATGCATTGCATTCCAAGATCGTTGAATTGGCATGTCGACCATGTTTGCGAGCTCGTAGATCCGTAGGCGACTACTTTGGTTATTTTATAAGGTCCTTCCCAATTCGTTCCTAGCTTCCCAACATTCATTTATGCTGTGTTCTGGAATACTTTCCTCAGAACTAAGTTCCCACGTAGAACCTCTGGTTTCGAACATAAGAGTTGTAGTACTTAGTCGTTGCTTGCTAGTAATTTTGAATCCGGATTAGTGCTTGGTCGCGTCTTTCGTTGATCAAGTCCAGCTCGTCAAGTAGTAGTAGATGATTCAACCCCTCTTGTTCGGGGAGAAATCTGCGATGGACTCCGAGAAAATGTATTTCTGGAGGAATAATGCATTATGTCCCATAAAGGAGAGCGAATGGGGTTTTTCCTGTAGCTCATCGTGGGGTCGTTCGATGAGACCACAGTCCACCCTCGAGTTCGTCGGCCCATCTACCCTTCTTTTCGTCAAGGCGTTTCTTCAGACAGTCAAGGATAGTCTTGTTTACTGCTTTGGTCTGGCCGTTTCTTTGTGGATATCGTGGCAGGGATTTGCTAAATCGAATCTTCCATTTTTTGCAGAAAGCTTCAAACCTCGTCGAGATCAATTGCGACCCGTTATCGGTGACTATCTCGTATGGAACTCCATGTCGGCAGATGATGTTTTTCCATACAAAGTTTTCCACTTGAGCGTCCTTTATGTTGGCGTAGGAATCTGTTCCAACCCATTTGGAGAAACGATGTCCATGGACCATCTCATAAACGGGTAAGGTGCCGAAATCGAAGACATCAGTTCGGTCGGTCGATGAATTATCTACGCATGTCGCTGATATTTTTCGCACTTGGCAGAAAACTTTTCGCAATCTTTAATTTCACCATAGTTGGCCAGAAGTAACCGTGACATTTTATTTTGATTGCGAGTGCTCATCCGCCAGAATGATTGCCACAATATCCACTATGGATCTCTTCCATGACTTGCATGGCCCCTTTCCCTTCTATGCAGGCCAACAATGGTCCCGAGAATCTCCATTTGAAGATGTTACCGTCACGTAAGACGTACCGAGCTTCTTGAGCTCGAAGTTTGCGAGCTGTAAATTTGTCGAATGGAAGGTCACCGTCGGCGATGTAGCCTCGTACTGCGTCCATCCATACTTTGTCGCAGCCATATTCCTCGATTATTGCTTGCTAATCTTCATCCATTTTGGTGACCTCGTCCTCGAGAAAAAGATTGTTGTTAGTTTCTACTTCCATTTTGGTTGCATTGCGACCAAGGTGTCTTCTTCTTGGACAATAGATTTTTCGGGCATGTCTTCCGCTCGCCTACTTCTTGAGCTCGGATTATCGCATTGACGGGATCCAAGATGTTGATGCTTGGGTGCTCGATGAATTCTACCGGGATGACCCTCTTTAAGCCTGGATCGGAGGTGGATGCGAGTGCTACCAGTACGTCCGCCGAAGTGTTTTCTCCGTGGGGTATCCGACTGAGCGTGAATTCCTTGAATTTTGCAGCTAGCTCTTGGACGACTTTTAGATACACTTCCATCCTCCCGTCTCTTGCTTCGTATTCGCCATTTAATTGGTTTACCACAAGCTGCGAATCGCAGAATGCGTTGATGCTTTCGGCTTTGATTCTGTGGGCAGGCCTTAGACCGGCGATTAATGCTTCGTATTCCGCCTCGTTGTTAGACGCGTGGAATGTCAACCGAAATTATTGATCCAACACTTGGCCAGTCGGAGAGGTTAGGAGTATTCCTATTCCAGAACCATGTTTCGAGGATGACCCTTCAGCATGAAGCGTCCATGTTGGATTCGGCATTGGCTCTTCTAGGCCTTTTTCCGGGAGATCGATCAAGAAGTCTTCCAGCACTTGGGACTTTGCGCAGGTTCTGCTCCGATATTCGATGTCGTACTCACTCAACTCTATCGCCCATTTTGCCAATCTTCTGGACTGGTTGGGACTATGCATGATGGATCGTAAGGGGGAAGTGGCTAGGATCACTATGGAGTGTGACTGAAAGTATGGCCTTAGTTTTCGAGCTGACATCACTATGGACAACGCTAGCTTATCCATCTGCTAGTATCGAGTTTCTGCGTCGGTCAAAATTTGACTTGGGTAGAAGATCGGTTTCTGTTCGCCTCGCTCTTCTCGGATGAGTACCCCCACTTTAATTGAATGTACTTAATTGAATTTTAAAATAAAATGATATATTGTCATATTAAATTTATATTTAACACAAAATTATTTGTCTCTCCATCTAAGATCTCTACATAAAAACATTAAAATATATTCAATAATTTTTACTTAATTCATGTATATTTATATTTATTGTTGCTTTTAATAAGTATCAATTTTAGAAGAAAAATATATATATATATATATATATACAAAATAATGAAAACGAGTAACAAAACTAAATTTAGAAATACAATACAAAGAAAAATGAATAGAGATTAGAAAAATTAAAAATATAAATTTTGAATATAAAAATCATATATATAATTACATAAATTTTCCCAATTTTATTGAATGTACTTAATTGAATTTTAAAATAAAATGATATATTGTCACATCATTTAAGTAAACCTTTAGATTTTGTTTTAAGTTCTTGATTGATGAATTCAAGACAAATAATTTTTTTAAAGTTTTTTAACGCAACTATAATCAGTTTTTTTTTTTTTTTCGTTATTTGGTTCGGCCGTATTAGGATTTTTTCGCACATATCATCTAGATTTCACAACAACAAATTAAATAATTAGGCGAATTTAGTTTCAATACTCTTGAAATTATTTTTTTATCTTTTTCAGTTAATCAATATTTTTAATCTATTTTTTTTTGCTAAAATCTAATAAAATGATAAATTAACTATATAAATAAAAAACACAAAAATGTAAAAGAAAATTACATAAGAAAAGAAATTATTTTCCAAAGATCAAAACTATATAAACTCACGAGACAGAGATAAAGGAGAAAAAGAAATGATAAGTAATCATACTATAGAGAGAGATTAGAAAATAATTGATAATTTTTATTTTTAAAATCTTAATCGGTTATTTAGATAACATGAATTATCCAATGGCCAAATATATGTAGTATAATTAAGAGAAGCAATTTATTTTATTTCAAATCAATATTATTTTGTATCTACAAAAAATTGGTTGTTTTGTCAAAAATAAATACTAAGCTACTAAATAATTCAAAAATTTTGTCACTAAGTTTAATAAAATAGTAAAACAAAAACTCGCGCATTGCGCGAATCATATTCTAGTTCAAAATATGTCGCAGGTTTGCAGCGATTGCAAAATGAATAATACATCGATAACTCACAACGATATAAAAACAAACATTTTAACAATATGTCGCACCAACCAATCACAAGTGAAATGAACCACACAACGACAAATCGCAACAATGTCAAAATGAATAACAGAATGACAACTAACAACGGTTGTAAAACAAACAACAATATAAACATTTGATCGAAATGGCAAAGCTCCAACTTCGGGTAATTCAGTTCGATTCAAGTCAATTTTTAGTTTTTTGGGTGATTCGGGTTTTTAAAATTCTACGAAAGGAACCGAAGTAAAATATGGTTCACTTCGATAGTTTCGGCCTTTCGGGTACTTTTGGGTTTAAAATTTTTTACCAACAATAATCAAAATTTATGTATTTTGGTTCAAATTTAGCTAAAATCGTAAAAAAATCCGTTTGTTTAGTTCAATTTTTTTGTTCAGAATTATAAATATATTTTTGTAAACCTTACAAAGCCAGCTGAGGCACATACTGTTTTTTTTTTGAACTAGTACAAAGCTTTTAAAACCCAAAAAAAAAAACCTAATTGATCATGAGAAGTAGGCTTGGCATTAAGTTTTTTCGGTTTGGTTTTTTCGGGTTGAGTAAAATATTGCCGATTTGAACCGAACTAAAATTCGGTTTGGAAATCGGTTTTTTCTGTTCGGTTACATTCTAAGATATCTGTGCCGAAATAAACCAAAAGATTTTGTTATTCGGTTTATTCGGTTCGAATTTTTGAATTATGGATTAGTTTGGTGGGCTCATACTTTTTTAGCCAAAAAATAATCGTTTGGGCTTCTAAAAATTATTTTACAAATAGAGGTCTTATTTTTTAGTCGAAATAATCGTTAAGGAAGCCCAAACCGAAAGGCCCAAATGATTTAATCCTTGCTTTTAAAATTACAAGCCCAATAATTTTTTTTGTAAACCCAATAATTAACCAGGTAGGGTTTCGATTTCAAGTCAAAATGTCAGACGGCGCCGGCGACGGCGACGAAGTCATACGAGGAACGACGGCGACGGTAATCGGATCGGATCTCTGGTTTCTTCTTCTTCGTCGAGCAAGGAACAAGTAAAGAAGACACGACGAGCAGTACGAACGAAGGAAGAAGAAGAAAACCGAAGAACCGTTCGGTTGAACCGAAAACCAGGACTAGGCGAGACCATCCGGTTGGTCTCAAAGTCTTAAAATTACTTTTGCTGAAATTTAATGTTCAGATTGAGTTTTGATCTGTTGATTCCATACACTTTCAATCGGAGATTTTGCTTTTCGTTATCTAGCTTATTGTTTCCTGGAAAAACCCCTTTTAATGAATGAATAGTTCAACTATGATTCCATTGTCTGATGCGCCATTGGTCATCATATCGTTCTAGATTTGTGTACTGTTTTCGTATGGAGCAGTGTAATTTTTCTAATTTGTGTTTTAGTTTGTTGTTTTGTTCTACAATCATAGTTGTGGAACTTTTTTTTTTTTTTGTCTGAGATAATCAGTATTGCAGTTTTTTTTTTGTAGGCACCTGCATGAAGCAAAAAGTTCAGAGCTTTGAATCTAATTTTGTGACTTTGAGTATCTATGGCGGAATCGAAGCTTAGAGTTTTAATGGTCTCTGATTTCTTCTTCCCAAACTTTGGTGGTGTGGAGAATCACATCTACTATCTCTCTCAATGCTTGTTAAAGCTAGGGCACACTAGTGTGAGATTTAAATGTTCTAGATTATTTTGTATATTTAGCTATGGTGAAATCAAATTCTCAAACCCCTTGTATGCAAGTCGAATCAGATGTGATTAAATACAAGTTTCAGCTTTATCAATAGCTATAAATAATCAAGTAATGTAGGATCTTATTAGTCTATGTGGTTTTAATCTACACCTCGATTCATATACCTACGAGTGATGGAGCTTGTGCCAAAATTTGTATTGTTCTCTAGTTTTGTGTGTTTTACCGTCTTTGTAGAAAAGCATTGCTTTCACCATTTGGTTTCTTCATAGTGTTGGTTTGAGATATTGCTGCTTTTGTTGCAGGTGGTGGTCATGACACAGGCTTATGGGAACCGCTCTGGAGTTTGATACGTGACTGGTGGACTCAAAGTCTATTATGTACCTTGGAGACCTTTTGTTATGCAGACCACATTTCCGAGGGTTTATGGAACACTTCCCATTGTACGGACAATTCTTAAACGTGAGAAAATAACGGTAAATCATGGCCATCAAGCTTTCTCTACACTTTGTCATGAAGCTTTGATGCACGCCCGGACAATGGGCTATAAAGTTGTTTTCACATATCATTCCTTGTATGGGTTTGGTGATGTTGGGAGCATCCATATTAATAAGGTCTTACTATTCACTTTAGCAGATATAGACCAGGCGATTTGTGTTTCACACACGAGCAAGGAGAACACGGTTCTAAGGTCTGTATTGTCGCCAGCAAAGGTTTTCATGATACCAAATTGATACAGGATCGGAATCACTGCAATTCTAAGATTACTCAATGATCGAGAGATTCAAAGCCTAACTCGCGGAAGTTGGAATGAAGTCGAGATGGAATGTGATAAGGGGGTGATTGACTCGCTCAATCAGTGAACGAATAAGGTTGTTTGAATCACACAAACAAACAGATCCGTGGCTTCAAGAGAATACACATGAATCGCTCACTTAAACTCTAATGAAATTAGAACAACACAAAGACTCAAACTTTGTGGACAAAGAACAAACTGTTTATTACTTTCGAAATTCAAGGGTGTCTTTTTACAATGGATCGAGCTGAACTTATATAGAACTCATTCTCAACGTTCTAATAGCCTAAAATAAGAAACAAAATCGCAAAATTAAAAGAAAAACCAGCCGTTGGGGGTTTAATGTGAAATTTGGCCAAATAAGGCAAGTGCATATCCAATTTGCTGTTTTGGGCCTTTAGCTCGTGGGGATGAATGTAGATGACTTCCTAGGTTAAAAGAGAACCCTCTGATGCTCCTAGATGGTCTCCAAGTCGTGGTTTCAGCTGAGCATAAGTTTTGTGGACGAATTTCCTTAATTACACCCGGTTTTGGACCTCTTTGGTAGGCTCTTAAACCAACTCGAACCAGGGGTGGTTTCTCATGATAAAAATCTTTAAAATAGTTGGTTTGCTAGTGAATAGCAAATCTGAGGTGATTGGATCGAGCCAATTCTCCTAGGGACAGCTTCCATGGCTCGGTTAAGGCTCCAGGTGGAGGTTTGTGAACCATCTTCAAATCTGATCGTTCCAATTGGGTTCTAGATCGATCATTCTCCTTAGAACATATGATTGGCTGATGAATCTTCAATTTGGGTCGGCCAAAGTCTCCTTTGGTTCGGCGAAGTTGATTTTGGTACAGTTCCGGTGAGTCCTCTCGTACCATCTTCAAATCGGGTGGCTGGTAAATGATTCCACCTGAACCATTAGTCTTCTTAGGGTTGATTTGCTGATGAATAATCAACCCTACGCCTTGTGCTTGATCGGAATTCCATTTGGCCAAGAATTCTCCAAAATGCTCTGTATTGACCGGTTTGATACGTGTAGCAGCTGGTTTGGTATGCTCACGGTGTGGCGTGGTTTGGATGTCCGCATCATACCCTCGTTCTTGAAAAGTTTTGACCTCGAAACTTGATAACATGCACATCGATAGAGCAAGTTAGTATTGTGCATCATTTGAGGGCTACGAGAGTTACCTCGGGTCATGGTTCGCTTGTTGCTTGGATGTGGCTGAGGTTGGGCATCTGGTGGCTCTTCTTTGATGAGCAAGGAAGTAATGACTCCTTTCAAAGATGTGTTTCTGATTCCCTCGGGCAGCAAGGTAGACTTCTTTGTGAAATTTCTTATTTCACTCTTGGTTTCTCCATTGATCTCTCCTCGGGTGTAAGCTTGTGAATGTGGTTCTGGTTGTTTCCCCATTGTACCTAAACCTTTCTCAAGCTCTTTTGAACACAGAAAGTGCATTATCACATCATGTGGATCATTAGAAACAAAATTGATCAGGTGAGCATTTATCCTAGCGTGGTGCAATTTAATGGATTTAGGCAACTCGATCTTTGGGATTTGCCTTTGATCCATGACTAAGGCTGGTGTCACTTCTGGGATTGCCTTCTCCTTTGTTGTTCCTATACATGATGCGGAATACCCAAGGAAACTTTTCTCTAAGATGGTAGAAAGGATAATCCTCGACTTTAGTGGACTCGCGAAGTACAAACCTAAGGTATATTAAACCTTAGACCCAATACTCAACTTAAAACGCTCCAAAAAAAAACAAGGCGGTGGAAACCTTAGACTGAAGAACTCGCGAAGCACGAACCAGGGGTATATTAAACCCAAGACCCAATGCTCACTTAGAACGATTCTACAATCTTTGGTCAGTGAATGGCGCCACAAACAATGATGGGAATTGTTTGATAAGCCGGTTTGATCACTTGGATATTACACACCAAGGATCGAAAAGTTGGCAAGGAACAAAATGAGAATCACTCTCTCAAAGAAAAAAATCTGATTAGAAAGCTGATTTCTTGATCTGAATATTTCTGTATTTGCTGTCTGATTTTTCTTTACATGTTTGTTCTCTTTATATAGAGAAAGATCTAAACAAAGCTTACTAAGAGTCCAATTCTGAGGCAGCCTATATTGACTTTTAATGGCAGATTTTTATGACTTCTAATTGCATATTTTATTGACTTGTAATGGAGCTTCTAGATGGAGCTTCTAGATGGTGTTTCTAGATAAGGCTGATGACTCTTTATTTGTGATTTTCGTCACTTCTCTTGACCAAAAAATAAGGTGATTATTTTGGGCTCTTCTTGGACTTGTATTAGGCTCAAAACAGGCTGGACTTGATAGATTACATCACCAATGGATTTTTGAATGATCTCCTTGTCCAGAACTTCATAAATCAGTCCATTAAGTGCATCATTCATCTTTTTAGCTTTGGCTCTTGTAACTGGTCCAACAGGTACAAGCAATGGATCTTCTTCTCCCACCTTGCTGCTTAAGATGTCCTCATCATTCCCCTCCTCTTGAAAAGGATTTGACCTCAAATCAAACTGGTCACCTACATCAAAAGGAGTCAAGTCAGAAACATTGAAGCTAGAACTTATATTGTACTCACTGGGCAAGTCTAGCTTGTAGGCATTGTCATTGATCTTCTCTAAGACTTGAAATGGACCATCTCCTCTTGGCATCAGTTTGGATTTTCTCTGGGCTGGAAAACGCTCCTTTCTCATATGAACCCAAACCCAGTCACCCGGTTCAAAGATAACTTGTCGTCGCCCTTTGTTTGCTTGCTTTTGGTATTGCTCAGTCCTTTTCTCAATGTTGTGCCGTGCTTTCTCATGAATCTTCTTAACAAATTCAGCTTTTCTTTTTCCATCTAAGTTCACACGCTCATTTAAAGGTAATGGTGATAAATCCAAGGGGGTCAAAGGATTAAAACCATAAACAATCTGAAAAGGTGAAAACTTAGTAGCAGAATGTACAGCATGATTATAAGCAAACTCAACATGCGGCAAACAATCTTCCCATGTTTTGATGTTCTTTTTAATGATAGCACGCAACAAAGTGGATAAAGTTCTATTCACTACTTCAGTTTGACCATCAGTTTGAGGATGACAAGTAGTTGAAAACAACAACTTAGTTCCTAACTTAGCCCACAAAGTTTTCCAAAAGTAGCTTAAGAACTTAGCATCTCTATCTGAAACAATGGTTCTAGGCATGCCATGCAATCGAAAAACTTCTCTAAAGAACAAATCAGCAACATGCAAAGCATCATCAGTTTTATGACATGGAATGAAGTGTGCCATCTTAGAGAATCTATCAACAACTACAAAGACAGAATCTCTTCCTTTCTTAGTCCTAGGCAGTCCTAACACGAAATCCATAGAGATATCAGTCCAAGGATCAGTAGGGATAGGCAAAGGAGTATACATACCATGCGGTTGTACTCTGGACTTGGCTTGTTTGCAAGTTACACATCTGCCACAGATTCTCTCCACATCTCTCTTCATGTGTGGCCAATAGAAATGCTCCTGCAAAATACTCAACGTTTTGGCAACTCCAAAATGCCCCATTAGTCCTCCTCCATGTGATTCCCTAACCAGGAGGTCTCTCAAAGAACAGTTAGGCACACATAGTTTATTCTCATGAAACAGAAAGTTTTCATGCCTGAAGTACTTCCCATGTGCAAACTTCTCACAAGAGTGATACACATCTTTAAAATCTAGATCAGAAGAATATAATTCCTTGATGTGTTCAAAACCAAGTACCTTAGCATCAAGAGTAGAAAGTAAGCATACCTTCTTGATAATGCATCAGCCACGACATTTTCCTTACCTTGCTTGTATCGAATGACATAAGAAAATGTCTCAATGAATTCCATCCAACGTGCATGACGTTTGTTCAACTTTTGTTGGCCCTTCAAGTGTTTCAAAGATTCATGATCAGTGTGAATCACAAACTCCTTAGGCCACAAGTAGTGCTGCCATGTTTGCAATGCTCGAACAAGAGCGTATAACTCTTTGTCATATGTAGGATAGTTCAAAGTTGCTCCGTTCAATTTTTCACTAAAGAATGCAATTGGCTTCTTCTCTTGCATCAACACAGCTCCAATTCCAACACTTGAAGCATCACAGTCAATCTCAAAAGTCTTTAAAAAGTTAGGCAAAGACAACAGAGGAGCGTTAGTCAATTTCTCTTTTAACAGTTGGAACGCTTCTTCTTGAGCTTCTCCCCATTTGAATCCTACATCCTTCTTGATTACTTCAGTGAGTGGGGCAGCAATGGTACTAAAGTCTCTTACAAACCTCCGATAGAAACCAGCAAGTCCATGGAAACTTCGCACTTCACCAACAGTTTTTGGACTAGGCCACTCTCGAATAGCCCTCACTTTCTCTTCATCAACCTGTATATCCTGTGCACTTACAACAAAACCTAGAAACACAAGTTTATCTGTGCAAAAGGTACACTTCTTCAGATTAGCAAACAATTTTTCTTTTCTTAGAACATCTAAAACAGATTTTAAATGCTCAACATGATCTTCTAAGTTTTTGCTATAGATCAGAATGTCATCAAAGTAGACAACAACAAATATTCCAATGGATTTTCTCAGAACATGATTCATTAATCTCATGAAAGTGCTGGGTGCGTTAGTTAATCCAAAAGGCATTACTAACCACTCATATAAACCATGTTTTGTCTTAAAAGCAGTTTTCCACTCATCACCCTCTTTCATTCGAATCTGGTGATAACCACTCTTAAGATCAATCTTAGAAAATACACAAGAACCATGCAATTCATCCAGCATATCATCTAAACGAGGAATAGGGTGTCGATACTTTACCGTGATGTTGTTGATGGCGCGACAGTCAACACACATCCTCCAAGTCTCATCCTTCTTAGGAACTAGCAAAACTGGAACAGCACATGGACTCATGCTTTCTCGAATGTACCCCTTCTCCATCAGTTCACTAACTTGCCTTTGAAGCTCCTTTGTCTCCTCTGGATTCGTTCTATAGGCAGGCCGGTTAGGAATGGATGCTCCTGGTACAAAATCAATTTGATGCTCAATCCCACGAACTGGTGGTAAACCATGAGGTGTATCTTCTGGAAAGACATCATCATAATCCTGCAACAATGAAACAACACAACTAGGCAAAACTGGGTCAAGATCGTTAAGAGTTTAAAGGTTCCTCCTTGTACAGAAGTACAACCATTGGTTGTTTTGAAAACATCGCTCTCTTTATCTCACAAGACCTCACAAAGAAATTTGTGTGTTTCCTCACGGGTTTGCTTTCACAAGTCTGTTTCTGGGTTTTTCTCAAGCTCTCACTCTCTTTTTGGTGGTAAGTGTTTGGGTCACTCAATGATTTTTGCTCCTCCTTTTGTTTGAGTAGCAGCTGATCTTGGTAAATTTCTTGTGGTGTCATAGGAACAAGTGTAACAATCCTTCCTTTGAATCCAAATGAGTGTTTGTTGGTGTAACCGTCATGACTCACTCTGCGGTCAAATTGCCATGGTCTTCCTAGTAATATATGGCCTGCTTGCATTGGTACTACATCACATAGCACTTCATCTTCATACTTTCCAATGCAAAATGAAATCAGAACTTGCCTTGTTACCTTCAACTCACCACTATCATTCAACCACTGTAGTTTGTAAGGCTTGGAATGTTTCTTGGTTTTCAAACCCAATTTCTCCACTAGAGTAGTGCTAGCCACGTTTGTGCAGCTTCCTCCATCAATAATCAGGCTGCACACCTTGTCTTGAATAAGACATCTAGAATGAAACAGATTCTCACGCTGCACATTGTCTTCTTCTTTAGCTTGCACACTCAATGACCTCCTTGCGACCAACAATTCACCTTTGGCCGGAAGTTCTTCAACATCGTCTTCTAATGATGACATATAATCAGATTCTGCTTCTTCTTCAGTTTCTATTTCACCATCATCTCTAAGCACCATTATTCTTCGGTTGGGACATTCATTAGCATAATGGCCCCTGCCATGACACTTAAAGCATTGCACATCACGGTTACGTGCATTAGAAGATTCAGTTTTACCTTTGTTTTCATGGCCAGTAGTGGATGGCTTTGCTTCGAACTTTGGTTTAGGGGCTATCTTCTCCTCCTTGGAAAAGCTTGGTTTCATTGTGGATGAATTGGAACCAAATGTTTGACGTGAATTTCCCCTTCTCTTAAGCTGCTGCTCAATCAAGATAGCCTTATGCAACATATCCTCTAACTCCACATAATGTTGCATTTCCACTATGTCTTGAATTTCACGATTCAAGCCGTTAAGAAATCTCGCCATGGTAGCTTCTCTATCTTCTTCAATATTTGCTCTCATCATGAGGATCTCCATCTCCTGGAAATAATCCTCCACACTTCGATTGCCTTGATTCAATCGTCGCAGCTTTTGGTGTAGCTCTCGGTGATAATGGATGGGCACAAAACGCCTCCTCATTATAGCCTTCATCTCAGCCCATGTCTCAATGGGATACTCGCCATTTCGCCTCCTGCTTGTCACCAACTGATCCCACCAATTAATAGCATAATCACAAAATTCAGTGGCTGCGACTCGTACCTTCTTCACTTCAGAATAGTTTTGGCAATCAAAAACAAGCTCAATCTTTTTCTCCCATTCTAGATATGCATCAGGATCATTCTTCCCATGAAATGATGGAATCTTCAACTTAATACCTCTCAAGTTGTCATCAGTTCGATCCCTTGCCTCTCTAGCACGTCGTGGTCTCCTACGGCTCCCCATTGATGAATAATCATCCTGGCTGTAGTAATTGACTTCTTCTTCAACCCTTGCTTGTCTAGGTTGATTTCCTTCTGTCCTAATAGGCAAATTTCGTGGTTGCCTCCGTTGTGCCTCTTCTTGGACACGATCCAACCTCTGATGAACGGCTACTAACTCAACCCTCATCAGCCGCCGCATCTCTCCCAATAAGGCTTGAATTTGAAGATTTGGAATGGCTAGATGTTGGTTCTCATCATCGTTGTGGTTGCTGTTTTCTCCATGGTTAGACATGATTGTACCTGCAAAGAAACGTTAGTAGTAAAAGACCTCACAATCTCTCAAGTGTTTCACTCAAAAGTGTTTCACTCAGTTTGGCTTTTACCCTCTAATGTCCTCACACACTCTGCCTTTTTCCTCTCTAGTGATCCTCAAAGAGTTCTTATAGAACTAACCAATACAACTTAGTATGCTTCCCCAAAGTAGATCAAAGACCAAAATAAGAAGATTGTAGATACAAAGTGAGTCTAGAAAGATTTGTTTGTTTGTTTTTTTGTTTGTTTTTTGTTTGTTTTTTTTTAAGAACAGATTGCACACAAGCTTTTAACAAAACAAATGTTGGAATATGAAATTTTAGAATGCAAAAACAATCCAGAACTTCTTTGATATTTTTTTTTTTTTCGTTTTTTTTTTTTTTTTTTTTTTTTTTTTGGCTGGATTTTCAGGAATGAAAACAGAAAAGATTGAAAACTGAAAATGGAAGAAAAGAAAGATGGAAGGGTAGATTATGAAACAAAGAAAATGAATAGATAAGAAGATGACAGATTAGATAAAACGATAAACCTTTCTTAGAGATTTGCTCTGATACCAGATGATGCGGAATACCCAAGGAAACTTTTCTCTAAGATGGTAGAAAGGATAATCCTCGACTTTAGTGGACTTGCGAAGTACAAACCTAAGGTATATTAAACCTTAGACCCAATACTCAACTTAAAACGCTCCAAAAAAAAAACAAGGCGGTGGAAACCTTAGACTGAAGAACTCGCGAAGCACGAACCAGGGGTATATTAAACCCAAGACCCAATGCTCACTTAGAACGATTCTACAATCTTTGGTCAGTGAATGGCGCCACAAACAATGATGGGAATTGTTTGATAAGCCGGTTTGATCACTTGGATATTACACACCAAGGATCGAAAAGTTCACAAGGAACAAAATGAGAATCACTCTCTCAAAGAAAAAAATCTGATTAGAAAGCTGATTTCTTGATCTGAATATTTATGTATTTGCTGTCTGATTTTTCTTTACATGTTTGTTCTCTTTATATAGAGAAAGATCTAAACAAAGCTTACTAAGAGTCCAATTCTGAGGCAGCCTATATTGACTTTTAATGGCAGATTTTTATGACTTCTAATTGCAGATTTTATTGACTTGTAATGGAACTTCTAGATGGAGCTTCTAGATGGTGTTTCTAGATAAGGCTGATGACTCTTTATTTGTGATTTTCGTCACTTCTCTTGACCAGAAAATAAGGTGATTATTTTGGGCTCTTCTTGGACTTGTATTAGGCTCAAAACAGGCTGGACTTGATAGATTACATCACCAATGGATTTTTGAATGATCTCCTTGTCCAGAACTTCATAAATCAGTCCATTAAGTGCATCATTCATCTTTTTAGCTTTGGCTCTTGTAACTAGTCCAACAGGTACAAGTAATGGATCTTCTTCTCCCACCTTGCTGCTTAAGATGCCCTCATCAATACATGTTTCAACATCTCTTGGCGAAGACAAGTGCATTATACCATAATTCAAACATTTAAAATCTGATTGAACTAGACAATCGTTTAAGTTAATTGACCCCGGTTTCTGTTCTAGAGATGTTGATTTTTCTATTTGTCTTTCGGGGCAGGTTGCAGCAAAATGTACTCTCTTATGACATCTATAATAGATGGTGTTAGCTACTTTAGAGGATTGAGAAGACTTACATTGCTTTGGTTTGCCGTGAGGTTCAAGCAACGGCTTAGAACTTTGCTTGTGAGCTACGGTTTGTTTTTTTGGATCTGCTAGCACTTCTTTGACCCTATTGGGTTGCTCATCCTTTGTCTTCTCCTTTAAAATGTGTGCAAACACTTTCTTCGGCTTAGGACAACAAACTTTCTTTGGCTTAACTTTTGGGGTCGGCGTTGTTGTTAGAAACCATCTCCTTGGCTCGGGATTGGTATAGATCTTCACATAGTATTGACTTTGGGCTGCAATATCCTCCACGAACTCTTTATACAATAGTTGCTTCATCTCTTCCCAAGAAGAATCCGGTACATCATATTCAAGGCGAGTGTATGCGTCTTGTTCCCAATGCCTAAAGGCATCCTCGGTTAGCGTATCTTTGGCATAAGATGTCTTCTCCTCTTCGGGAATTTGGTTGGCTTGAAACCAATCTTCTATGTCTCTCTCCCATCTTAAGTAAGCCTCCGGTCCTTGGCTATGACCTGAAAAACAGATGTGATGTGATTCAAAATATACCTCATCTTCCGTTGAGTGTTCCCATGATTCGGCTTGGTTGGTGTAATCGTCTGAAGTCTGGTCTGGTGGTGTTGTCTCCATGTCACCACGTTCTTGTTCATCTTCTTCCCAAGTCTCAACCATGTTCATGTCTTCATTTTCCCATGAGTGTTGGCTGGAAATTTCTTCACACTCTAGTTCATCTTTGTAACTGATTTCAGAATCAGTCTTATCATCCCACGTCTCTTTTATGACTTTTTCATGCCATGATTCACCATTGTGAGTATCTTCTCCTTCAGAATCCTCATCATACTCGGATGAGTAGTCTTGGTATTGGTTGTGCTCTGAATTGGAATTAGACTTCTCTATAAATTGTTCTTCTGGATCAGTTTCTTCTTCCTCACGCTGTTCTTCATTGTCATAACTGGTTTCAGGACCAGATTCTCCATGCACGTTCTCCATACTGATTTTGGAATCAGTTTTGTCATGCCAAAATTCGCTTTTGGGGTCATCTTCTTCTTCCTCCCCGGAGCAGTTTGTCTCCATGGCTTCATGTCCTCGTTCTTCTTCCAAACTGATTTCAGAATCAGTTTCATCGCTCGATGGTTCACCTTCATAAACGCCTCCTTCTTCCCATGAGTGGTGGCTGGTTTCTTCGCCCCAATCAATTTCAGAATCATCTTTCTCCTCATCTTCAAACTCCATAGCCTCTGGTTTTTAGGGTGTACCTCACAAAACAAGAAGAAGAAATCAGATTCGTCTTTTAATGGTTAGGATAAGAGGCAATATATGAAACCAAGAAATAAGGAAAAAAAATTAAAAGAAAATATGGAAAAAATTATTATTATTATTATTTTTTAACTTTATCTAAAAAATATCGAAAATAGCAAATTCATAACAAAAGAATAAGATTTCACTTGAGTTAAATTCGCAAATTAACAAATAGTTAAAATAATTTCGAACAAAATAATTTTTATGGTGTTTTCTTTGTGAAAATTTGAAATAAATAGCAAACTCAAACAATTAAATTTTTATTTTTATTTTTAATTTTAAGGATTAAATGGTGCTGAAACTAAAACAAATGATAAGAAACTTAAAACAAAACTGAATCAAGAACGATTTTTATTTTGGTTTTCGATTTTATGAAATAAATCAACAAAACTAAAAATTGAAATGGATAAAGGTTGGATTAACACAACCTGGGTTTGATAAGAGCTTTTGAAGCTCTGATACCAAATGATATAGGATCGGAATCACTCCAATTCTAAGATCACTCAATGATCGAGAGATTCCAAGCCTAACTCGCGGAAGGTGGAATGAAGTCGAGATGGAACGTGATAAGGGGGTGATTGACTCGCTCAGTCAGTGAACGAATAAGGTTGTTTGAATCACACAAACAAATAGATCTGTGGCTTCAAGAGAATACAAATGAATCACTCACTTAAACTCTAATGAAATAAGAACAACACAAAGACTCAAACTTTGTGGACAAAGAACAAACTGTTTATTACTTTTGAAATTCAAGGGTGTCTTTTTACAATGGATCGAGCTGAGCTTCTATAGAACTCTTTCTCAACATTCTAATAGCCTAAAATAAGAAAAAAAATCATAAAATTAAAAGAAAAACTAGTCGTTGGGGTTTTAATGTGAAATCTGGCCAAAGAAGGCAAGTGTATATCCAACTTGCTGTTTTGGGCCTTCAGCTCGTGGCGATGAATGTAGACGACTTTCTAGATTAAAAGGGAACCCTCTGATGCTCCTATATGGTCTCCAAGTCGTGGCTTCAGCTGAGCATAAGTTTGGTGGACGAGTTTCCTTAATTACACCCGGTTTTGGACCTCTTTGGTAGGCTCTTAAACCAACTCGAACCAGGGGTGGTTTCTCATGATAAAAATCTTTAAAATAGTTGGTTTGCTGGTGAATAGCAAATCTGAGGTGATTGGATCGAGCCAATTCTCCTAGGGACAGCTTCCATGGCTCGGTTAAGGCTCTGGGTGGAGGTTTGTGAACCATCTTCAAATCTGATCGTTCCAATTGGGTTCTGGATCGATCATTCTCCTTAGAACATATGATTGGCTGATGAATCTTCAATTTGGGTCGGGCAAAGTCTCCTTTGGTTCGGCGAAGTTGATTTTGGTACAGTTCCGGTGAGTCCTCTCGTACCATCTTCAAATTGGGTGGCTGGTAAATGATTCCACCTGAACCATTAGTCTTCTTAGGGTTGATTTGCTGATGAATAATCAACCCTAGGCCTTGTGCTTGATCGGAACTCCATTTGGCCAAGAATTCTCCAAAATGCTCTGTATTGACCGGTTTGGTACGTGTATCAGCTTGTTTGGTATGCTCACGGTTTGGTGTGGTTTGGATGTCCGCATCATATAAGACTCGGAATCACACCAAGCTTATGGTCAAATGATTTCAAGGCCTACGGCTTGAAATGAACGGTGGAACGATGGTCAAGATGGAGATGGGATTGTCGTTGATTGAATCACACAAGTCAAGACATGAAAGAACAACTTGAATCTCACAAGTTATTATTCCACACGAACAAGAGAGTAATGGAATCTCACACAATACTCTATTGATCAAAACTTGTATTTTAGGATGAATCCACAAACTAAAATAGACAAGCAAAACAAAGCACAAAGCTTTAAGAGGAAAAATCTCTCTTTTATATTCCAAAAATTCTATATGTATTTACAATGAATGGAAAAATGAGTTTATATAGGCTCAAATTACAAATCATCAAATAAATCAACATAAATGCAAAATAAATCAAATTAATTTCAGAATTCAATCAAGAATTAATTTTGAGAGATTTTATCAATCGGCATTAATGGAGATTGGTTCTTTGTATCTAGACACTTTCTTGATATATCCATGAATTGATTGTCTTCTAGAAAGTCCTTTGAATTTTGGACTTGATTTGCATTGAGCCATTTGTTGATGAGCCATGGATGTGAACCGTATTTTCGAGACTACATCACAAATGCTGTTGATACCGCTATGTTCATGCCCGCTTCTGTGTGACCCAGTACTGATGCCATCACTATAGTTGTCATTAGTAGATTGGTTTATCGGAAGGGTTCAGATTTGCTCGTTGAAGTCATTCCAGAAGTATGTCGTTTATACCCCAATGTGAGTTTAAATACCCCAGCGCATATAGTAATCATTCTGTCATTTGTCTTTGGTATCTGCATTTACTTTTTTATTTGGTTTTTGAAAGGTTCGTTTTGTAGTTGGAGGGGATGGACCAAAACCTGTGCGGCTAGAGGAAATGAGAGAGAAACATTCTCTTCAAGATAGAGTTGAAATGCTGGGTGCAGTGCCGCATTCTCGCGTGCACTCTGTTTTGGTAACCGACTAACCGGTCCAATTTTTCTAAACAGGTGTGCTGATTCTTGCACTTTTTGTGTTTAAAATTCGCAAAGCTCGACATTAGTTTTTATCAGTTACTGATGTCTGTTCATCTTTACTACAGTCTTGATCCTCTTACAGTATTTTAACAGAAGCGTTCTGCATAGCTATATTAGAGGCAGCTAGTTGCGGATTATTAACTGTCAGCACTCGTGTTGGAGGTGTCCCAGAGGCATGTAACATCTCCTATAATACATTCTTTGCCCTTTCGCTTCATCCTTATTGTTTCTTTCTTCCAGATTGATAAATTCAGGTTTTCTTCAATATCTGTAGGTCCTACCAGATGACATGGTTGTACTTCTTGAACCAGATCCGGATGATATGGTACGAGCAATCGAGAAGACAATATCAATACTCCCAAGTATATACCCGAGGAGATGCACAATCGAGTGAGTTTTGTGTCAAATCCAATCCTAGCATATCTAAATACTTACGAGTTAAGAACCCTTGTTCTAAGCCTGGTTTTTTTTTTTGCGTGTCTACCAGATGAAGAAGCTCTACAGTTGGCAAGATGTTGCCAAAAGAACAGAGATTGTGTACGACCGTGCCTTGAAATACTCCAATAGGAATCTTCTAGAACGTCTATTACGGTACATCATATCCTTACTCACAAGATTCCCCATTTTTCTTCAATACAGATTGAATATTTACCTGATCTTTGTAGGTTCCTATTGTGTGGATCTTGGGCAGGGAAGCTATTCTGTATGGTTATGATCGTCGATTACTTGCTTTGGCGTTTACTTCAGTTACTGCAGGTTAAATTGTTACCTCTATCTCTCTCATTAACTCATCTTCTTTAAATCCTTACGTTAGAAATATAATATGCCCAAATTTAGATTCTCTTATTGGGATTTTGCCTCAGCCTCTGATGACGATATCGAGGAGGCACCCTGTGTCCTTCGCTATTATGGAGAGAAGATGCACTGAGTGCCTGAAAGTAGAGGTCAATCCTACTCATAGATTCATTGCTTCTATTTGAATTATTGTTAATCTTTTAATATTTGACAATCCGAAAAAAAAAACAAACCCAAAAATGGAAAATAAAATCATATCACCCGTGTAAATAAATAAAATAAGGTAGAAAAATCGATGTGAAACCACTGATTGAGAACCTAACAATTAATTATTTATTTTGATCCACTCATTTTTTTTATATTATTTTATTTTTAATTAAATATTTTTTAATAATTAGTTTTTTCTATTCCTATTTGAATTAGGTTTATCTTTCATTATGTAGTTACTCACATATATATATATATATATATTTTTTTTTTTTCAAAATCTTAACGAATTGATTCACATATTCTATTTGAATTAGATTTACTCATTTTTAGTCATATTTGACTTTTTATTTTATTTTTTGACTCGACATATTATCTTTCTTCTGATGGAAAATGAATCTTGTTATATAAAATAATTACAAAGTAAACACATCAATCTTTATATAATAGATCTTATTTGGGATTTAAGTTATTATAATTTTTTATATAAAAACCAATTTAGATCAACCATTAAAGTAAATAAATAAGATTCAGAAAGTCGATATGACATGACTAATAGAGAAGTCTAAACAATTATTTATTTATTTAGATTCTATTTATTTCATTATTTGGTTTTTAGTTAAATTTGATCAAGGTGTTAAAAAAAATATCATATTTTCTTAATATTTATGTTTTTACTATTCCTATTTTAATTAGGTTTACTTTTTATTATTTATTTACTTATATATTTTTTTTAGATTTACTAATTAACAAAATTTTTTTTTTATCAAAACAAATTTAAAAAAAAAATAATGAAAACAAAATTTTAATTTTTTTTTGTAATCTAATTCAAAAATATAATGATATTATAATTTTTAAAATAGATAAAACTATTTTGACATGTGGCAAAATCTAATTGGAAATTTTTTGTTACACGTGTCAAAATCTTATCGATCGGATGCCACATGTCACGATCGTATTAACTACAACGTTTGACGCATCATGTTTTATATAATAAGATTCTTCAGCATTGAAAGTCAGAAAAATTCTTCACAAGAAAGAATTGATTAGAAAAACTGCATCTTCTGTTTATTGTTTCAAAAATGGATTTTACATATGTATTATATATCTTAAAAGAAAAACCATATGTATTATCTTCCATGGAATAGTTGATGTAGATTTATGGAACGAAACGTAACCCCACTTAATTAAATATGATTAACTAAAAAAAAATATAAGTTTTGAAATGTGTTTAACCAAAAAAAAAAACTTTTGAAAATGCGTATAAGCAATTCTTGTAAAATTGAATTATATTTGAATTGTTTATAAACAACATTTTTCCAAAACTAAATCATATTTTATTTATGTTGGTTATTTGTTAAAACATAAGACTCGATTCCCTCATTATAACCGTTTGAATTTGTATTTAAAAAGAAATAAAAAAGAAATTGGAGTTAAATGAGGATTTCTTTGAGTCGAGAGGAGCATTTGAGCCATTTTTCCACAACAAACCCCTTTAAGCGGACGAAAATCTGAAATACTAAAATTGCAAAGACACGGTACAACTACAAAGACATGGCACAACTTAGTATTATTTGGTACAACTGCAATATACATGGTACAACTGCAATATACATGGTACAACTAGATATTATTTGGTATAGCTGCAATATACATGGTACAACTATATATTTGGTACAACTAGAAAAAATACATCGTAGAACTCGATATTATTAGTACAACTATTCATTAAAACTTTGTACCCGATCCAGATCCGTCATCGTAGTAAAACTCAAAAGCGCGTCGATCTCTAGCATCGTCTCCTTCTTCTCCTTCATCTCTCTCGCCGGTGTCTTCCTGAAGAACGACGGCCAAATTAAACGAGGGGCGGTTCGAACTCAGATTCATAGTTGAATAGATCTAAAAGCGATAATCCAATTCGGAGTTGCAAATCAAAACCTAGTTAAAAATCAAAACCCTTTTCAAAATCAAAACCCATTTGAAACGCTTACCTTCGATTGATTCGAGATTTGAGAAGAACCGACGGCGAAAGAAGAGACGTCGAAAAGACTGATAATGAAGAGACGACGAAGAAAGAAGACGACGGAGAAAGAGAAGAGAAAGAAGATGGAGGTTGGATGCGATTTTTGCAGAGAAAAAAAAAGATGTCTGCGATTTTTGCAGAGGAAGAGAGATTTGATTAGAAGATTAGGTTAAAATCTGGATCCGGTTGACCCGTATTAGAATGGTTGGGTCAGTAAATTGTGAAAAGTATTAAGGGTATCAATTTTTCAATTTAAAAATTATAAAAAAAAAAAAATTATAACGAAAGCATCTGAGGATTTTTTTTGTCAGGAGGAGTATTCGAGACATTGATCCCCCCTTAAGCCCAATTCCCCCGAAGATTCTTAGACGTAGAGAGCCAGATTTTCTCGGGAAAACAAAAAATTGCAGAAGCTGCATCAGTGGCTGAATCTTCGAGTTTCCTCCTATCGAAATCCAGAGATCTTCTTGCGACTTCAAGCCACGAAAGATTCGAGATTTTGCTCAATCAACTCGCTTTGCCTCAAGAAACCATCGAATTTCAATCGGCTCTTGCTCTATTCAATTTATGCGCTTCTATATCCCAAATTGCTTAATCCAAATGCTTCTTAAAGTTGATCGTTCTTCTTCCAATGGCGTCTTCTTCCAATGGCGTCGTCAGATTTCAATCGGTCCATCTTCTTTCTTCAGTATTGAAAGTCAGAAAAATTCTTCACAAGAATTGATTAGAAAAACTGCATCTTCTGTTTATTGTTTCAAAAATGGATTTTACATATGATTATATATCTTAAAAGAAAAAACATATGTATTATCTTCCATGGAATAGTTGATGTAGATTTCTGGAACGAAACGTAACCCCACTTAATTAAATATGATTAACTAAAAAAAAGTATAAGTTTTGAAATGTGTTTAACCAAATAAAAAAAAACTTTTGAAATGCGTATAAGCAATTCTTGTAAAATTGAATTATATTTGAATTGTTTATGAACAACATTTTTCCAAAAACTAAATAATATTTTATTTATGTTGGTTATTTGTTAAAACATACGACTCGATTCCCTCATACAGTTTATAACCGTTTGAATTTGTATTTAAAAAGAAATAAAAAAGAAAGAGGCGATTTCTCTCTAGAAGTTTTAGATCGGCGTTTTCGTTTTGACCGGTGGCCGGCGGCTCCGATAGTACCGGCACCGGTCCCTCATGCTCCTCCTTGACTTAGCCTTGTCTTTGCTTCGCTTTAGTTTTTGTCTTCTGGTTATCATCGTACTTGTCGATAGCGAAGAGGTTGGGAAGATGCCGGATTCGTCGGATGGTTTTGGGTTCGTTGGCGTTGAGAGGATCTCGGATTCGTTGGATTCGAGTTTTCTCTATTTGTTCTTCGATCTGGGGCCTCTCGTGGATCTCTGGTCCTTCTCATCGCCGGTGGGACTCGGCTACCGAGTCGATGGTGACGACGATTTCTTCTCCATTGATGGCTCTGATATGGGCTTTGTAGATTTTATTTTCTTGTTGCCGTCAGTTTGTATCTGATTTCGTATCCGGAGGTGGATGGCGTCGATATTTGGTTTATCGATTTGGCTTTCAGATGTGCCAGATTCGGGTTTCTTCATCTTTCTTTGCAGATCTCTCTTTCTTTCCTTGGGGTTTGCTTTGGCTTCTCTTCGGATCCGTTCAGTTTCCGTGTCCAATCGGAATTCAGTTTCTTCGATGTAGATATTGCTTCGCTCTTTGTTCCTACTAAGCAGACCGGTTCGGGGTCTCATCAGGTATTTTGGCTTCTATCGAGGCGTCTCCAAGTCTTTCGACATCGCCGTCTCTAGGTTACTTTATATGGTACCTTCAAATGGTACGAAGTATGCCATTGTTTTGCCGGAGTATGAAGCTAAGGTTTTCGAATTTAAGAGGTAAACTTTATTCGCTATAGGAGGTTGCTCCTTCCGATATTTTGTCTGAGTTTGGCTTTTTCGGTTGGTATTTGTCCAGGGCTCTCAAGGATGTTAGAGTGGCGTGTAAAATTTGGTGTTTGCGACTGGTTTCAGATTCATTTATCTGTGTGTTTGTAATAAGTTTTCCCGGTAATAGGGGTTGGTCTCTGGGAAATTTGTTGTTCGATGGCTTGGTTACCTGTAGAACTTTCGGGTTTTGGTTGCCCGTATAACTCTTGGGTTCTGTATGTGGTGTATTGGAGTTGTATCCTTTGATGTTTAATAAATAAAAAACTTCTAGTGAAAAAAAAAAAAAGACTCGATTCTCTCATACAGTTTATAACCGTTTGAATTTGTATTTAAAAAGAAATAAAAAAGAAATTGGAGTTAAATGAGGATTTCTTTGAGTCGAGAGGAGCATTTGAGCATTTTTCCACAACAAACCCCCTTAAGCGGACGAAAATCTGAAATACTCTAATCTGTCCATACTCTTCTCTGTCATACTCTTATGTAATCTGAGATACTCCTCCCTTTAATAAAAATGTGTTCTGCCGATTTACCCTTACTCCATTTATTTTATTAATTATAATTTTAATAATAATAATTAAAATTTCAATTTTTCGTCTAATATAACAAAAAATTGTAACTAGGTACTATTTGGTACAACTTCAGTGGTATTATTTGGTACAACTACAGAGACACGGTACAACTTAGTATTATTTGATACAATTGCAAAGACACGGTACAACTACAAAGACACGGTACAACTTAGTATTATTTGGTACAACTGCAATATACATGGTACAACTAGATATTATTTGGTATAACTGCAATATACATGGTACAACTATATATTTGGTACAACTAGAAAAAAATACATCGTAGAACTCGATATTATTAGTACAACTATTCATTAAAACTTTGTACCCGATCCAGATCTATCATCGTAGTAAAACTCGAAAGCGCGTCGATCTCTAGCATCGTCTCATTCTTCTCCTTCATCTCTCTCGCCGGTGCCTTCCTAAAGAACGACGGCCAAATTAAACGAGGGGCGGTTCGAACTCAGATTCATAGTTGAATAGATCTGAAAGCGATAATCCAATTCAGAGATGCAAATCAAAACCTAGTTAAAAATGAAAACCCTTTTCAAAATCAAAACCCATTTGAAACGCTTACCTTCGATTGAATCGAGATTTGAGAAGAATCGACAGCGAAAGAAGAGACATCGAAGAGACTGATAATGAAGAGACGACAAAAAAAGAAGACGACGGAGAAAGAGAAGAGAAAGAAGATGGAGGTTGGATGCGATTTTTGCAGAGAAAAAAAAAAAAGATGTCTGCGATTTTTGCAGAGGAAGAGAGATTTTATTAGAAGATTAGGTTAAAATCTGGATCCGGTTGACCCGTATTAGAATGGTTGGGTCAGTAAATTGTGAAAAGTATTAAGGGTATCAATTTTTCAATTTAAAAAAAAAAAAAAAAAAAATTTTAACGAAAGCATGTGAGGATTTTTTTTTGTCAGGAGGAGTATTCGAGACATTGATCCCCCCTTAAGCCCAATTCCCCCGAAGATTCTTAGACGTAGAGAGCCAAATTTTCTCGGGAAAACAAAAAATTGCAGAAGCTGCATCAATGGCGGAATCTTCGAGTCTCCTCCTATCGAAATCCAGAGATCTTCTTGCGACTTCAAGCCACGAAAGATTCGAGATTTTGCTCAATCAACTCGCTTTGCCTCAAGAAACCATCGAATTTCAATCGGCTCTTGCTCTATTCAATTTATGCGCTTCTATATCCCAAATTGCTTAATCCAAATGCTTCTTAAAGTTGATCGTTCTTCTTCCAATGGCGTCTTCTTCCAATGGCGTCGTCAGATTTCAATCGGTCCATCTTCTTTCTTCAGTATTGAAAGTCAGAAAAATTCTTCACAAGAATTGATTAGAAAAACTGCATCTTCTGTTTATTGTTTCAAAAATGGATTTTACATATGATTATATATCTTAAAAGAAAAAACATATGTATTATCTTCCATGGAATAGTTGATGTAGATTTCTGGAACGAAACGTAACCCCACTTAATTAAATATGATTAACTAAAAAAAAGTATAAGTTTTGAAATGTGTTTAACCAAATAAAAAAAAACTTTTGAAATGCGTATAAGCAATTCTTGTAAAATTGAATTATATTTGAATTGTTTATGAACAACATTTTTCCAAAAACTAAATAATATTTTATTTATGTTGGTTATTTGTTAAAACATACGACTCGATTCCCTCATACAGTTTATAACCGTTTGAATTTGTATTTAAAAAGAAATAAAAAAGAAAGAGGCGATTTCTCTCTAGAAGTTTTAGATCGGCGTTTTCGTTTTGACCGGTGGCCGGCGGCTCCGATAGTACCGGCACCGGTCCCTCATGCTCCTCCTTGACTTAGCCTTGTCTTTGCTTCGCTTTAGTTTTTGTCTTCTGGTTATCATCGTACTTGTCGATAGCGAAGAGGTTGGGAAGATGCCGGATTCGTCGGATGGTTTTGGGTTCGTTGGCGTTGAGAGGATCTCGGATTCGTTGGATTCGAGTTTTCTCTATTTGTTCTTCGATCTGGGGCCTCTCGTGGATCTCTGGTCCTTCTCATCGCCGGTGGGACTCGGCTACCGAGTCGATGGTGACGACGATTTCTTCTCCATTGATGGCTCTGATATGGGCTTTGTAGATTTTATTTTCTTGTTGCCGTCAGTTTGTATCTGATTTCGTATCCGGAGGTGGATGGCGTCGATATTTGGTTTATCGATTTGGCTTTCAGATGTGCCAGATTCGGGTTTCTTCATCTTTCTTTGCAGATCTCTCTTTCTTTCCTTGGGGTTTGCTTTGGCTTCTCTTCGGATCCGTTCAGTTTCCGTGTCCAATCGGAATTCAGTTTCTTCGATGTAGATATTGCTTCGCTCTTTGTTCCTACTAAGCAGACCGGTTCGGGGTCTCATCAGGTATTTTGGCTTCTATCGAGGCGTCTCCAAGTCTTTCGACATCGCCGTCTCTAGGTTACTTTATATGGTACCTTCAAATGGTACGAAGTATGCCATTGTTTTGCCGGAGTATGAAGCTAAGGTTTTCGAATTTAAGAGGTAAACTTTATTCGCTATAGGAGGTTGCTCCTTCCGATATTTTGTCTGAGTTTGGCTTTTTCGGTTGGTATTTGTCCAGGGCTCTCAAGGATGTTAGAGTGGCGTGTAAAATTTGGTGTTTGCGACTGGTTTCAGATTCATTTATCTGTGTGTTTGTAATAAGTTTTCCCGGTAATAGGGGTTGGTCTCTGGGAAATTTGTGGTTCGATGGCTTGGTTACCCGTAAAACTTTCGGGTTTTGGTTGCCCGTATAACTCTTGGGTTCTGTATGTGGTGTATTGGAGTTGTATCCTTTGATGTTTAATAAATAAAAAACTTCTAGTGAAAAAAAAAAAAAAAGACTCGATTCTCTCATACAGTTTATAACCGTTTGAATTTGTATTTAAAAAGAAATAAAAAAGAAATTGGAGTTAAATGAGGATTTCTTTGAGTCGAGAGGAGCATTTGAGCATTTTTCCACAACAAACCCCCTTAAGCGGACGAAAATCTGAAATACTCTAATCTGTCCATACTCTTCTCTGACATACTCTTATGTAATCTGAGATACTCCTCCCTTTAATAAAAATGTGTTCTGCCGATTTACCCTTACTCCATTTATTTTATTAATTATAATTTTAATAATAATAATTAAAATTAAAAATTTTCGTCTAATATAACAAAAAATTGTAACTAGGTACTATTTGGTACAACTTCAGTGGTATTATTTGGTACAACTACAGAGACACGGTACAACTTAGTATTATTTGATACAATTGCAAAGACACGGTACAACTACAAAGACACGGTACAACTTAGTATTATTTGGTACAACTGCAATATACATGGTACAACTAGATATTATTTGGTATAACTGCAATATACATGGTACAACTATATATTTGGTACAACTAGAAAAAAATACATCGTAGAACTCGATATTATTAGTACAACTATTCATTAAAACTTTGTACCCGATCCAGATCTGTCATCGTAGTAAAACTCGAAAGCGCGTCGATCTCTAGCATCGTCTCCTTCTTCTCCTTCATCTCTCTCGCCGGTGCCTTCCTGAAGAACGACGGCCAAATTAAACGAGGGGCGGTTCGAACTCAGATTCATAGTTGAATAGATCTGAAAGCGATAATCCAATTCAGAGTTGCAAATCAAAACCTAGTTAAAAATCAAAACCCTTTTCAAAATCAAAACCCATTTGAAACGCTTACCTTCGATTGATTCGAGATTTGAGAAGAACCGACGGCGAAAGAAGAGACGTCGAAAAGACTGATAATGAAGAGACGACGAAGAAAGAAGACGACGGAGAAAGAGAAGAGAAAGAAGATGGAGGTTGGATGCGATTTTTGCAGAGAAAAAAAAAAAGATGTCTGCGATTTTTGCAGAGGAAGAGAGATTTGATTAGAAGATTAGGTTAAAATCTGGATCCGGTTGACCCGTATTAGAATGGTTGGGTCAGTAAATTGTGAAAAGTATTAAGGGTATCAATTTTTCAATTTAAAAAAAAAAAAAAAAAAAATTTTAACGAAAGCATGTGAGGATTTTTTTTTGTCAGGAGGAGTATTTGAGACATTGATCCCCCCTTAAGCCCAATTCCCCCGAAGATTCTTAGACGTAGAGAGCCAAATTTTCTCGGAAAAACAAAAAATTGCAGAAGCTGCATCAATGGCGGAATCTTCGAGTCTCCTCCTATCGAAATCCAGAGATCTTCTTGCGACTTCAAGCAATGAAAGATTCGAGATTTTGCTCAATCAACTCGCTTTGCCTCAAGAAACCATCGAATTTCAATCGGTTCTTGCTCTATTCAATTTATGCGCTTCTATATCCCAAATTGCTTAATCCAAATGCTTCTTAAAGTTGATCGATCTTCTTCCAATGGCGTCTTCTTCCAATGGCGTCGTCAGATTCCAATCGGTCCATCACCTTTCTTCAGTATTGAAAGTCAGAAAAATTCTTCACAAGAATTGATTAGAAAAACTGCATCTTCTGTTTATTGTTTCAAAAATGGATTTTACATATGATTATATATCTTAAAAGAAAAAACATATGTATTATCTTCCATGGAATAGTTGATGTAGATTTATGGAACGAAACGTAACCCCACTTAATTAAATATGATTAACTAAAAAAAAGTATAAGTTTTGAAATGTGTTTAACCAAATAAAAAAAAACTTTTGAAATGCGTATAAGCAATTCTTGTAAAATTGAATTATATTTGAATTGTTTATGAACAACATTTTTCCAAAAACTAAATTATATTTTATTTATGTTGGTTATTTGTTAAAACATACGACTCGAGTCCCTCATATAGTTTATAACCGTTTGAATTTGTATTTAAAAAGAAATAAAAAAGAAAGAGGCGATTTCTCTCTAGAAGTTTTAGATCGGCGTTTTCGTTTTGACCGGTGGCCGGCGGCTCCGATAGTACCGGCACCGGTCCTTCATGCTCCTCCTTGACTTAGCCTTGTCTTTGCTTCGCTTTAGTTTTTGTCTTCTGGTTATCATCGTACTTGTCGATAGCGAAGAGGTTGGGAAGATGCCGGATTCGTCGGATGGTTTTGGGTTCGTTGGCGTTGAGAGGATCTCGGATTCGTTGGATTCGAGTTTTCTATTTGTTCTTCGATCTGGGTCCTCTCGTGGATCTCTGGTCCTTCTCATCGCCGGTGGGACTCGGCTACCGAGTCGATGGTGACGACGATTTCTTCTCCATTGATGGCTCTGATATGGCTTTGTAGATTTTATTTTCTTGTTGCCGTCAGTTTGTATCTGATTTCGTATCCGGAGGTGGATGGCGTCGATATTTGGTTTATCGATTTGGCTTTCAGATGTACCAGATTCGGGTTTCTTCATCTTTCTTTGCAGATCTCTCTTTCTTTCCTTGGGGTTTGCTTTGGCTTCTCTTCGAATCCGTTCAGTTTCCGTGTCCAATCGGAATTCGGTTTCTTCCGAAGTAGATATTGCTTCGCTCTTTGTTCCTACTAAGCAGACCGGTTCGGGGTCTCATCAGGTATTTTAGCTTCTATTGAGGCGTCTCCAAGTCTTTCGACATCGCCGTCTCTAGGTTTCTTTATATGGTACCTTCAAATGGTACGAAGTATGCCATTGTTTTACCGGAGTATGAAGCTAAGGTTTTCGAATTTAAGAGGTAAACTTTATTCGCTATAGGAGGTTGCTCCTTCCGATATTTTGTCTGAGTTTGGCTTTTTCGGTTGGTATTTGTCCAGGGCTCTCAAGGATGTTAGAGTGGCGTGTAAAATTTGGTGTTTGCGACTGGTTTCAGATTCATTTATCTGTGTGTTTGTAATAAGTTTTCCCGGTAATAGGGGTTGGTCTCTGGGAAATTTGTGGTTCGATGGCTTGGTTACCCGTAAAACTTTCGGGTTTTGGTTGCCCGTATAACTCTTGGGTTCTGTATGTGGTGTATTGGAGTTGTATCCTTTGTTGTTTAGTAAATAAAAAACTTCTAGTGAAAAAAAAAAAAAGACTCGATTCTCTCATACAGTTTATAACCGTTTGAATTTGTATTTAAAAAGAAATAAAAAAGAAATTGGAGTTAAATGAGGATTTCTTTGAGTCGAGAGGAGCATTTGAGCATTTTTCCACAACAAACCCCCTTAAGCGGACGAAAATCTGAAATACTCTAATCTGTCCATACTCTTCTCTGACATACTCTTATGTAATCTGAGATACTCCTCCCTTTAATAAAAATGTGTTCTGCCGATTTACCCTTACTCCATTTATTTTATTAATTATAATTTTAATAATAATAATTAAAATTTCAATTTTTCGTCTAATATAACAAAAAATTGTAACTAGGTACTATTTGGTACAACTTTAGTGGTATTATTTGGTACAACTACAGAGACACGGTACAACTTAGTATTATTTGATACAATTGCAAAGACACGGTACAACTACAAAGACACGGTACAACTTAGTATTATTTGGTACAACTGCAATATACATGGTACAACTAGATATTATTTGGTATAACTGCAATATACATGGTACAACTATATATTTGGTACAACTAGAAAAAAATACATCGTAGAACTCGATATTATTAGTACAACTATTCATTAAAACTTTGTACCCGATCCAGATCTATCATCGTAGTAAAACTCGAAAGCGCGTCGATCTCTAGCATCGTCTCATTCTTCTCCTTCATCTCTCTCGCCGGTGCCTCCCTAAAGAACGACGGCCAAATTAAACGAGGGGCGGTTCGAACTCAGATTCATAGTTGAATAGATCTGAAAGCGATAATCCAATTCAGAGATGCAAATCAAAACCTAGTTAAAAATCAAACCCTTTTCAAAATCAAAACCCATTTGAAACGCTTACCTTCGATTGAATCGAGATTTGAGAAGAACCGACAGCGAAAGAAGAGACGTCGAAGAGACTGATAATGAAGAGACGACGAAGAAAGAAGACGACGGAGAAAGAGAAGAGAAAGAAGATGGAGGTTGGATGCGATTTTTGCAGAGAAAAAAAAAAGATGTCTGCGATTTTTGCAGAGGAAGAGAGATTTGATTAGAAGATTAGGTTAAAATCTGGATCCGGTTGACCCGTATTAGAATGGTTGGGTCAGTAAATTGTGAAAAGTATTAAGGGTATCAATTTTTCAATTTAAAAAAAAAATAAAAAAAAAAAATTATAACGAAAGCATCTGATGATTTTTTTTTGTCAGGAGGAGTATTCGAGACATTGATCCCCCCTTAAGCCCAATTCCCCCGAAGATTCTTAGACGTAGAGAGCCAAATTTTCTCGGGAAAACAAAAAATTACAGAAGCTGCATCAATGGCGGAATCTTCGAGTCTCCTCCTATCGAAATCCAGAGATCTTCTTGCGACTTCAAGCCACGAAAGATTCGAGATTTTGCTCATTCAATTCGCTTTGCCTCAAGAAACCATCGAATTTCAATCGGCTCTTGCTCTATTCAATTTATGCGCTTCTAATTCCCAAATTGCTTAATCCAAATGCTTCTTAAAGTTGATCGATCTTCTTCCAATGGCGTCTTCTTCCAATGGCGTCGTCAGATTCCAATCGGTCCATCTCCTTTCTTCAGTATTGAAAGTCAGAAAAATTCTTCATAAGAATTGATTAGAAAAACTGCATCTTCTGTTTATTGTTTCAAAAATGGATTTTACATATGATTATATATCTTAAAAGAAAAAACATATGTATTATCTTCCATGGAATAGTTGATGTAGATTTATGGAACGAAACGTAACCCCACTTAATTAAATATGATTAACTAAAAAAAAAAATAAGTTTTGAAATGTGTTTAACCAAAAAAAAAAAAAACTTTTGAAATGCGTATAAGCAATTCTTGTAAAATTGAATTATATTTGAATTGTTTATGAACAACATTTTTCCAAAAACTAAATTATATTTTATTTATGTTGGTTATTTGTTAAAACATACGACTCGATTCCCTCATACAGTTTATAACCGTTTGAATTTGTATTTAAAAAGAAATAAAAAAGAAAAAGGCGATTTCTCTCCAAAAGTTTTAGATCGGCGTTTTTCGTTTTGACCGGTGGCCGGCGGCTCCGATAGCGCCGGCACCGGTCCCTCTTGCTCCTCCTTGACTTAGCCTTGTCTTTGCTTCGCTTTAGTTTTTGTCTTCTGGTTATCATCGTACTTGTCGATAGCGAAGAGGTTGGGAAGATGCCGGATTCGTCGGATGGTTTTGGGTTCGTTGGCGTTGAGAGGATCTCGGATTCGTTGGATTCGAGTCTTCTCTATTTGTTCTTCGATCTGGGGCCTCTCGTGGATCTCTGGTCCTTCTCATCGCCGGTGGGACTCGGCTACCGAGTTGATGGTGACGACGATTTCTTCTCCATTGATGGCTCTGATATGGGCTTTGTAGATTTTATTTTCTTGTTGCCGTCAGTTTGTATCTGATTTCGTATCCGGAGGTGGATGGCGTCGATATTTGGTTTATCGATTTGGCTTTCAGATGTGCCAGATTCGGGTTTCTTCATCTTTCTTTGCAGATCTCTCTTTCTTTCCTTGGGGTTTGCTTTGGCTTCTCTTCGGATCCGTTCAGTTTCCGTGTCCAATCGGAATTCGGTTTCTTCGATGTAGATATTGCTTCGCTCTTTGTTCCTACTAAGCAGACCGGTTCGGGGTCTCATCAGGTATTTTGGCTTCTATCGAGGCGTCTCCAAGTCTTTCGACATCGCCGTCTCTAGGTTACTTTATATGGTACCTTCAAATGGTACGAAGTATGCCATTGTTTTGCCGGAGTATGAAGCTAAGGTTTTCGAATTTAAGAGGTAAACTTTATTCGCTATAGGAGGTTGCTCCTTCCGATATTTTGTCTGAGTTTGGCTTTTTCGGTTGGTATTTGTCCAGGGCTCTCAAGGATGTTAGAGTGGCGTGTAAAATTTGGTGTTTGCGACTGGTTTCAGATTCATTTATCTGTGTGTTTGTAATAAGTTTTCCCGGTAATAGGGGTTGGTCTCTGGGAAATTTGTGGTTCGATGGCTTGGTTACCCGTAAAACTTTCGGGTTTTGGTTGCCCGTATAACTCTTGGGTTCTGTATGTGGTGTATTGGAGTTGTATCCTTTGATGTTTAATAAATAAAAAACTTCTAGTGAAAAAAAAAAAAGACTCGATTCTCTCATACAGTTTATAACCGTTTGAATTTGTATTTAAAAAGAAATAAAAAAGAAATTGGAGTTAAATGAGGATTTCTTTGAGTCGAGAGGAGCATTTGAGCATTTTTCCACAACAAACCCCCTTAAGCGGACGAAAATCTGAAATACTCTAATCTGTCCATACTCTTCTCTGACATACTCTTATGTAATCTGAGATACTCCTCCCTTTAATAAAAATGTGTTCTGCCGATTTACCCTTACTCCATTTATTTTATTAATTATAATTTTAATAATAATAATTAAAATTAAAAATTTTCGTCTAATATAACAAAAAATTGTAACTAGGTACTATTTGGTACAACTTCAGTGGTATTATTTGGTACAACTATAGAGACACGGTACAACTTAGTATTATTTGATACAGTTGCAAAGACACGGTACAACTACAAAGACACTGTACAACTTAGTATTATTTGGTACAACTGTAATATACATGGTACAACTAGATATTATTTGGTATAACTGCAATATACATGGTACAACTATATATTTGGTACAAATAGAAAAAAAATACATCGTAGAACTCGATATTATTAGTACAACTATTCATTAAAACTTTGTACCCGATCCAGATCCGTCATCGTAGTAAAACTCGAAAGTGCGTCGATCTCTAGCATCGTCTCCTTCTTCTCCTTCATCTCTCTCGCCGGTGCCTTCCTGAAGAACGACGGCCAAATTAAATGAGGGGCGGTTCGAACTCATATTCATAGTTGAATAGATCTGAAAGCGATAATCCAATTCAGAGTTACAAATCAAAACCTAGTTAAAAATCAAAACCCTTTTCAAAATCAAAACTCATTTGAAACGCTTACCTTCGATTGAATCGAGATTTGAGAAGAACCGACAGCGAAAGAAGAGACGTCGAAGAGACTGATAATGAAGAGACGACGAAGAAAGAAGACGACGGAGAAAGAGAAGAGAAAGAAGATGGAGGTTGGATGCGATTTTTGCAGAGAAAAAAAAAAAAGATGTCTGCGATTTTTGCAGAGGAAGAGAGATTTGATTAGAAGATTAGGTTAAAATCTGGATCCGGTTGACCCGTATTAGAATGGTTGGGTCAGTAAATTGTGAAAAGTATTAAGGGTATCAATTTTTCAATTTAAAAAAAAAAAATAAAAACAAAAAATTATAACGAAAGCATATGATGACTTTTTTTTTGTCAGGAGGAGTATTCGAGACATTGATCCCCCCTTAAGCCCAATTCCTCCGAAGATTTTTAGACGTAGAGAGCCAAATTTTCTCGGGAAAACAAAAAATTGCAGAAGCTGCATCAATGGCGGAATCTTCGAGTCTCCTCCTATCGAAATCCAGAGATCTTCTTGTGACTTCAAGCCACGAAAGATTCGAGATTTTGCTCATTCAACTCGCTTTGCCTCAAGAAACCATCGAATTTCAATCGGCTCTTGCTCTATTCAATTTATGCGCTTCTAATTCCCAAATTGCTTAATCCAAATGCTTCTTAAAGTTGATCGATCTTCTTCCAATGGCGTCTTCTTCCAATGGCGTCGTCAGATTCCAATCGGTCCATCTCCTTTCTTCAGTATTGAAAGTCAGAAAATTTTTTCACAAGAATTGATTAGAAAAACTGCATCTTCTGTTTATTGTTTCAAAAATGGATTTTACATATGATTATATATCTTAAAAGAAAAAACATATGTATTATCTTCCATGGAATCGTTGATGTAAATTTATGGAACGAAACGTAACCCCACTTAATTAAATATGATTAACTAAAAAAAAATATAAGTTTTGAAATGTGTTTAACCAAAAAAAAAAAAACTTTTGAAATGCGTATAAGCAATTCTTGTAAAATTGAATTATATTTGAATTGTTTATGAACAACATTTTTCCAAAACTAAATTATATTTTATTTATGTTGGTTATTTGTTAAAACATACGACTCGATTCCCTCATACAGTTTATAACCGTTTGAATTTGTATTTAAAAAGAAATAAAAAAAGAAAGAGGCGATTTCTCTCCAGAAGTTTTAGATCGGCGTTTTCGTTTTGACCGGTGGCCGGCGGCTCCGATAGCGCCGGCACCGGTCTCTCTTGCTCCTCCCTGACTTAGCCTTGTCTTTGCTTCGCTTTAGTTTTTGTCTTCTGGTTATCATCGTACTTGTCGATAGCGAAGAGGTTGGGAAGATGCCGGATTCGTTGGATGGTTTTGGGTTCGTTGGCGTTGAGAGGATCTCGGATTCGTTGGATTCGAGTTTTCTCTATTTGTTCTTCGATCTGGGGCCTCTCGTGGATCTCTGGTCCTTCTCATCGCCGGTGGGACTCGGCTACCGAGTCGATTGGTGACGACGATTTCTTCTCCATTGATGGCTCTGATATGGGCTTTGTAGATTTTATTTTCTTGTTGCCGTCAGTTTGTATCGGATTTCGTATCCGGAGGTGGATGGCGTCGATATTTGCACGAGATGTCTTACAATAGACGGGATACAAAATTTGGAGGAAAAGATACCAGTGATACTCTGCAATCTTGAGAAGATATTTCCACCGTCTTTCTTTGATGTTATGGAACATCTTCCGATTCATCTCCCTCGAGAAGCAGCTCTTGGTGGCCCAGTTCAATATCGGTGGATGTATCCATTCGAGCGTTATATGTTCCATCTCAAGAAGAAAGTCAAAAATTTAAGTAAGGTGAGGGTTCCATTGTTGCTCAGAGCATCAACGAAGAAACATCTTACTTTGCGGTAAACTACTTCCCGTCAACAGTCCAAACGAAGAGTCAAAAAACCTGCTCGATCCAATGACCGAGGGGAAAGACCATTGTATACAGCCTATGTCCCTAATATGTTTGCACAAAACGGACGACTTAGTGGGAAAGCAAAATTAAGAAGGCTTACACCAGAGGAGCAGAGACACTTGCATATGTATATTCTCACGAACTGCGAAGAAGTCATGCCATACGAGAGGTATAAATATATATATATATATTTTTTAATTATTCACGATTTATATTTTTAACTTTCTTAATAAAAATTGGCAATTATTGAACATATGATTTTATTGCAGCATTTACATGGACCAAATACGCAATGAAACATCTGCTTTACACAGAAGATGAACTTGGTGTGCTTAAAAATAGTGAATTTCACAGGTGGTTGCCATATTATGTAAAACGCCAATAAAATTCATCATTAATAATTTTAATTAGTGATTTTAATTCAATACGTTCTAATCATTTTCCTCCCTTCATACAGATGTCGCATTGGAAATCTCTAGGCCAAGAATTTCCGACATGGTTAGTGGAGTTGGCGAATGGGCCAACGTCTGTTGCCAAGTCATATCCGATGTACTGCACCCGAGGATATGCTTTTAAGATTCATAAGGAGGGCAACACAAGGTCAACTCCTGATTCTGGTATTTCTTCACATTCCGGTGATGTTGTATACTATGGTGTCCTGCGGGAAATATTGGAGGTTCATTATCCGGGGTTACTCGACTTGAGGTGCATTGTATTTTATTGTGATTGGTATGATCCTTTAATTGGTGTACGACATGACGAGTTCGGTGTTACATTAGTACATTCGAGGAAGAGACTTCAAAAATACGATCCATTCATACTTGCTTCCCAGGCAGACCAAGTTTCCTATATTCGATATCCTCGAGTTAGGAACAAACAAGACCCATGGATCACAGTGACATCAATTAACCCGAGAGGAAGGGTAGACGGGTTTCAGATAACGAACCTTGCAACATAACACAATTGGACATACTGCTCCGATTGATCATTCACTAGAGGTTGACCTTGTCGTTGACTTCACCGAAGATGCAGATGATGTTGTATTTGAGGATTCAGAGCAAGAGCTTGGAGAGTTTGAGGAAGATTCAGAGTCAGCCTTCAGATTATTCATCGGATTCAGATTAGTTTATAACCATGTATGTTTATGAAATGTTTTTATAATATATGTGTGTTTATGAATTGTTTTTGTAATATATTGTGTTTATGAAATATTTTTGTAACTCACCATGTAATTTTATGGCCTTCTGCATTTTTGATTGAATTTAGTAACCGAACACCACATCCAAGGAATCCGTCAATATTTCCCACAGATTTATGAGGATTAAGCAATCCGGAAATTTCCACGGAAGCAATCCGTGGAAATCCGTCGCAAATTTCCCACGGATAAGCAATCCCTGGGAAATCCGTCGCAAATTTCCCACGGATTTCCACGGCTTAAGCAATCCCTAGAAATCCGTGGAAATTTCCAGGATTTCCCACGGCTTAAGCAATCCGTGGAAATCCATCGAAATTTCGACGGATTTCCTAGGGATTGTGGTTTATAGTTACGAAATTTAATCAAAATATCCAAAAGGCCAAAAATACATGGTGAGTTACATATAAATATCGTTGATCAAATAAATTCAAGTAAACCTTTCACATCCTTACATTTTAAGTTTCAGAACTTACATATAAGAGTTTTGTAATCTAAACTATAACTTATAGATATGGTAAAAGAGGTATTCCGGTTTGTGTATATATGTTAAGTATATTACACATACATATATTTTTCAATGTATGATTGTTGTGATGATCTTCTCCGGTCATTAGAAGTCGTAGGTCCATCATTTACACAAAACAAATCTAAACCGTATACCTTAAGTTGTCGAAAATCCGTCGGAAAATTCCCACGGATTTCCGACGGGAATGATTTTTTTTTTTAACTATATATAAGCGGTGGGAAATCCGTCGGAAATTTCCTACGGAAAGAAAATTTGACTGACCAATGAACGAACATGCAAAAAAGTGTGGACGGTCGGAAATTTCCGACGGAAATAAATTTTCACCGCCAAAATTTTGGAAACGGCGCCAACGAAATATTTTGTTATTTTCTTTTACGTGGCAAATTAAATAGTTTAGGACGGATTTCCGACGGCTCTTTCCGTCCGAAAATCTTTATATATTCAACACACACATCTTTTCTCCTCATTCTCCTATTTACTTTCTCTCACTAAAACTCCTCACCTCCTCTTCTCCTCCTTCTCTCTATCCGAACCCACCCCATGTAAGTGTTTTCTTTTTAAATTTCTTGTTTTTAGGATATAGTTCTTATATTTAGGGATTTGGAATGATATTTTGTTAGATTAGGTGGTTTAGATAGGTATATGATGATTTTAGTGTGGAATTATATATATGTAATTATAAATATATATATAACACGTTTTTTATTTTTTGTAACTTTTATATATTAAAAATGTTTTAATAATTTTTTGTTAGCAAAAGTATATATTTATACACTTAAATAAACGTTTTTATTTTAATTTATAAATAAAAATGCTTTTTATATATTTATAAATAAAACGATTTTTTTATTTATACATAAACGTTTTTATAGTTTATTATATAAAAAACGTTTTTATTTATTTATAATTAAAAATGATTTTAAAAAGATACAAAAGTTATATATTTTAATGTACAAATAATATATTATAATATATTTATAAAATATATATATTTAATATAAAATATTTATATTTATAATATAAAAATATATATATTTATAATATAAAAACTTTTTATATATTTGTAAGTAAAAACATTTTTTATATGTTTATAAAGTAGTCAAATTTTTTTAAACAAAAGTATTTACATTTTTATTTTTTTGTTATAGTTACCAATTTTTATAAGCTCCATATTGTTCCATTTATTTACAGTTACGGAAATATATATATATTGATTATATTTTATAATATAATTTTGCAGGTCGCTAACGGGTTTTCGTGTGCCGGTATGGGTCGTGGACGTATGGCGAGCCAAGATGATGTATCACCTAGCCCATCTCATATTCCGGACTCTCAGAGCTCTGCATCGCGTCAGCATTGATGGTTGAAGGTAGCAACCACCGAGAGCTTATCAGAAAGCTCCACCCCCGGTGCGAAGGAAATGCGACATGGTAAAATGTTTAAATTTTGTATTTTTGTATTTACGTTATTAATAATTAATTTTTAACAAACAAATTATTTTCATGTTTGTAGGTTCGGTTAAAAAATAATATTTCGAAGTCATTTTTGAAGATGTTACGTTCACACCTTAAGCGTCCGTATCGGCAATGGAGTGATATCCCGGCCGAGGAGCAAGAGACATGGTTCCGCACATTCACGGTAAGTCATCGAAAATAATTTAATTATCAAATTGTTTGTTATTATTTTTAAATCACTAATTTTTTTTCAAATTCGTAGCAAGATTTTGACTGGCACCCCCAGTTAACGGGACAAGTCCGGAAAAGTTCAACAAGATGGCGGCGGAAAACTACTCCGGCCACATGTACGAGTGGAAGCAGAAGTGGCAAAAAGGCAAGGACAAACCTACATGCTTGGACGAGACTGTTTGGCTCGGATTGCAGCAATATTGGGCTATGCCGGAGACGCAAGCCATTTCGAAGACAAACTCCCAGAATCAGAAGAAAAATCCTCGAGGTACTCACAACTCTGGAGCAACAAGTTTCAGAGCTCGCGAAGTCGAGATGGTAAGTTTACTTGTAATATTTTTAATTATCTTTTTCATTATATTTTACATACGTAATATTTTTAATTATTTTTGCAGATTGAAGAAGCCGGAGGTGTGCATCCGGATTTATCTGCTTTAGTTAGACGGACGCACACCAACAAAAAAAACAGGCACCATTGACTACCCGGACATTGCTCAAGTCCTCGAGAAGGTGGATAAGAGGAAGGCAGACCGGCTCACGCAGCTCTCTCTCTCTCAAAGTTTGGATGGTTCGTCGTCGTCGAACGACTTGGAGGTGCCCCGAGAAAATCAACGAATGGTCCTTCAGGTATGTTTCTTTTTAATAATACATACATTTTAATATTTTTCATATTACTAATTATTGTTTTATTTCCCACAGGAAACGCCTTTGCGCAAGGGTCGTCGTCCCGGATTAGGTAATCTAATCTCACTACCGGTCCACTTCTTCGTTTCCGAGGGATCCTGAACTCGTCAAAAGTTCAGACGCTAAAAGAAGCGCTCGGGCAGAAAGACATTGAGGTTCAAGCATTGAAGGTTCAGAACGCCAAAACCCAAGAGACCCTGCCGAAACCCAAGATACCCTCGGCCAATTGAAGGCTTTCATGCACATGAAATACCGGATTTTCCGCAATGATGTCCAGTCGCTTTTATTTATGTTTTATTTCTTTTAAACTATTTCT